>JAHLJT010009419.1:220243792-220696292 GCA_031308135.1 Acheta domesticus
AGATATTAAATGATCAGCAAAATATGTAAAATACGTAATACAGTACAAAATTTGTAACGAAAAATTTAAATATTTTGTTAGGATTGCAACAGTTCGCCTAAATTACAAAATGAGAACAGTAGACAAAACATATGTAATTACATTAGACCCGGACTTTAGCCATGAGATCGACAAGCAGTACCGCGAAACAGAATTTTGACGTTACTGAAGATCATTTTTTTACATGACTAGAGAAGTCTATTTATCCGATTTCTGTGTATTATATGGCGTTAGATTCAGGGTGCATCTCGCCAGCGCGCTATTTTACCACTTTTTCAAATATGTCCGCAAGTATAAAAACATTTTAAAAATTCGATTCGGCTATTTTACTGGGAAAAGGATTAACCAGTTGAATTCTATCAAGGTGAGAAACGCCGTTTTGAAATGATAAATCGAATCGTAGGATAAAAGAGCTCTTGCGTTATCTCCGCTTGTTTTTTCCGGTAGTGAAATGGTAATGGAAGATCTTAGAAGTACAATATATCTAAAATACGATGTGAGGAGATGGAATATGGGTGATATTTACGCAATTAGTTCGATTTTTTCTTTTTGAAATCAGCACCAAAGCGGGATCGGTGTTTTGAGTGATACCTCAGACATTCTTATGATGGTATTCGAAGGAAGATGGAATATGTGAATAAGGTAATAGTTTTATACTACTATTAAAGATGATACGAGACCGTTTACCCCTATTACAGCATCGCTAGTTTGATATGTGGGGAAAAATATCTTGAGATGCGAAGTGACGGAAGCATCAACGAAGTGACGGGGTGTCTGGCTTGTTTCCCCCCGAAAGTTCAGCCTCCTTGCCCGTCGCCGCGCCGCGGCGGCCGCCGCCCGGCTCGCCCGTGCCGGCTTGACCGCGCCGCCGGCCAACAATGTCCCGTCGGCGTGGAAGCGGAAGGGGGAGTGGGGTGAGGTGTTTTTCGAAATTTCACTTACCGTCGCTCCTATTTATCCGATTTGCATGTTTGACACGGCGTTGGATTCTGGAAGCGTGTCGCCATCGCGCTATAAGCCCACATTTTTTAAATTGTTCCCGGAAGTACGAGAAAAATTTTAAAAATCGAGTTTCTGCTAGTTTTTTTTGAAAACGGGCTTCGTAGCGTAAATTCTATTATAAACAGGAGTCAAATGCCGTTTACAGATCGAAAATCGGACCATTTGTTCAGACGTTATCGGTAAAGTAAAATTCACTAAACTTGGTGCTGCCACGTGGTGGCGACAAATTGAACTAGTGTCGGTACATTTAGCCTTAATATCTTTTAAAGTTACTGAGATCACACTTTGATTTTTTCTGGAGTTATCATCAATACTCTAGTGCGTTTATAAATGTTTTTTAAAATATTGTGCAAAAAGTACTCCCCCTTTTGTGCCCCACACGGGGCTGCCAATGCAAAAGTACCCACGGGATTTCCTCTGGATTCTCTATCTATCTGACGTTACTACCGAATATTACTCTGCTAAATCCCGTGATTGCAAAAATTTATGGGTCGTGGGCGGTGGGTGCCTCCGTACAGACCAGGCTGAAAACAACATTCAAAACAACAACAGTTTCCAGGAAATATGCTACTGAAATCAAACACGGTGTTTCCTTTGAAACATGAAAACAAAACTTTAATCAGCGTTTCTTTTAACTGCGGCAACAATGTAAATTTTAATATAGGTGCTCTTGGCGTGATTGTTACGATTCGCTCTGTTTTATAAATCACAATTAATTCTTATGCTAATCTTTATTTATCATTGACCAGCTGATCATGAATGATAATTAATTAAAGGAATTCCTTGTAGCAATTGAATTTTATTAATATTGTGCAAAATCTCGTACGTACGTACTTATTCTATACTAATACACAAAAAATGAAATTAATTATCCTTGCTTAGTATTTGTTAAATCGTTCTTATCTGGATTAATGTTACTTTTGACTATTCAGTTCCGTAATCTCCATTACTGTTCACATTATTGTTAAAAATCGCGAAACCAGCTTGGATTCATGAATTACGTCGCGAACGTTTGCTGATGCGCCACTTTCCTGCGTTTGTTGTTGAAGAACCGCGCCGTTGCCACTTCCCTCGATGTACACGCGCCTCCTCGCGTGCGTTGCCGTCGGGTCTGTTGAATCTCGTGCGGCTCGTCTTCTTCAATTAATCTCCTTCCGTGGAAAATCCCATAAATTTCCAGAATGTTCCATTGAAAAATCACTAACAAAATAACATAAACTTCTTCTGTCTTCAATACGAATACGTCCCGTTTTACTACACGTTCACAGTTCTTAACTGAATGCTCGATCACCACAAAAAAATTACAAGTCCCAAAAATAATTATGAATTTTGAATCGGACCGACGTGAATTCGATGTGCTTTCCACGGCTTTCAGAACCCAACTCTCAAAAACTTGCGTCGATTTAACACAACACCGTTTTTCAAAAAAAATGCCGACCACCTTCTTTCGCTTATTCTCATTGTCGTCCTAGAAAATTTTCTCAAAATATCCATTTTTAAGAGTTTCGAACGGGTTTCGGGTTCATTCGCTTCGTCATGCATCCAATGTCATGATTATCTTGTTAAAAGTGCCGTTTTCCAAATATTTATAGCCGAAAATCGTGGATTTCTACGTTGACGTTATGCAACATGTCTTCGTTTGTTTCATCATCTTCTTACGTTTTAATATTTATTTAATAATACATTCCCCAGTGTTCTAAAAATTCAGAAACCCAGTTCTAAATTCGGCCGAAATTATCTTCCAATGAATCCCATTATCTCTCATTATTTAATTCAGTGTTTCTTCTTAAATTTTAATAAATTCCGGTTTGATGCTTCTTGGAACGTACGAATGGTTCTCTTTCCGAACTCGTTTTTCTGTGATTTTAAGCGAACCCGCTAACCGATCGTGTTCAAACAACATGTATAATATTCCACGACATTGCCTCTATTTACTTGAACAGTCACAGTTTCTGTACAATTTCTCACAAACCCTAAAAGTCCAAAATTGTCCACTTCATTTTTAACACGCGATGCTCTTTTGTTGCGCTGGTATCGATTATCGGCACACTTTGTGTCCACCATAGACTATATCTATGTACCTCTAATGCATACATTATGTGTCCACACAGACTATAGCGGGTGCATTGTTTACTCTGTGGCCACTAATAGTTCTCAGAGATGCCTCATAATATTAGAAATATTAGAATTGTTAGTTCATCGAGTTTACAAAAATATTTAATTTTCAAAATTTCATTTAAAAAAATTGAAAATTCAGGAAATTAAATATTTTGCAAAATCTTAAAAATTAAACATGTTTTTAAGTTTCGGATGGAATTTTAACGGAATTTCTATAATTAGTGTATTCAAATATATGATATTTTTAAGTTAGTGATTTACGCCATTTTTAGCAAATTTCATTATGCAATATTTCCAAAAATAATAAAGTTAGAAGAAAATAAAAATACAGGTGTTAACTTATTTGATCTATATAAGAAATAGAAAGAAATAGAAAATAATTAAAAATATGAAAGTCAAATTTTGGTCTTTTTGTGCGATTTGACATGGAATGGCTCAGGGGCGCAAATTCTGTGCTTGCCAAGGGCGCCCTTATACCTAGATACGCCTCTAGTCTTATATGGAAAAGTTGCAAGAAATGATGAACTGAAACAAAGATTGCAAATTTGTGAAACACATCTACACAAAATTAAAAACATACAAATTATTACATCTTGAATACATACACATAAGAGCAATACTCATGCATAATCACACACTGAAAACAGGTATGCTCAAGTGTGTACTGAAAGAAATGAATGTAATAAATGTATCTAAGGATAAATGCACACATGTATGTACTGTACTAAATATAACTTTCACTTTGAAGTTAAACAATTAGATAATAGTGATATATTAAAGGAAAGGGGAGTTGAGTAACCTAGAATGAAATTTAAAAGTAAGAGACAAAGGAAGCAAAAACACAAAGATTTTAGAGATCGGGAGAGCGAGAGAGAGAGAGATGTGAAAGAATGAAAGAGAAGTATTTATTTGAAAAATGGGGTAGAACTTTGTACGATAGGTAAGATAAGTATGAGATTTGTGACAGCGCTGACGCAGTGTCCACCTAGTACTGAGTTTTAGTAAATGACCAGCGGCAATTTAATTAAGTACTATTTTCATGAATCCAGTTGGTGACTTCTTTTTTAAACGTTTGGAAGGTATTTTTTTTTAGTTGTAGTGGTGAGATTGTTCCAAGCACGGATGGCAGTGACAGTGAATGATTAGCTAAAAGTAGAGGTATTGTGATGCGGAATACAAATAAGGCGTGACGCTCGGGCACAATGCAGCTTCATAAACTGTAATCGTTGTGATAGGGTGCTATGATGAGTGCTGTTTAAAATCTTGTAGAGGAGGAGAAGGCAGTGAAGTAAAAACCTTTTATCATCGGTAAGAATTTTAGATTGAGCATAGAAAGTTGAAATGTGGTCGTTTTTTTCCAAGATCGAAAATAAAACGAATACATGTATTTTGGGTTACTTGTATATTACGTTGCTGTTTTAAATATATGTCTGTCGGGAGGACATCGCAGTAATCAAAGTGAGGCACAAGTGTCTGGCGAGTTTTTGTAGGTAAAAGAGTACGCATGCGTTTTAAAACATGCATTGAACATTCCAGGTTAGAGAATTATCCATATGCACACCTGAATTTCTAACGTCGTTACACCACGGGAGAGGACTTCCATTTATGCAAATGTGAGGGAGAGCGGAGACTGATAACTTTTTTAGGGAGTTTCTGGATCCGATTACAAGACACTGAGATGTATAGGGGTTTAGCTGTAGCCCTATTGATGATGACCAAGAGGAGAGTGTCTGCAGGTCTTCACTGATTTTTGAGCAAGTTCGAGGACGCAAGAAGAGGGTCCGCTAATATACAATTGGAGATCATCAGCATACACGTGATGACACCAATTTTTTATTGATTGGCCTATATCATTAAAAGAAATTAGGAAAGCGAGGGGGCCTAACACTGAGCTCTGTGCGACCCCGCGGGCAAGGTACAAGACACACTGTCACCACATACAAGTTTTTGTTGCCGCTCAGATAGATAGGTGAAGAACCATTTGAGTGTGGATGTCGTCACATCCAATGTTTTTAACATTGCTAATAAAATTTCGTGATCTACAGAATCGAATGCCTTGCTAAAATCGAGAAGGACGAGAATTGTGATTTTACCGTTGTCCATTGCATCTCGCTGTCCATTCAATCACGCTAAGGGGCGCAGTTCCTATGCTTTTACCGGGTCTAAAGCCTGACTGGTCTTTATTAAAAATACTGAAATATTGAACGTGATGTTCGATCTGTTTCCTGGCAATCTTTTCAAGAACTTTTGATATTGTTGGCAAGATACAGGTGGGACGGAAATCAACAGGCGTCATGGGATTTGCGCTTTTTGGGAGAGGACGGACAAGTGCTGTCTTGCAGGCCGAGGGAAATTCGCCGCTCATTAACGAGGCATTATGTCTCCTATTGCCGGGAGTGCTACTTCAGGTTCGAGCTTCAACATTCCGTCGGAGCCGGATGCGTTTGATTTTAGACTCGAAATGATTTTAGCGACGTCTGTGGGTGTTACTGATGCAAAGTAGAAAGTGCCTTTAATACTAATCTCTGTGTTTCGCGTCACGGATAAAGTTCTAGATTTTAGGAGTGGATTAATTGGCTACGCAAGCTTAACAAACGAATGATTTAGCGAATCAAGAGACACATTGATCTCTGTTAAGTTTCGAACATTTCCAATACCTATAGTACCTATTTCGGTGACACGATTTCTAAGGTTTTTGTTTTTTGTATTTAACATGGTCGTTGTTGTTTCTTGTTTTCCGAAAACTTTGTATGCAATGTCCCTGTCACGCGTAAGTTGGAGAATTTCACCGAATATCCACGGAGCTGCGGGACGTGTCACGCGTGACGTCTTTAGTGGTATATGTCTATTTACAAGTCCATTAGACATTTCCGTAAATACTGATACTTTGGCATTTAGCGAGGTTTCATTTTTTGCAAGATTCCAAGGAACCGAGAATCCATCAGAAAGGAAGGAAATTGCACCGAAGTTCTTGTAATCTCGATATTACATTATTTCCAGTGTGCATTTGGTTTAAATTATATAATACGTACATAAAATCATGTTTTGATATTCCTGAAACGGAAAATTTTCCACGAGAACGCGTTCTTTCTGGATTTGACACTACGATATGATCTATCCAAGTTTCGTTATATCTTGTGGTATGGGTTGCCTTTAGAGGAAGAATCGTTAGGTTCATGTTGCGAAAAAAACGAGCAAAGTTTTCGAATGAAGCAGATTTTTTTAATAAGTTACAATTGAAGTCGCCCATTATAAGAATGTTCACATATTTAGTGACACGTGAAGCGAGTAAGTCGTCAAGTTCGTCAATGTTGCCAGATTTGGGAGGGGAATACACTACCGACAAGAGAGACTTCTTTCCAGCAAGATTAACTTCAGCAATTAAATATTCGGTGAAATGGTCTTTATGATTTGATGAAAAGAAAATAACTTTGCAGTTTATGTCATCACGTAAATACATACCGACACCATCGTCGTGTGCAGTGACGCTGGATTTTCTATCGGATCTCCGAAGTCGGTATCCGGGGATTTTGACGGTTTGAGAATTTAAAGATTTTTTGAGCTATGTTTTGCTAATGAGGAGTGCGTGAAATTTACGTTTCGTTACAATTTCCTGAATTTTGGAATGATGGCAAAGGAGAGACTGTGCATTTAAATGCGCGACGTAAAAACAGTTCCTAGAAATATTGGGCGTGCTGTTTACAGCGACCAAGGCTGGCAGAGAAGGGGAGTGGACACTTGCGGGTAGCGAAGGCTGTGAGGTGGGGAGGACACTTCTCATTAGGGTACATGGGAAATTCCTAAAACGGCCGCCGACTACCAATGACTCAGAAGAGTGAACGAGATGGATTAACTAGAGATGTATACAATAAAGAAAGGGTATAAGAGAAAGAGAGCGAGAATAGGAGACTGCACTGAAGAACGCTTTCCAGAGAGAAGGAGAAGAAGCGCCCCGAGCCTAATGAAGGGAACTCAGCCATTGTCTGGACACGGAAGGGTCCGGTACCTGAGGTAACAACAATTTCCCCATTTTCTGTCCAGACGTTCCGCAGCTGAAACCGCGAGATCGCAGCGTGCAACACGTCCAGATGCTGGCGGGTGAGGTCCTCGCGAATGGTTATTTTCTGGCCTTTCAGCTGCCTCTTGGACTGGAAGACTTCTCGCCGTTTCCTATAACTCACAAACTTAACTATAATTGGCCTGTTTGTTTCAGCAAATTTTCGACCGACTCTATGGCTCCTATCAATACCGTTTAAGGACAAGTCTCCACTTATCTTTTCGGCTACGTTGAGGACCATATCGTCGGTGTTTTCTCCTTCCTTTTTGCTTAGTACATTTTAACTTCATTATGGGTTTGTAAACCTTAGATATTGGATTTTTTGTCTACGTGGAAAAGTTACAGTACAAGTATGGCGACAACGCAAAAGTAATTTTGTATCAAATGTAATGAATAAATAGGCTTACCACTGTAATACCCCTGTCATTTTTTTTTAATTTTAAGAAATCTTAATTGGAAACGTGAACGTGGTACATGTGGGTGGCTAGCTCAACACCACGTCCACTGGATGCTCCTGAAAATTAAGAATACTTACTCTCTGCATTTGTCGTGGGCTGAAAATACCGCTCTACGAAGACTCGGTCGATGGATCTTATACTTACGCTTTGGTTACCAATAATACAAAGGGAATAATTTTGAAATACCTAATTTCTATTGAATGAAACGAGAATTTATATATGTACGTAACGACATGAAGTGTTGTAGGTCTCTTTTTTATTCTTAGAAATTGTTTATCAATCTCTTACATGCATTATCATATTATTTACTTGACAATTAATTTTCCCTATTGATGGCTGTTAGCACATTTTTCTCGGCGCGGATAAAGTTCCTGTGACTTCCGCCCACCTGGGCACTCTTTATGGCATTCCCGCCAAATTATGGGAGTTCCATGCTGCACCAGTGTGTTATGGGGGCGCGTCAAAAAATTCTTAAATAAGAAACAAAATTCGCGCGTCTCACTAAAAAATTCTTAATTAAGAAAATTAATTAATCATTGTTCCTCCGCGCCTCTACGCATGGAACCCCCTCTTCCGCCATGCGGCTTCAGCCACGCCGCCGCCGCCGCCGGCGTCGGGCATCATCATCGCCACCGCCCCCGCCGCAGGGGCCGGGGCCAGCGCTGCTGCTGCCGCCACCACCACCGTCGCCGCCCTTATCTCCCCCCACCTCCGTCCGTCCGCCCCTCCCCTGGCCGGTCGGCCAGCCACCCTCTGCCACGCGCCCGGTGACATTCTCGGGGCGGTGGACAGATCGGGTGTGGCTGGCGGAGACTGCTGGGCTAGGACGGATCGGGGAGTGCAGTGGTCAGCTTATCGCTCCACACGGGAATGCTCAAAAACTTTGCCGTGAAGCATTCCCGTCAGCGAAGGGCTTTTTTTTCTATGTGCATTGAGACCCTCTACTAGACAGCTGTGGTACTATGAGAGTAGTCTGGTTTGAAAAATCTAGGCATTTATGCCTCGTAGGCTTCAATACGTTCTGCAATGTTTACACTAATTTAATTTTTCTTACTGTATCAGTCAGGAAGCCTCGCCTAGTCAGTGTACCTTTCATTCTGTGTTATCATAGCAATGCAAGAGTTTTGTGAAATTGTTAAATTTTTTTGTATTCTTTGACAATGGCCATGTACTAATTATTACAATTTTAAATTTTAATTATTGTTTTAACCAAATCTGTAATTACTCTTACGGCTTGAACATCAAAATTTAACTGTTTTATGTCTTTCTCAAACTCGGGCTTCACGGAAATACTTCCTTGTCCTTTCGGCGTCAGCACACTTGGCAGTTGAATACCAGTTCAGCTTCACAGCGCCCTATCTTCCCCTGGATTTCGGTGTCCGCTTCAATCCACACTCGGTTAATTAATTATTCTAAGAAAACTTCCTACGATCCCGATACTCCTGAATTTTAACTATGTAGTTCTTGCACCGAGTTCCAATCTCAAAATTAAATCTTAAAGATGACGATTACTGTTCATACATCTTGATCCTATCACGCGCCAATCTCGAGAAACTATAACTTCCAAATACACAGTCCGACATTCGATCGCTACAAGATCCTGACACAAAGTGTTGTAAAAATTCCAAAAATGTAACTGCTAATGCATTATATGATGCATTTGTTAATTTCCTTAAAGAGATTGATCTGCCACTAAAAAACGTGACGGCCCTTGGCAAAGATGGAGCATCAAATTTATGTGGTAACAACCACTCTTTATTTGCTCTTTTGAGAGATAAGAGATTTACCGCAGTTGTTGTTGATAAAATGCGTGTCATACAATTGACAAATGCGCATCAATAGCATGTGATGAATTGCCTTGCTCGTTACAGTATTTGATTAGGGAAAGTAAGAATTGGTTCTCACACAGTTTCAAGAGAATGGATGAGTACAGTAATTTGTACAAGGTAAATAACAATAAACTATTGAATAAAGTCAATATTTGTTTAATAATGATTGAACATTAAATAATTTTTATTATCTTGAGTTTATGTTTTCTAAATCACGTTTGTTTTTAAACTTTTGTTTATAGGCTATGAATGATTGTAAAGAACCACCACAGTTGGTGAAGCTGTTTATAACCCGGTGGTTGATTTGGTTTCAAGCAATCAGTCGAATCCTTGAACAATGAGTTGAGCTTAAAGCACTGTTTACCTTAATGGCTTCTTCCAAAGACTTCACAGCCAGAAAATTGGATATGATGTACAGGGACCAAACAGATTTATTGTACCTAACATTCTTGAAACCTGTATTGCAAGATGTGAACGAGTCAACTTGCTCTTTCAATCAACACGTGCTGATGTGACTAAGCTGTACAAGAATTTGCGAATTTTGATTTTCTCCTTAGCTTCTCGTTTTTTGAAGCACCAATCTATAAAACAGTCTGAAAATGCAGGAGTATTGCGCAAATGTGATATTGATATGTTGAAAGAAGTTATGTCAAGGCCAGAAAATTATCTCCCGTAAGACAGAGTTGATCTGGGTAGTGGTTTTCAAAAGTTAACGAGTGCACATGTAACAGTTTCAAGTGAGCAACTTTGTGTCGTTCGTGAAAGGTGTACAAAGTTTCTCGTAACTCTTACTCGACAGCTTGTAGAAAGGATGCCAAATATTGCCGTCGTTCAACAATTGCGATTTTTAGCCCCAAACCTAGTTTTATCATCTGTAGGACGACCACGTTTTGAGAAACTTCCTCTGGATTTAGCAAGTAATAATTACACCATATAACAGCAAAGATAATAATTAATAAATGTGGTAAAGTACTGATTAATAAATCTATGTATTTTAGTTCCAGGTACTGATGTTGACAGACTGGAGGCACAATGGCGATCACCAGGCACACTTATGCTGAAAGATATAAATCCGGAATTAACAAACATTAGTGATGCAACAAACATTACTGTGCAATTCTGGGCGCAAGTTCGACAGTTGTCAAACGCAAGCGGAAAAACTCCATACAGAGTTGGCCGGCTTTTCTTTGAAAGCTCTTACATTGCCTGTGAGTAATGCTGTCGTTGAGCGCATTTTCAGCGTGATGAACGCAGTGAAGACACGAGCTCGCAATAAAATGCAGCTCGACATTTTGCAATCGATCATTCGTATTAGAGTTCATCTAAAAGTACATTTACTGAGAGGAGTGTTCTAAGAAAATGAACTAAATTCTCATTCTATAACCGAATAAATAAAGTTGTAGTACTTTAGCTACATATAATTTAATTGTAATCCATCATATCTGCTAAACTATATTTGATTTAAAGTAATTATATTTAATGAATTTATATAGTGAAACAGTTTATATAAAATGAATTTAGTTATTTGAACGAAGACATTTTTCCAGCATTGTTCTAAAGAATGCTTTTTTTTCTTTCTTTCTTTTCTCTTTCTTTCATAAATGCTATTAAAGTATGTTTAAAATGTTTTACTCATTATTGCAGCAAGTATTAAAATGCTGCTGTGTCGATTTTAAACCCTCAAACGACATGATTCAACGCTTCACTGCCAAACTGTACGATTGATTGATTAATTAATTAAGGTTTAGAGGGCGCTTCAACTGCCAAGGTCATTGGCGCCCATGTCGAAGTATTTTAAAAAAGGGAATAGGTTCAGTATGTGTTACAGATGGAGCCTACCCCCTAAATAAAATCATATACACAAAAAGAGACTTGAATTCTACATCGAGTATTCAAGTAGTATGACAGAAATACTATATAACAAACACGTAAAATTCATAGTAGAACTAAAAGTTGGCTGTAAAGGGAGGATAAAACAACAAAAAAGTAAAACACTATTCTTATCTCTCAAATAAGATTATATATTCCGCTTTCCCTCAAGAAGCAAAAAAGTTTTGAGAGCGCGGAATCGTCATCCCCGAGCACCTCCCTTAGCGAGTTGCCCAGGCCATGTCTTCGTCGGTTGCCAAAATATTTCCTGCAGTTCAGGAGGACGTGTTCCACAGACAGAACCGTCCCGCATGAGTCTCATACGGGAGGAGTTTCTCCTCGAAGGAGGAAACCGTGAGAAAAATGGCAGTGTCCAATTCGAAGACGGGTTAAAATGACTTCCTCACGCCTAGAGGAGCGAGATGAGGAACGCCAGGGAATTACAGAATTCTTTATCCCACTTAGTTTAAAATTGGTATTGTGCCACTCTGTTTGCCACGCTCTAAACAAAGATCGTTTCAAGTAAGCCTTAACATCGGACAATGGCACAGCAGGAACGTCGATACGAGTATTACGAGTAGCTGATTTCGCCGCCAGGTCGGCCAGTTCATTCCCTCTGATTCCCACATGGCCTGGAACCCAACTAAGAACCAGGTCATAGTTGCGGGACATGAGACTATGAATCAGGTTTTGAACTGATTTTGTCAGGTAGTCTGACGAAGGCCGGGAGACAGCCTGAAGAGAGCTGAGAGAATCAGAATAGAGAACTACTCGCTGCAATGTCGTTGACTCGATGTACTTTAGGGCTTTGAGTATTGCATACATTTCAGCAGTGAATGTACTGCACTCTGAATGAAGATATGATTTGGTGGCCCAGATGCAATGAAAACTACACGCCACTGCGTCATTGTGCGATGACCCGTCCGTGTACAAGAATAGATGATTCGGATAGGCTTCCCTCATACCCTGAAACTGCTTCTGGTAAACCAGAGGACTAGTATTTTGTTTGGAAAGATTGGAGAGTCTGAGGTCAATATTGGGGAGAAGGAGTTTCCAAGAGGAATCAGGTCATTTGGGGGTTTCACAGGAGTGGGAAGATCGACATTAAGTCCCCGCAAAAGATTTCGCAATCGAATGCCTGGGGGCTGGGGTAGCGATGTTCGAAGAATATAAGAAGATTCATATTTTGGGCGAGTGATTATTCGGCGACAAGGATGATTAAAGAGTCCTGACACTTTAGCACCATAAGACGCTAATAGAATATCTCGCCTTATTTTTAAGGATGGCTCCCCAGCGTCAGCTAGAATGCACTCGATTCGGCTGGTGTGATACGCGCCTGTTGAGAGGCGAATACCTGCGTGGTGTTTGCTGTTGATGGGTCTAAGGGTGGAAGGAGCTGCAGAACCATACACTTCACTACCGTAATCCAATGCTGAGCGAATGAGTGCTCTGTATAACCGCAGTAGGGTAATTCGGTCGGCTCCCCATGAAGTGCCACTAAGCATTCGAAGAAGATTGAGGGGGGAGACGCATCTGGTTTGCAATGTGCGGATAAGAGAGCGCCACGTGAGGGACTTGTCAAAAGTCAGCCCCAGAAACCTGGCAGAGTCAGTGAATGGAAGCTGATTTCCTCCCAAGTACAGGACTGGATCGCTATGCAAGTGGTATATTCTGCAGAAGTGCACTCCAGTGCATTTAGTAGGTGAGAACTTGAAACCTGTCGACATGCTCCATTCATGCAGCTTGTTGAGCACCAGTTGGAGTTGCCTCTGGATCACATGCTGCTGGATGAACAAAAAATGGCAAAATCATCTCCAAACAGCGATGCCTTCACAGGTTCCCTCACGACCGACGCTATACTATTTATGGCTACGGCAAACAGAGAACAAACTTAGCACCGAGCCTTGGGGGATGCCGTTTTCAAGGGGGTGACTGTTAGACAGTTTGTCACCAATGCGAACTCTGAAAGATCTGTCCGATAAGAAATTTTGGAGGAATAAGGGGAGCTTCCCCCTGAATCCCCACGAGTGCAAGGTTCGCAGAATGCCATACCTCCAAGTACGCCTCATACGCCTTTTCTATACCGAATAGTACGGCGACAAGGTGTTGTCTCAGAACGAACGAGGTTGAAATTTCCGTTGCCAAAGCGACGAGATGGTCAAGGGTTGACCGGTGTTTCCTGAAACCGCACTGAATTGGTGCGAGTAGGTTTCTGCACTCCAAGGTCCAGACCAAGCTCTGGTTTACCATCCGTTCCAGCACTTTGCAAACGCATCTGGTGAGAGCGAGAGGTCGGTAGCTCGATGACAGCGACCGATCCTTTCCCTCCTTCAGAGCTGGGATAACTATGGCTTCTCGCCATACAGCAGGGATGGTGTGCTCTTCCCAGATGCGATTATAAAGGCGGAGGAGAAATTGCATCGCCACATCAGGAAGACGTTGTAACATTAGCTGGGGTATTTCATCAGGACCTGGGTCAGTTCTTCTGGCCAAAGCAAGAGCAGAGCGCAATTCCGATATGGAGAAAGGTGTGTTGTAATCTTCAGACGCTCTGCAGAAGAAATCCAACGGACGGCTCTCCATCCTTTCTTTGATCAGAAGAAAGTCAGGAGCGTAGTTCGCCGAACTTGACATGGCTTCATAGTGCGCGGCGAGTTCCTCTACAATCATATCTGGAGATGTGATCATTTCTCAGTTTTTCAGGAGACCTGGCACCGTATTTGGTAAAGAGTGTCCTTTTATCTGTCGAATTTTTCTCCATACCAGGCGTGGTGGCGTGTCACAATTGAGAGACGAAACGTACGCTCTCCACGATGCATTTTTGCTAAGATAGTTCTTCTAGCCTTCGGCCTGCATCTTTTATACTCGATTAAGTTATCCACTGTTGAATAGTGCCTGAGACGTGCCAGTGCCTTTTTTCGAGCACTGACCGCTCTCGAGCAGTTCTCATTCCACCACGGAACGAAAGGGTGTCGCGGTTTACCACTTGCTTTCGGAATTGCGATGGAAGCAGCAGCGAGTACAGCGCTATTAAAATGTTCTGTCATTTCATCCACATTTCCGAAGGGACCGTCTGACAGGTTAACAGTATTTTGGAATGTTGACCAGTCAGCTCGTCGCACGATCCATTGAGGGGGCCGTGCACAACTACGGCGAAGGTGATCAATGTGGACAATCGTGGGGTAATGGTCGCTTCCATAGAGATCTTCTAATATGGTCCACCGCATAGCAATAGCAAGTGAAGAGCTGCAAAGGGCTACATCAATAGCCGTGCTAGAATTCGTAACTACGGCAAAAAGAGTTGGTTCCCCAGTGTTGAGAATAGCCAAATTCATGGTGTCGATGACAGATTCCAAAATAGCACCTCCTTGGCACGTACGAGAGGAACCCCAAAGAGGGCTATGGGCTTTTACATCACCCACAACCAAGAAAGGTGTGGGCAATTGGTTTATTAGACTTAGGAGGTCATCAACCGACACCGTTTGTCTTGGGGGAATATAGATATTACATACGGTGAGTGAGAGGGACGACAGATACACCTGCACACAAACTGATGGTCGGTGTGAACAGGGATTTCTGCAGAATGCAGCGAATCCTGGACCAAAGTAGTAACTCCGCCGTGAGCGTGGAGGCCGTCATCGACATCAACCCTATAAGGAGTGAAACCGCGAAAGTGTATGGACCGTGGAGAAAGATTAGTTTCCTGTAAGCAGAAAATTGATGGTGTATAACGGGACAATAAGAGTTTTAATTCGTCCCGTCGGAGAGAAAATCCGTTCAGATTCCACGATAGGAGAGCCGTTGTTTAAAAAGTTAAGAGGATTTCTTCTTTTCCTTTTTTCGCCTCTGCCGCCCGAAGGAGCGAGTGTCCACCCCGGCTGAAGTTTCCTCCGAGGCAGACTCCTCCTGACCACTGCTCGACAGGCTGAGAGATCGCTCAGAGCGAGTTTCAGGAGTCGGGGTAGGTGGTCGGAGTTTGGAGGATCTATCATTTTTCTTGTCCAGGCCAGCAGGCCGTGTGACATCAGCCTTCCGGCGCGGCTGAGAAGTGGATTATTGTTGTCTTCGTCTTTGTTGCCTTCTCGGATGGTGTTTTGTATTTTGTGGGAGTTATTATTTTCCCACCTTGCAAAGGCGATGTCTCCTCAGGGAAGTCCACTGGGAATACCTGGCAACAGAAGTTCGCTACTGGGGGAGTAGCAAGGGAAGACTTAATACTCGTCGCTTTGACCGTGTTCGCCAGAGTGCTAGAGAAAGAACGCCTGAGATCCAGTGTTCTTCACCAGGTATCGGCGTTTCGCTTCCGGGAAAGATACCTTCTCTGTTACTCTAATTTTTTGAATCTCCCTCTCTCTGAGATATGTGGGGCACTTGTTAGAGTTGGCCGCATGGTCTCCTTCACAGTTTACACAGCGCGCTGGTGATGAACAAGGGTTCGGATCATGCGTGGATTTACCGCACTTTGCGCAAGCAGGGCTTACGGCCATGCACCTTTGTTGTGTATGACCGAACCTCTGACACTTGAAGCAGCGCAGGGGGTTCGGCACATACTGCCGCACGCGAAGGTTATAATATCCACAGCTAATTTTCTCTGGGAGAGAAGGAAGATTAAAGGTCAGGATCAAGGTGGGAGTGGGGATCTCTTTCCCATTCTCCTTCCTCCTGATCCTATATACCTCCGTAACGCCATGGCTCTTAAAAAAGGAGAGAAGTCCGTCCTCACTTTCAAGCGCAAAGTCTTCGTGATTGACCACTCCCTTACATAAGTTAAGGGTAGGGTGAGTGGTCACTTCCACTTGGAGGCCGGCAATCTGCTTGGTTTTTTGGATCTTGTCAATCTGCTCGTCGGTGCGCGCTTCGAAAAGAATGGTACCATTCCTCTGTCGCACGACCGCTTGCAGCTTTCCAAAAGAGTCTTCAATGGCTCGCGCGAGGCGGACCGCAATAACACTTTTGAAGGATTTTTCAACTTCAACACACGACATTACAAGAAACCGAGGTTTCTTTGGTTTGTTCTCCTCCCGAAGGAAGAAGCTATTCAAGTCTACCGTCTCACATCGCCTCTTCCTTGCGGAAGAGGGCAAGGGGTTTGTTTTGGGCTCCATACGATTGAAGCAGATTCGTCTCCGTGCTCCCCACCCACCATGGAGCCCAACAAGGGGACACCCCACTGGGGTGCCAGGGCTGACACGAAGATATAGTAGGGGAATGTCACAGCGCTGCACCGCCGTGGATCCCCCCGCTCACCCTGGAGTTCAGTGCAAGACCTAGTCCGAGCCGATTGATCGGGAGTGGGTTAGCTCCCGACCGCCCGTCTAGAAGAGTCCGAGGCCAAAGCGAGGGTATTGACACCTACAAGGAATGTTCCCCAAAAATACGTAAACGTACCCCTTAGCGCAAGCCAAAAAGCGTAGCACCAGGACTAGTTGGGAAACAAACAGGTCTCTCAACTGCCAGGACACCCATTCCCTCCGACACGGGTCGCCATGCACGGCAAACACATGGGTGGGCGTTCAGCATACAGAGAAGGCCAGTGAGGCAGAAAAAGGAGTGAAAAGAACGTACATGACATGAAATGAGAAGCAGGAAGATGAAAAAAAATGGAGAAAGGAACACTTGAGAGCCTTCTCTGCATCCCCCCGTCAGGACGTGGACCAACCCACCTCGACGGGTGCCAAACTGTACGAATCATCACGTGAGCCTAGACCTCATAACACACAAATGATTGATCCTGTTGTCAAAGAGGAAGAGCTCTTAGGAATCATAACCATATTTGCTGATGATGATTCGACTTACGAAGATCATATGTGCAACTATTTAATGGAAAGTTAAACATTTTAAGACTACATTCTATATTAATTCTGTGATCAAATAATTATGATTTTAAAATATAGAATAAAAATATTAATAATTAATAAAAGATTGAAATTTATTTCTGTATCATAAATATTGCCATCAAATATTTAGAATATTCATTTTTTTATTGCACAAAACATTATTTTGTACCGGGTGTTTTTTTTATCGTTCGCCGAAGATTCCAGCCGCGTCGCCCGGGCAGTCGAGGGCTCATTCGCCCGGGAAACCGCTGACTCAACTCCCGTGCTAGCCGAGAACTATCGCTGCGCCGCTTAACGTACCTTAAAGAAGATGCTGAAAGTGGTGTCCTTCGGCTCGAATGCATTCTTGGCACCTCCGAAACACATTCTGATTTGCCCTTTGAAGTAAGTCTCGAGAAATTGCTGCGATTTTATCTTCAATAGAGCTTCTCGAACAACCACTTCACGACATAAAGATCGGAGTGTGGTGTGCGTTGAGTTCCACAAGAATTATCGGCCCTATTGTTTTCAACACCACCGTTACTGCTGACGTTTACATACATCACATATTGGCGTTATTCTTCGAACAATTGACACCAGAAGAAAGGCACTATGGTTACTTTCAAAAGGATTCGGCAACTGCTCACACTGCTGTTCGATCCATGAACTTTTTAAATAATGTTTATTGTGACGATCGTATAATTAGTCGTGGGTTATGGCCTCCTAGATCACTTGATCTATCTCCTTGTGATTTTTTCCTGTGGGGGTACTTGAAAGATCAGATGTATGCAGAAAACCCGCATTCGGAGGAAGAGCTCCGGCGCTCTATTGAAGAGAAAATCGCAGCAATTCCTCGAGACGTACTTCAAAGAGCAAATCAGAATGTGTTTCGGAGGTGCCAAGAATGCATTCGAGCCGATGGACACCACTTTCAGCATCTTCTTTAAGGTACGTTAAGCGGCGCAGCGATAGTTCTCGGTTAGCACGGGAGTTGAGTCAGCGGTTTGCCGGGCGAATGAGCCCTCGACTGCCCGGGCGACGCGGCCGGAATCTTCGGCGAACGATAAAAAAAACACTCTGTATATCTTCATATAATAATCTTAGCTGAAATACAATTTATTGCTCATATATTCGAAAAAAATAACATTTAAAATGATTGGGCGGATTTGGGCGACTTTACTGCCATCTAACGGTGGGTGGTTGGAGAAACTTTCTGGCAAACCTACACAGAAAAGGTATTTTAACATCCCCTGAAATATAATTTTTCTTTCTATTTACATTCGTGGCACTTTTCTTTTACTTCATATGAGAGTATGTTAATATATTTTTCCACATGCATAATTAAATTTCAATATTTCCCGGACTCGCGTACGTGCATATACACGAGAGAATCTCAGACTTCTGGATAAATTTAGTTCTCTTCACGGGAGCCATAAACAAACCCTTTACGAAAGAGACGTGGCTCAACAGTTGCCGCGGCGGAGGGATACTTCTCTCAATTACATGTGATGTTCACTTGTTTAGCGAACTGTCATTTTGGCTTGTTCTTCCATGAATTCTTCTTTAAGTATGGGAACTCAGCCAGCAAAAAAAAAAAAAATACGATACAAACTGTGCCACGTAAATTTTTTGAAGTTGTGGCAATGTTACCCGTCGTTATCTTAATTATATTTTCTAATGGGATTCGTATTCAATGCCTTCCGGAACCACTCTTCCGGCGAGGCAGCTCGGTTTCCTGTGTATCAAATCATGTTTGTGTTCCCGTGGCCGACTTATTTTGTCGCCAAGGAATTTTAAATATTTTGTTCGGTAATCAAAAGTAATTACTTCTCTACTGTTAACACGGAAATCAAAGCCTTGGGCGTTTGGCAATTGCATGTAGTTGGCTTGAATTTTGGATATTGCATTGAAATAGTGGTGCACCTTAAAATGAATATTTCTTCCTAATTTCTTATGACATTTCGAAGCACAAAAGACGTGCAAAGCTTAACAGAAACATTTCCTGTGTATCAGAGTCTCATAGGAATTCATTGAGATTTGAGGAAAGGCAAGAAAATACTGTAGCGTCATGCACGCTCAAACGCGCAGACGGTAGAATTTCACCGGAAGCTGAACAAAGGGCTGGACATCTGACGTGGTGACGCGCAATGACGCATCGGTTTTTCCGAGCGCGTAGCGTCGTTCTCAGGTGCTGGGACGGCAACGGTGGCGGGGGAAGACGCCAGGGCGCCTTTAAAAGCCGGGTGACGAACGCCCCACCTTCTTCTTTTCTGTAGTTCGAGCTGTGTGAGCAGGAGGCTGTGCGACTAGCACGCGGAGGGGAAGCCGGCATTAGTTTGTCGTCAGTCGTGAGACATGTAGGTTTGTCTCGGCAGAGCGGTGCATCACACCGAGGGGAAACGTTTGTTGTTTGGCGGTGTGGTAGCCGCACTGTAATATCACTTCTTGTGGTGGGCTCTATTTATTTAGTTAGTAGAAGGCAGTGTTATGGTGTTTTACGACTTCGGTCAGTGTTTTTTTTAATAAACCAACTGTTTATTCTACCCACCCTCGTCTGTGTTTTAATACATCTGTATGACGCCACAATACGCTCTCATAAAAATGGAAAGGTACGACACAAACTCCACCCCATTGCGAGATTCGTCGTCACCATCGAATGCATAACTTTCTATTCATACAGTACAGCACAAAGTGTCACTGTTGCGATAAGAGACCGTACTAAGCAACCATTCTGAGAAATAGAAATTTACAGTAACACAACAAATATTATTTATTTTCTTATACATAAAAATTAAAAATCTGATCATGAAATTTACTTTCATCTCAATCGCTTCTTTCGAAGTTGTTCATTTAATATTTATCAACTTATTGACATACACAATCACTTGGTATGGTTATTGCTTCTTGAATTTCTTTACTGACTGCTTCTTGCCACGACTACTACCACCACCCCCACCACTTCTTTTTCTTTTTCCACGGTGGCCATGAATCCACTGATTTCTGTTCACTTCCCATTTCAATTGCTTCATGCCTGAAAATGAATCAGTGTTATAATGTAAAAATCCATAATATAATTCACAAATATAAGTACTACACTGTCAGAAATTACATTAAATTTAATGCAGTTTAACACACTGTTTCACCTTAAATTTAATTTACCATGTAAATTAAAACGGTATATTAATGTACATGTACTCTAAATTTAAAGTTTAAATTAAAACCAATGTAGATTTAATGTATTGCAGTACATTAAAATTAATGTACCGTGTACGTTAAAACGAGATTAATGTGTTTGTGCATTAAATTTAATGTTAAAATTAAAATCAATGTAGATTTAATATAGGAGTACATTAAACTTAATGTACCTTGAAAACTAAACCGAAATTTGTGTTGTACATTAAATTTAATGTTTAAATTAAAATTAATGTAGATTTAATATACATCGATACATAAAACTTAATACATCTTTCCCTACATTAAAGAGATTAATATAATTTGTCGTTAAATTTAATGTTTAAATTAAAATTCACAGAGATTTGATAAATATAGTTATGGTATGTATGGAACACAGATACTGTTTCAAAACTTAGAAATATTTTCTTCCGCTATTTGAACTTACGTATAATAAATTTAAAATATATTTTCAACACATAGAAAAATGTAAAATTTTGAAATTCGGATTGACATTCAAATTAGTAACAAATAAAATTGTAAAAATCTAATAATACAATTGTACACTGAAAAAAATGGCCATTGACTCTCAACTACAAACCCATGGTTACGTGTCTTCCAGTTGTGACGATCGATTTATACATTGTGGCAATAATCGCCACAGATGACGTGCTGGTAGTTGATTGTCAAGCTAACCAACCGACGATACGCGAATCTTATAACCATCAGTTGACTTCATATAACGTTCTAATTAGTTCCCGCAAAAACAGGGTTCTCAACGCCTGCTCAACGCTTCGGAGATGGTAAATTATTTGTTTGGTGTGGTTGAGTTGACCAACCTTTGGCGGGAGCCTGAGCATTTGACCGCTGGATAGACGGACGAGTTTCAGAGTGTGATTAATAATGACTCTGGAGAGCGTGTTCACATAATTTAAGTTTCCAAAAGACGAAATATTAAGATGAGTATCTGCTCAATCGATTCCATGAGAATGCTCATTGTCACTCAATAGTAAGTGAAACATTTTTCATGTGAGGTGACGGTCACATTACTCTTCTCGAGTAACAAGTACTTGTAACGAATAATTTATGATTCATTGCAAGTTTATCGTTTGGCGGTACCCGGAGAGAGAGAGTGAGAGTGAGAGAGTATGTGAGTGAGTGTGTGAGTGAGTGTGTGAGTGAGTGTGTGAGTGTGTGAGTGAGTGTGAGTGAGTGTGTGAGTATGTGCGTGTGTGAGTGAGTGTGAGTGTGTGAGCGTGTGAGCGTGTGTGCGTGTGTGCGTGCGTGTGTGGGCGCGCGCTGTACAGTGAGAAGCTGAAAAGAGACTAGGATGAAGTGCTACATATGCTCGGAAATCGGACCCAGAGAGAGAAATTGTCCTTTGGCGAAGAGGATTCAATTTATAAAGGTGGTGCAGTCCGCCGAGTCAGGACCCGAGGACGTTACTTTATAGAGGTTCGTCTTCGGACACACAGGAAGACGCTTTTCGAAACGGAGGTGCATCCAGACCTGGAACTTTATACCTGTCGCAACAACAACGCAAGTACGGAAAGAAGGGCCGCCAACGACGACAGAAGTGAACGGCAACGTAAAGATGATCAACTTTGAAGACACACTGTATGTCTGACCTGCACAGAAACTTGTCGCTGCGGAAGATAACGGATCAGGGGGGAACAGTGAAGAACTTCTGAAGACAAATGGCAAACGAGGAGGTGCAGTTCATTGTATGCGGGAAAACAAATTTTCTTTTGTGGGCGTAAGAAAAAAGTCTAAGATTGCCGAGGGCAAAGACTTTCACAAAGAACCGTAAAGTGATTCCCTTGACTGCCAATTCCGCCTGGGACATTTGAACATTCCGGATCTACGTGAAGCTGGAAAGAATGGACATCTAAAAAGAATCGCAACAATATCGAGGAAGACATCGAGTGCTTGACCCCCGCTTGCAGATGTACAGAGTCCCGTTCTCAAAAGCAGAGGAACGTCCTTCCGCCGTGGGTGATTTGATTTACTCCAATATATGAAGACCTTGCGGCAATAACATGCTATGTCGCATTTCTGATGAAATTGAGGTAGTGTTTCCGATGCCACACAGATGCATCTGTAGAGCGTCCAAGCATTTGATTGCAATACAGCGCTTATGGAGGGCAGAGTTGCCTCTTCTCGCACAGCGCTTTCGCGCAACACTCACAATGCTGGATACTCAGATTGACATGGAATGTCGCAGCTGCCCCAGACTGCTCACTCTTCTCTATCAATGCCGTAAGTAGGCCGAGGCTCATGTACATGGAAATCGCCGCCGCGCAGCTTATCCTCAGTAAGCGAGAGATGTCACACGCCTCAGGAAGTCAGGCGAGATACGTCCCATTCTTAAAGCTCGGTTGAAAAAATCTCCGGGAATATCGTTTCCCATTCGCTACTTAAAGGTTAAATGGATGACAATATTATAAATTAAGGTTTTTTTTTATAAAAACGATATATTGAAGGATAAATTGTAAAATAAAACAACTTTAAATGAAAATTATAACTGAAATATCAGTAGCAAACCAAGTCCAACTCCTGGTGAATCAGATTGTTTATCCTTCGAACACTAATGAGACTTGAATTGCAGTTTTGCACGAAAGATACAGATATCGAGATAAATGTTACTAATTTTCAGTCTCAAGTCATTATACATGTCCAGTTTATTCACGCATTTATTTTTACTTAAAATAAAGGGAAAATGCCAATTCATAAAAGTGAGATGACATGGATGGTGTCATTTTAAAGAATAAATGGTTTAAAGAATATAAAAAATGCCTGTTTGACACAAAATACTCATTTTTTTGAAAAATTGAACATGACATTATTTTTAGATCTGCTTCTCATAAACATATTTCATTATGAAAAAAATGTTAATCTTCATAATTGTAGTACTAGGAAGACTGCACCATTCTCTTAAATGTCCTTCACACTATCCAACAACAAAATTTAATCAAAAACGATGGACCCTTTTTTCTTTTCTTTTTTTATGTCCCAGGGGCTTCATGTAAATTACCATCCAAAATTAAAATATTGGTTTCAAATTGAAGGGGTCGCGACACAAGCCACATTGATTTGGGAACATCAATTTTGGAGAAAATCAGCAGAACGGTTTAGCCGCTAGCGTTGTTCACAGAAGGACAAATGGACGTTTTGCCGTCTATCGATTTTTCGGTATCAAACATCTACAAAACATGAATTCTCCCTACACCACTTGTTAAGAGTATTTTTTTCTAAATTTAGCATCAGGATTTACCAACTTTTTTGTTGCCAGGGCCCTGTAATAAGAGTTTTTCTGCCGAAAATTCGCCGTTTTTTTCGCGCAGCATTACATAACTTTTTCCTCTACTGTTTAAGAAGTAGTGAGAAAGTAAAAATTATTGAATACAAGTATCTTCTCCATGTAATTACATGAAAATTTGTTCCCAAACTATAAGTATTAATGAAAGTGAAAAGCACACATTTGTGAAATTTGAAATGTTTATTGCAATTGTTACTTTCTCGCCTTACGAATACTTCTTAAGAAGAGAAAGTTATGTAATCGTGCGGCGGAAAACGGGGAATTTTCGCCAGAAAAACTCTTATAGCATGGGTCTGGTGACAAAAAAGTGGATAAAACCTGTTGCTAAATTTAGAAAAAAAATCCTCTATCTCGTGATGTAGGCAAAATCCATGATTTGTTGCTTCTTCATACTGCAAAATCGATTGACGGCAAAACGTCCGTCTGTCGTCAACGCTAGCTCCTAAACCGTCCGGCCGAGTTGCTTCAAAATTGATATTCCCCGATCGTTTGTACTCGTCTCAAGGCCTCTTGAATTTGAAAACCGATATTTTCGTATTTGAGGGTACTTTCCATGAAGCCCAATTTGAGATTTTCTAAGTTAAAAGAAAATGGCTCCAAAATTTGTTGATTATATTTTGTTGTTGAATAGTGCAAAGAACGTTGAAGGGATTGACGTAGGTATCATTTTCGTTGATAGGCCCAATTTTTCGAAAATTGCAAAAATCTGTTTAAAAACTGTAAAATTGAAGATTGAGATTTTTGCCTCAGACAAAGTCGGTTGTACAAAATTAGCACTTCAAATAAGGTCATGAACCCATTTTTGGAAAAACAAGTAGTTTTTGCGTAAATTGCGATTCAAATTTACAAAAAAAAAAAAAAACTTTTCTCATAAACCGCTCAAAATTTTTTCTTTAAAATTTCTCCACGTGTGTAATAAGGGACGGTAAATATATAAACAAACTAGTGGTGCAATAGAATGGCACATACCTTCTCGCAGTTGTTATTTTTCAATAGCCTATCAGCGGATAAATTATTTGGAGAAAACTGTTCACCGCTGCCTTTCTTGGTCATGTTTGAAAAACATGTTTTTCGCATGTTGACAATTACCGGCTTTCTAATGATAGAACTGATACAATTACGTTTTGACTAAAATATAAGAAGTTGGTCCGCATGTGGGTTCCGTGGCGTGATTGGTTAAAAGCACCTTTGGGTTGAGATCTTCAATAAGGAAGGTGCCGAGTTCGATCCCCCAAAGGGGATTTAAATTTGATGAATGTGATGTTGCAGGAAAAAACATTGAAGAGAGTAGATACTTTATTGAAAATCATTTGAAGTACTTCTACTCACGAATAGAATCAATGCAGATAAATGGACAGGACTTGTCTGTGTTTTCCCTAACTGCATCTTTTAAACAATTTTTCAACTCTGTTATTCGATTTCTGAAGCGTATGATATGTCGAATCAACCGTTGTCTAGTATATATCTGTATGAACCAATTTAAGTAAAATTATGAGTATTTTAACGTTAAATTGTAATACATTATAACTAGAACGCATGCGATAAACTTACAATCCCTGATGGTTCCAAAAATTGTTATTACTTTCTCCCCTTACGAATACTTCGTAATGCAGTTCACCGCTGCCTTTCTTGGTCATGTTTGAAAGACATGTTTTTCGCATGTTGAAAATTACCGGCTCCTACTGTATATATTTGTTCAAATTTTTAACTTTTAACGATTTTTTACTTCTCTTCTTGGATTTGTAAAGCGTATGTACCATCGTATCAAATGTTTCTTAATCATGCATTTACCAATTTTCAGGTCGGTTTTTTCTTTCAGGCTGCGTTGGTGGTGCATAGTGGTATAAGTGCTGGTTCGTTGACTTCGAGTTTCGGATGTCGGGTCTCGGTATGGAAAACGTTTGCTGGTATAATACACTTTTGCTGGTTAATGAAGTAGTGGAATAGCAATAAGGACCGTTTAGAAGCAGAGCGAGAAAGTATGTGCGTTGGAAGCACCACTAGTTTATGTTTGTCAATGTGCAAAAATTTATTAGAGTAGTTCTTTTAGTTCACTACCGTACACAGATCACTTCCAAATATATCAACTTTATAACTTTTCCTCATCTAACAACATCGCTGTTAGATGAGGAACAAGTAGGACAATCAGTGAATGACGAACAGGGACGGAGTGTTCTGTATATTGCATATTGCAATCTAAGGTTGAGATCCCCTAGAACAAACACCTCTTCCTCACACATTTTTTTCCTACCCTGTTGATATCAATTGGAAAAGTATTGTATTTCTCACCTGCTTTGTCTTTATTACTGACATTGGCCAGACTTCCAAATCTGGAATATTCATCTCCTGTCTCTTCAAGCATTTCCGCAAACTCTTCAACAGGAGCAAACACACTACCATCATAACCTTTTTTCTTCGTTATTTTGCCCTGTAGAACATAAATTACAAATATTAAAACTACTGTTCCTTTCTTTGATGACATTTTCAAAATGTAGAATTCCTTACCTCAAAATTGGACTTCTTGTTTTTCTTTCTTTGTTTGTGCTCTAACTCATCCTGTTCTATATCACTCATAGTAAAGGCAAAATCATCTTCACTTCCACCATCAAATGTAATTGCTTCATCATCATCATCCAATTCATCCAAATCACTGAATTCCTCCTTCATATCCGAATAATCAATTGGTTCATCTTCTTTGACATCACTTGCCTCATCACCACAATCAGACATGTCATCAAATTCATCTTCATCAAAATCATTTTCGTCTTCATCATCGCCATCGTCGTCGTCATCGTCATCATCATAGTCGTCATCATCGTCATCATCCTCATCAATGTCTCCTGGAATAGTAAACAGTGGTATTGAACAATAATAATAATAATAATAATAATAATAATAATAATAATAAAAATTGCAAAAAGCAATTCAGAAAAAAGCAGCAAAAAATTCTGGATCTGGCCAACTTTCAGCTGATAAATATTCTAAAACTCAATCTGAGCATTAGAGAAGGAAGTAAAAGAGTAATAATAGATGTAATACAACTACAAAAATATTATTGTACCGAGGAGTATTATTGGAGTTTTCAAACATGATGCCAATGTCACCAAGATTTCACACATAAAATTAAATGCATAAAACCTGATGACAATTCTTGCCAGTGAAAGATTTCTGCAATGGCAATGAATTTATATTGAAAATATAGTTTGTTTATCCAACTACATATTATTATAGAAGAAACATAATTATAAGAAAATATTTTGTGTTGCAACTACTTTAAATGTGCAACAAAATAATAATGCATTTACTATACTATATGAATTATAAGGAAATGGAAAAAATTTCAAACTTGGAAAAATACTTTCCTTCAATAAAAGGATAAAATAAAAATTTTCAGACAGCTACAATAATAGTGCAAGCTTCATACAATAACACACACTATGATTACAATCCACTGTTTTTAATATTATTATTATAACATAATTTTAATATATAATTATAAAATATTTATATTTTAATTATATTATTATTATTATTATTATTATTATTACATATAAAATTTTAAGATCCAAAACATAATACCAATATAAATCTGTGGTCACGGGGTAAAAGTTCTTAAGTCAAAAATCTTAGTTTGAAGAAAACAAGGGTTAGATTTTTGAGCCACCGCTTGTTCCTACGCTAAACGCTATTTCTGAATATTTTTTTCTTGTTAAGCAGGCAACATTTGAATTCGGTCGTTTTACTAAAATAGATAGATAGTAAACTTGTAGTTTCAGTACTCAACCCAATTTTGCCAAAAATTCACTTAAGAACTTTAACCCTGTGACCACAGAAATAATACTTAAATATATATTTCATGCCCAATATTAAGCTCACTGTACCATTACAATTGCTTTCAAAAATTCCAGAGTTACAGATAAGCTCTGCACATCTGATAAGCATGTAACTTTTTGTTTGATCTCTAAAGTCAATAGCCCATTTTCTACAAGATACATTTCCTGAAAGACTAGAAGCTGTCCATTACAGAGATTGTTTTCCTTTGCAACAACATTTTTATTGAAAACATTACCTTTTTTCTTTTTCTTGTTACTTTTTTCATTTTCAGAGGGTAACTTATTTATGCCTTCTGCATAGTCTATTGACTCTTGTCCACCCATAAAACGATCCATCATCCCCTCAAATTCGTCACTTGCCACACTACTAACATCATCATCATCATCATCCTCATCTTTAGTTTTCGGGTGCATTTTCTTTCCTCCTTCTTCTTCCCTTTTCTTCAGGTACCTACAAAATAAGTTTCATGATTATTTGACAATGAAGTTGCCCAAAAATATTTGGAGAACAGCTCAACAAATTCCCAAATGCCATAAAATTGCCATACTCCATACCATAATCTTGCATTGGGCAATTGCCTGTTTAATAAATAAAATACAGTAGAACCATAAACACTGCATTTTAAACCCGCTTAACAAATTCCCAAATGATAAAATAACCAGCCTCATAAAACCTACTTTTTTCGTCCTGAATCAAAGTTTTGTTCGGTTAATAAAACATGATAACAATTTGAAGTTACAATAATTTCTCTCTACAAAAAATCTCTATTGTGTTTCAATGTTGGCAGATCTTCCTCTAGTTTCTGGATAATGGCACTATTACCATCATCACCTGTTTAAAATAACAACTGCAGGTAGGTAAACACATTGCACATGTGTTCACAGAAAGGACTTCCTGTTCAGCCAACTGCTCAACGCTCAGGATCATTTCTCTTGTCCTTGTTGCGGAACTCAGAAGACAGCTGCTGTGCTCCAAAGTGTTATATGCTTTTGTGTTTCTTTGTGAGATACCTCAATGTATTGCATGAGCATCAGCATCTTTTTTGCACTGGCGTTTTCAGCAAGAAGGTAAGGATGGATTGCATATTTCTGAAGAAACATAGAAGTGGCAACAACAGTGAAGAAGGCCCTTTTAAAAAGCTAGAATCTTGCAATTTTCAATGAAGTTTTGTTTATCACTTTTGGATGCAATTCACATATTGACATCTGCCTGGGATAACATCACTGCTCAGACTATAAGAAATTGCTTTGCTATAACAGAATTCCCAGTAGATACAACAGATAATGAAGATGAATTGGAGTGTGCCTCATGGCAAGATGTTCAGAAGCAACTGAAAATTCCATCCAAATTTCACATTTGAAAGTTATGTGAATGAAAACAGCCACCTTGCCCCATATCAGATAAGATTAGAGACATTGTGCAGATAAGTGAAGATACTGCAGCAAAAAAACAACAAGAAGATGATGGATGATGAAGAAGGAGAAGACGACTCACCCACATCTGCCAAAATTTCAAAATATTTAGATAAGTATCCTGTCCACTTGTCAAGCCTAACAAGCATTCCTGATTATGTCAGGTTGAGCTTTCATATATTGCAGCAGTTTTCTGTTGAAGTCCCAATGAAACAATGTAGACAAACTACTCTGGACAATTTTTTCAAGAGAGCATAATTCTGCAGTAATGAAGTAATATTTAATAATCATGAAGAAAACCAAACTGTTTACTTTTTTAAGACCCTTTTAATAAAATTTCTCTTGTAATAAATTCAATTTTAAAGTCCCAACAATATTTTATTAAGGGGGTTCTACTGTAAATAAAATTGTGTGCACATTTTTGGCACAAGCCAAGGGTGCTACTGACAAGGGGTTGCCATTCAGCAGCTTACAATTGTGAAAAACAATGAAAAATGATTATTTTTATACATTTTGCATGGGAAACTTCGAACAAAATAATATCTTTAAGTAGGTAAAAAAACACTATTCATAATGAATTCAAATTACAGTAAAACTCCTTTATAAGAGACACCTGGGGGAATGGAATTTTGTCTCTTATAAGCAGGAAATGCATTTTGTCGTGTTTAGATGTTGCCATATTTTTAGTGGATTAGTATGATTCGTACACTTATTTTAAACTTGAGGAAAGATAAATTAGTTGATTCCAGAGCCCATTTAACCAGATCTATGAGTGAACTTTATGACGTTTAAAGCACATGTGCTCATAAATGGATATGTGAACAAATCACCTATAATGTAAATATTGACACGAGAGTTGTAAAAAAATTACATTTGTGTAATTTTTGAAAAAACAAATGAATAGAGCAAAATGATTTGGTTTTTTTCTTTCAAAACTTCCCTTCGTCCGTCCGTGAATAACACTAGAGCCAAAACTATTCGTACATTTTTTTCCAAAATGAATATTCCGCGATCAATCTGTTTCCGCTCGGAACTCTGCGGTTTTGAAAAACAAATTTTTGTGGGTACTGTACATGAAGCCCGTGGGGCATTTTCAAAATTTCCCCAAAAATAGCTCCAATTTTTTTCTTTAAATTTCTTGTAAGAATAGAGTGAAATTCACTTATAGTGGTGACATTGTTAGGATTTTCACTGTTAACTCTAAATTTTCGAAAATTGAAAAAGTTTGCAGTTTTTTCAGTGTTTTTCTATAGCTACAAAATTAAAGATAGAAATTTTTTCTTAGAATAAATTTTTTTCTCTATAATTAGGTCTTTCATTAACGTTGTGTACTAAAAAAAAAGTTTTCACATAATATCGAATGAAGTAATAAACATTTACAAAAACAAGATTTTCCCAAAAACAGCTCCAATTTTTTTCTTTAAATTTTTGATATAATGTTATAAAGGTACTTTATAAGACTCTTAACATCATTTTGCTCTGTTCATTTGTTTTTTTCAAAAATTACACAAATGTAACTTTTTTATAACTCTCGTGTCAATATTTACATTAGAGGCAGTTTGTTCACATATGAGCACATGTGCTTTAAGTGTCATAAAGTTCACTCAATAGATCTGGTTAAATGGGCTCTGGAATCAACTAATTTATGTTTCCTCAAGTTTAAAATAAGTGTACAAATCATACTAATCCACTAAAAATATGGTAACATCTCATTAAACAAGTCAAAAACGCATTTCCCACTTATAAGAGTTCCCGCTTATAAGAGACAAAATTCCATTCCCCCAGGTGTCTCTTATAAAGGGGTTTTACTGTACTAAATTAATTTTGTGCTCATAGCGCTTGCTCATTGTCATCCCATTTGTGCCTGCAGATTTATTGTTAGAGCTTTCTTGCAGTATGTTTTTGCAACTTTTAGGGCTAATCAATTGTTATGTTGCTAAATTATACTACTAGAGCGCTCCCGAAGCAAAGGTGGTTATTGAGCATTTTTTTTCTATAAAAAGAAGCAAAACCATTGAAACAAAGCTGGAAAACCCCTGTCATCTTCAATGCGGAACAACCCCTGTCCACTTTACATCCGCCTCTCCCTTCAACTTAACCACAAGCTTATAGCAGCTAAGCACAGTTTTAGATGAAGATTTGAACCAACCCAAGTCATATGTGCACCTTGACCAGGAGTATACAATGCCTTAGTGATCACGGCTAAATCGACATCTGGCATTCACAGTCCAGTAGGTAGGTACTGAAAAAGGGGGATTACCGGGAAAAAGGTCATAAAATTTTTTTCTTTGTGCATTTTGTATGAACCCAGGCACTAGTTTAAAATCTCAACTTTTTGACGTCCCAGGTCCTGTGCTAACTCCGGGAGGCCCAAAAACCGGTATTCTTCTCACTTGTTTTGTTTTTTTCTCTATAACTCTTTAACCTAAATAGAGTAGAAAAATGTTTCAAATGAATTTTAAAGAACATAAAAATTCCTATAACTTTTGTACAAAACTTTTCTTTTGAAATCAATTACCGAGCAAACCGCAGATTTTCGGAAAAAAAAGCCATTTTTTCAATATACGATACTCATGTTTTTGAAAAATTGAACATGACCTTACTTGAAGATTTGTTTTTATTAACACATTTCATTAAAAAACTAGTGGTGCTACAGAATGGCACAGACTTTCCCGTATTAGTTTTCTATTTCCTTAGGTCTGGGCTAGTTATTTGGAATTGCCACATACACCTGGCAACTATCGCCACCCAAAGTACTCTTCCCCCCCCTTGATTTTCCATTTTCCTAATGGTAAAAATGATAAAAATACCCCAAATTGAACTTCACGTCATATTAAAGAGTGCAATGAGCACTATCCTTTCGAAAAGTTTGTAGAAAAAATTTGGAACAATTTATGAGAAAATGGCATTTGAGTGTTTCTGAAAATGCAAAATTTTGAGGTAGTTTTCACAGGAAACAGTTGAGTTCTCGAGAAACTTTACTCAACATTATTTAAAGCAAATGTACTCATAAATACAATAATGTGAACAAATCGCCACTAATGTAAATATTACCACAAATTAACATTACTTCAAATACTTTAAAACAGGGAAAGCAATACCCTGACTAAACAAAATATTTTAACTACAAACAATTCAAAAAAGATGAACGCAAATCAGTTTCATCATTCATTGTCAAATTTAATGTATGTTCTTTTTAGCGGTTATTTCAGTAATAAAATTATTCACAAAATGCACATGAAATAAACTCACAACACAAGTAATACACTACAATGATCCTAAATCCACAACACTATAGTTGTGACCAGCTAAAATAACCAGCTAACATGACAACTTTTGAAAAATGTCACTGTCAGATGAGAACACGTATTCATACTCAATTTAGAGTAGTTTCGTTTCGTTTTGTGATGGTACATGCTGTAGCCAACCTTCACAGAATTACCCTATACATATTATATTTACAGGGAAGGGACATTTTTTAAAATTTAAGTTTGCAATAAAAAAATGATTACTTCTGTAGATTCCGCCAACATTCATGTGGATTGTGCTGTTAGTTTGCTATTGTTGCTAGCGATTTACGTATTGCAATTTGCTATTTTTCATAATCTGCATTTAATGATTTTATCAATATATAAATTTAGTTCTACGGGTTTTTATTTTTATTTATTATTTTTCAATTGTTTTCATCACTAATCATAGTAGAGTTAGTCGAGATGGTTTTAGTGGTAAAGGTTAGTTTTTTCGATTTGTGTTTTTTTTTTCGTCTTCGATTTTTTGTGTAAAATTAATTTTATTACATTATTAATTTTTCTGAATCCAATTTATTAATCATTGCAAAATAATGGATAGCCCAACTATATCTGGGCCTTTTCTTAGTATTTTGTCTTTAAGGTTAAAATGAATTCAAAGTTCTCTTCAAATGGGAATTTTAAATCTATTTTGTGGATTGTGGAAAGAAATAATGGAAGAAGGGGTGCAGTTACTCAGATGAACAAGTACTGTCAATCATACTTCTCATTACGTTTGACATTACAAATGGCAAAATTATTACAGATAAGATTATTATTTTTTTCTAAATATTATCATATAAAACTGACAGGTATAATTTTTTATAATTAAAATAGTTATTGGTGTATTTACATGGTTGTTACACTTTCCTGATTTTCAAATTCCCTGACTTTTCCAGGTTTTCCAGTCACAATAAAATTTTCCAATAGTTATTGAAAAAATTTGATTTCAACATTTCAGAAAATTTGCCAATTCTGTTCCCTTATTATGGCACTTAAGGACATTTCAAAAACCATCAATAGAGATTCTTTGAAGCTCATGTGAAAAGAAACGCACTAATTAATAAAATACATCTATAATGTAAATTTTGATGTGAGAGATTAGTCAAAAAAATTATATTTTTGTAATTTTTGAAAAAAAAGAAGAAAAAGAAAAGAAAAAAAAAGAAAGAAAGAAAAAGAAAAGGTGTAGAGAAATATGACATTTATGTCATCTGATAGAGCATATTTAGGGTTATCACTGCGAAAAGTTTAAAGAAAAAAATTCGGAGCCATTTTTGAGAAAATCTTGTTTTTGTATTTTTTTAAAATTGCACATATTGCACACACTGTTGTGCGAAAATGACTAAAATTTTCAAAAAGAAATTTACATGAAATTTACAAAATTTTATTTCTCAAATACAGCTCCAAATTTTCTCCACATACGTAATAAGGCACAGTAAAAAATATGATTCTAACCTCATTTTCGGCTATAGCTTCATTTTTTTCGAATGTGCCAAATGAACGTGAATATTTCAAAAATACAAAATTATAGATAGTAAATTTGCTTTAAACAAAATCTGTTGTAAAAAAATCAGCTATTTAAAAAAGAACATGTACAATTTTTTGAAAAAATGAACTGATTTTGCTTATTTATTGTTAGAAATGTATGGAATTTCTAAAAATATTATTTTCTGAAAATTTGCACGAAAGATTTTCATTTAAATTTCTCGTCATATGTAAGGGCGTTTTGTAAATAAATATTGGTGCTATAGAATGGCACAGGCTTTCTCGCAGTACTTATTTCCTTATCTTATTAGTCTGAACTAGGTTTTTGGTTATGAATGATTATTTTCCCAAATGCCTTCTTTGGTCGCCCAAAGGACATTTTTTCACATTTTCTCGATTATTCGGCTTCCACTAGAACTGATACCACCATACACTTATTACTATTATGTAAGTGTAAATGCCATGTATTACCCGGGTGGCCGAGGCAGCTAATTGGGTCTTCAGAGGGAAGCTTTGCTGGTTCAAGTCTTGGTCAGATAATATTATTTGTCACAATTCTCTGTTGTCGCCGGAAATAATTGAGAATTCTAGAAACTTTATTGAAAACCATTTGAAGCAATTCTAATCACAAAGAGGATTAATTACGATAAACTGGAAGTGTCTGAATGTGATTTTCAAACTTTGAACTTTTTAATAATTTTTCACATCTCTTCTTGGATTTGAAAATATATGTATTGAATAAATAAAAAACTAAATATAAATTTCTTACCTGTATAGAAATAGTTCTTCTGGAGGTACAAGACTTTCATCCAAATTCAGGTATTCCTCACTAGTAACAGCCAAAGTCTTCACCCGAGAAGAATATCTACCTTCTCTTGAGAATTTTGAAGGCTCTTTATTTTCAACAGTTTTTTTTGGATTTTTGAAAACCCAACGATCCAAAAGTTCTGAAGTGAATAATCCCTTAGAGGATCTCCACTCTGTTTAATCTTTCTGCCTGCAGAAAAAAATATATGTAAACATGCTACAATAGAAGAAATTGAAAACTATGATAAAACAAATGAAGAAAAAGTCACCACTTTCCATCCCGATAATGAAATCATTTGATTGTGTTTCTTGGAAAACTAAAATACTCCATAGCTCTGATAATTACTCTTCTTTTACAGCTTAGTTCTATTAAATACGTGTACCATATATGCATGCATATCTTCCCCCAAATCGCGCGCACACACACACGATAGATAAGGACGACACGCTGACATCCTTAAAAAAATGAAAGCTGACCCTGAGCTTAAGGAGCTGGGCGAGAATGTCACGCACACCCAGAAGACAGCTGGCGGCGATCTCCTTCTGCAACTGAAGCGGTCTGCTGGAGGCCAAACAATAGATCAGTCCTCTGTAAAGAAGGTGTTTGGATCGAACGCCGATGTGAGGGCGCTCACTCACACCGTGACCATTGAGGTGAAGGACCTGGATGAGGGCACAACTAAAGAGGAAGTGCATAGGACTCTGGTGGACAAACTTCCCAAAGCCAGTGATCTCTCAGCTACTGAGGTAAATCGCGAAGACTAGCCTACTGAGGAACACAGGTAGCAATAGTCAGCCTTCCTGTTACGGTGGCTAGCAAATTGTTGGCCATCCGTAAAGTAAGAATAGGATGTGTGTACTGCCCTCTGCGTGAGAAAGTCCCCCTGAGGTGTTACAGATGTTTGGATTTTGGACACCTCAGAAAAGCATGTAAAAGCTCACACGACCGGTCCAACTTGTGCATGAATTGTGGTGGTGATGACCACCGTGCTAAGGCATGCACAAATGACGCAAATTGATTGTGATTTGTGAAGAAAAGGGGAAACAAAGCAGACTTGCTACTGGGTGCAGCAGGTGTCCACCGCACAGCGTTGAAAGTAATAACCGATAGAAAATGAGAAATATACAACTCAATCTCAACCACTGCGCAGTCGCCCAGGATAGCCTGGCACAGTCGGTAAGGGAATGGGAGGCTGATTTAGCAATAATATGCGAACAGCATAGAAACCGTGAAGATGCAGCCTGACCTCCACAACCAGGCGGCAATCTGGGCCTGTGGAAAACACACATTCCAGCAAGTAATGACACCCGGAGCTAGATTTGTCTGGGTAAAAACCAACGGTGTTTACATACATAGCTGTTATGCCTCTCACCAAATGCGACAATGGACGAGTTTGAACAGTTCCTCAACCGCTCAGTGTATGACGCGAGGACGAAGTCCCTTGGTGATAGCGGGAGACTTCAACGCCTGGGCGGTTGAATGGGGTAGTTCGTCAACTAATAAGCGAGGTCGAGCGGTTCTGGCATCCCTCTCCCTTCTGAATGTAGAGCTCGCCAAAAGAAGAGACATACACACCTTCGAAAGAGGGGGTGTGGATCTGACGTTCATGTCAGATAATCTAATGAGAATGGGAGTGTCCTGGAGAGTTAGTGAGCACTATACCCATAGTGACCACCAGGCACTTTTGTACGAGGTGAAAAATCAAAGGAGGGATAATTTTGCACCGAAATATCAACCGGCTGGATGGAAAGCAAAAACTTTGACAAAGAAGTTTTCCGACTATCTTTGGAGACGATACCGCAACAAGTACCGCAGATGACAAAGCTGGGCAGGTTATGAAATGGGTAACCAAAGCCTGAGATGCCTACACGGGCGAAAGATGAGATGTATAGACGGGCGCAATCATTCGACGCTCACCAGTTTACTGGTGAATGAGGAAATCGACAATTACGCCGAAGTGCCTTCGAGCCAGAAGACAGTACCGAAGAGCTCGTGGCAGAGACAACTTTCTTCAATTGCAAGAGCAATACAAACTCGCTCGAGCAATACAAACTCGCTCGAAGCCAGTTGAAGATAGAAATACGCAAAAGCAAACGCTTATGCGCCAAAAGCCTCTGTGACGAGATGAAAAAGGACCCATGGGGTAAGGCGTACAAGACGTTCATGAATGGGTTAAGACAACTACGTTCTCCAGCTTGTCCCAATACGTTGCTCAGAAATGTGATAGCCCTATTCCCGAACCACCCCGGTGAACCAGTTAATATAGCGTTATCTGAGCTAGAAATAATTCCTCTTGTCACGCAAGAAGAAATTCTGCACGCAATCAGCAGAATCGGCAACACAAAGGCTACCGGACATTCCCAATAATGCCCTCAAAACAGCGATACTCGCCCACACCGACATCATTGTGGATCTCTATTATTCTTGCTAGAGAGAAGGGGTGTATCCAGAAAGATGGAAAAAAAAGCGTCTGGTGCTCTTCCCTAAGGAGAATAAATCTCTCGAAGATCCAACGTCTTACCGGCCACTGTGTATGCTTGATACAGCTGGCAAGGTTCTGGAGAGAATTATTAGTACTTGACTGGAGAAAGCTGTAGAGGAAGGAAGAGGCCTTTCGGAAAATCAGTATGGTTTCTGCAGAGCCCGCTCCACAGTTGACGCCGTCCAGCTTGTCATTAACACTGCCCGACAAGCAATTGGAGGAAGTAGATGGAACGGAGGCCCAAAACATTTGTGCTGTCGTTACGTTGGACATTAAGAATGCATTCAACTCGGCCAGGTGGAGTAATATTCACCAAGCTCTCCGCCGATTTAAGGTGCCACGTACTAGAGGAAGATTGTGGCTGAGTGAGTAATCGAGCCCTGAGTTACAATACAGATAACGGGCCGTGGGTACACAATGTCACCGCTGGTGTCCCGCAAGGGTCGGTATTGGGCCCACTATTGTGGAATATGATGTATGACGAGGTCCTTCGGCTTCCCCTCCCAGAAAGCACCAATATCATTGGTTTCTCGGACATCGCTACCGTCGCCGTTGCGAAATATACTGAGGAAATTGTGTATATTTGCAACGAAGCAATCGCTAATCGGTGGTTGAAGTCCTCAGGGCTGCAGTTAGCTGCACAAGACTGAGGTTATCCTGGGCCACTAGTAGGAAAAAGAGAAAAGCCATCACTCTCAAAGTTGGAGACCACCGTGTTACATCACGGCTGTCGATCGATCGGCTGTCGATACATCATCGGCTGTCGGCGAATGAGCTAACTATCTTGGTCTCATGATTGACGCCCATCTGATATGTACTGACCACCTGAAGTGCGCCAGCAATAAAGAGGCGGTAGTTAATGCGGCACTGTCGAGGCTAACAACAGGCCCAACATACGGCCCTGTCAGGAGAAACGAAAGCTTCTGGCCTTGGTTGTCAGGTCCGTCTTGCTCTAAGGATCTCGTAAAAGAAACAAAAAACACGCACGCGTGCATCTATGTAGATCTAATCTTCTCAAAGCTACTTTGATTTTCACTCATATAAATGCATCTCGCAAGCCCCTGTTTATTGGGTTGACATGCTCTAACCTATCTCAGAAACCCTGCTAGCTATTATAACTCTAAGAAGCGACAAGCTTGACAGCTCAACAGGTAGAACAATGGCATTGCAAGAAATGCAGATGAAAACCATTTACTAATGAGCTAACTAAATGAACATATAGATGAATTGAGTGCTTAGATATAACCCGTAGTTATGTTGTCAGCAATAGCCAAGCAGTAACTAAAGCAGTCCCTCATAAAGATCTCTCTATAAAACCTGACTCACTAATTCTACTGACAAGAAAAGGGCTTTGAGGAATGGAGAATTGCAGCACGCATGCCTCTAATAAATGCTCTAACCCCCATCCACAAGAAATCAAGTACAAAGGAATATTATGGGAAGGGTGAGTGGGACAGCACACAGGTAATCAACCATCCTTATGCAGGTCTCAAACCCATGTCTGTGACCATGAGCCATGGACAAACCTACTAAAATTCTTGGCACAACCTCTGTTGTCCAAGCTCCAATTATATACTCTTAATATCAATTTGAGAATTTAGCCCTTAGATATTTGCACATTTGAATTAACATGTCCATGATACTAATAAGTAGTAGTATAATTGTATATATTAGATTGCACCTGACTGAAATTTTAGTAATTAAAAAATAATGTGAGAAATACAATTCGTGGCCTTAGAAACTAGTGGTGCTACAGAATGGCACAGACTTTCCTGTATTAGTTTTCTATTTCCTTGGGTCTTCGCTAGCTATTTGGAGTTGCCACATACTCTTTCTTGCCAGCTGCCATCTATCACCGCTAAAGGTACATTTTTTTGTCATTTTCTTAATTTTTCGGTTTCCTATTGGTTGAACAAAAATATTAAAGAACACAAAAACCTAGTCCTAAACGGCAATTTTCTTTTAAAAATTATGTGCCGTTTAAGAGAAAATGGCGTTTTAGCGCTACTAAAAATGCAAAATTTAAAGCTGAATTTTTACAGAAAATGTTTGAGTTTTCAAAATACTTTATTTGAAGTTATTTGAAGCATGTACACTCACAAATATAATAATCACTACAAATTGCTGGTAATGTGCATATTAAAGATGTGAGAGATCTTTCAAAAAAATTACTATTATGAAATTTTTGAAAATCCAAAAAATAACTCACAATAAACTTCACGTCATATTAAAGAGTGTAATTAGCACTATCCATTACAAAAGTTTCAAGAAAAAATTTGCAGCCATATATGAAGAAATGGCGTTTGAACGTTTCTGAAAATGCAAAATTTTGAGCTATTTTTCACAGAAAACAGTTGTGTTTTCGAGAAACTTTACTTGACATTATTTAAAGCACTTGTACTCATAAATATAATCATGTGAAAAAATCGCCGCTAATGTAAATATTATCGACATGAGAAACATGTGAAAAAATTTACATTTTTGTAATCTTTGAAAAAAAAAAAAAAAAAAAAAGAAAAAAAGAAGAAAAAAAAACACCTAGAGCAATATAGCTTTTATGTCATCTGATAGAGTACATTTACCACTATCCCTACCAAAGGTTTAAAGAAAAAATTTGGAGCCGTTTTTGAGAAAATCTTGTTTTTGTAATTTTTTAAAATTGCACATATTGCACGCAATATTGCACGAAATTACTAAAATTTTGAAAAACATTTACATGACCTTTATGAAAGAACTCAATATGCAGATCAAATTTTATTTAAAAGAAAAAATCTTCAATTTTGTAGTTCCAGAAAGACGCCGAAAAAAATTTAAACTTTTGCAATTTTGGAAAAATCAGAGTTATCCAGGAAAATCGGACCTATGCCACCTTCATAAGTGTATTTTCCTCTATTCTTACAAGCAATTTGAAGAACAAATTTGGAGCCGTTTTTGAGAAAATTTTGAAACTGTTGGGGGGGGGGGGGGGGGAATGGCTTCATGTAAAGTACCCCAAAATTCTACAGAATCTTTTCCAAAATCTCAAAGCTTCAACTAGAACCAGATCGACCAGGGAATATCCATTTTGAAAGAAAACGAATGGTTTAGGCGCTAGCAGTGTTCACAGACGGACGTTTCCTTTCAATTGTTTTTCGGTATCAAAGACCCACAAAAGAGGGGATCTGGCTACACCACGTGTTAGGGGATTTTTTTTCTTAATTTAGCAACTGGTTTTATCCACTTTTTCGTTATCACGGCCAGGCAATACATTTTTTTCCGCCGAAAATTCGCCATTTTTTCGCGCAGCATTACATAACTTCCCCTTACATTACGTATATCACTCTGCATATAGGTACATAAATAGGAAAGTAAAAATAACTTTCAAATTATTTAGAAGCCCACCTATGTCACATTCCAGGCAGGGATGTGTCCTTTACACCTGAATTGTTATTTATTAACATTTAATATTTCGAAACTGTTAGGTGCACAAACAATTATTTCTTTTTCCCTGTGGTTGGCTGTTATCAATTAAAATTCATAGTATTGCAACCAATTGACCGAAACTGAACTATAGCATTTTGTGTCAACCATTTTGTACAATAATAGTTTCACTGTAGTCAATCAGTTGTGATTAACAAGTATTTATTTCTTCATTGTAATGATAGATTCATTAATTAATAATTCATTATAATTACACATCATATCAAGATATCTTACATATTAATAGTATATTTAAAACAAACAGTTTATATCAATGACCTTTTATCTACAGTAAAGACTGAAATCATTGATCACTATCCATAATACTAAACAGTAGAAATGGCATGCTTTAAATCATTGTATCTGAGCTACACAAATGAAAACTTACCTTCTATCAAATGATTTGCAAAAAGAGCCACTGTAGGATGAAAATGTGTAGCCAGGCTTACTAATTCAGAGTACACACTCAATTCACCATTAAGAAATAAGGGATTCCGAGCATGCACACAATGATTTTTCTTGAAATCATTTAATGAAGATTCTTTTGTATTTACAACATGGTGCCAAGAAGAAACCACTGGCTTTTTCTCAACACTTTCCTCTGTTTCCTCTGCGTCATTTTTCAACGGTGAACTCCCATCCGAAGGGTCCTCTTTGTGTTCTTCCATGCCCTGTTAACAATTATTATACATCTAGGTATAACTGAAAATTAACACAGTCAATAGCTGAATGTGTGAACTCCACATTCAATAAAAATTAACCAAGTAATAGAAATAAAAACAACTTTATCAAAAAAGGGCGGGGTAGCGAAAGAAGATAAGTAAAACTGCCACCCCCAAGGATAATTTTTTTAGTGTTGAAAATTGTGGTTGAAGTGAGGGGGAAAAAAGAAAGAAAAGTTTTCACCGGATTTGAATCCATTGCACTTTGCAAAAGCAAAAAAACCTGTTTTGTAGCTTCTTATATAAGTTTATTTTTTTAACCACATTATGCTGATGATTATTGACTTTATTAGTGTAATTTTCTACAGATGATAAAGATATTTTAAGAATTTTATTCAGGTGCTTAAGTCCAGTTTTGATCCTTACAATAAAAAAAATAAAAACCTTTTCCCTTAGTTTTTTAAGGATATCTCATGTTCTGACACATCATAAAAAGGACTAAATACAAATTGTAGCCCTGTAAATTCTCTAGTTTCCCAAACATTCAGTCTTTTATCTTATAATTTGCACCCCACAGCTCAATACAAATGAAACAGTAATTTAAGAGTGTCTTGTTTATTTTCTTAAAATTAGGTGTTGTTTTATTAATTTTCGTAGATTTTGTTTTATTAGAAAAGATAAATCATGAAAAACAAAATTGTAAGAATAATATTATAACCTATTGTAATTAGAATATTGAAAGAATCATCGATAGAAAATTGCACAGATAACACTAGGGAACAAAAGTTCTTTTTTCATACCTCCAGGATAAAAGTTGGTGATTTCACAGGTAAGGATCACACTGATTTTGAAAATTATAAAGTTTCTCTCACGCATGGTTCAAAAAATATTTTAAAAAAATTACTATTTGAAATAAACAAAATTCTATGCTAATTTTCACTTTGTCGCTCCGGTTATATTACTACAAAACTTTTGAGTATGCTTCATACAAGGTAAAAACAAATTAAAAATGCATATTATCAAGTAAAAAACGCATATTGGTGCAATAATATGCAGACATTAAAATGATCTGTTGGTATTTTCCACACCATTGGTGAAGCGAATGAGAATGATTAGAGTTTTCCATTCAACCACAACCTAAGGTTCCTTGTATACATGACACAACACTGGTGAGCAGCCCATTGTTTCTCCTGATAACAAACGCAACAGCCAAAGTATAAAGAATTCGCAAGTTTGGTAATTTCATACACATTATTACTTTCCCTTATACTATACGTATATACGTATAGTATAGGGAAAGTTATGTAATGCTGCGCGAAAAAAAGGAGGATTTTCAACAGAAAAACTCTTATTACAGGGCCCTGGTAACGAAAAAGTGGATAAATCCAGTTGCTAAATTAAGAAAAAAAATCTCCAAACGTATGGTGCAGCCAGAATACCTATTTTGTGGGTCCTTGAAACCGAAAAAAACCAATTGAAAGCAAAACGTCTGTCTGTCCATCCGTCAACAATGCTAGCGACTAAACCATTCAGCCGATTTCCTCCAAAATTGATACTCCCCGATTGATCTGAATAATGTCGTGGCCCCTTGAATTTGAAACCAATATTTTAATTTTGGAGGGTACTTTATATGAAGCCCCAGGGACATTTTCAAAAAATTGTACCAACAATTTTGACTAAATTTTGTTGTTGGATAGTCTGAAGGTCATTTAAGAGAATGGCATAGGTGTCATATTGGTTGAAAACTCAATTCAAAATTTTTTTCGGCATCTTCCTACAACTACAATGATCAAGATACAATATTTTTCTTAATGAAATGTGTTCATAAAAAATAGGACTTCAAATAAGATTATGTTCAATTTTTCAAAAACATAAGAATTTTTTTCGAAAAATTGTGCCAAACAGAATTTATTTTTATTTTCTTTAAATCATTTTTCTCAAAAACCGCACACCGTTTTTTTGATTAAATTGGGACCTGAAATAGCATGAAGGAAGCTTAAGAGAATGGTGAAGGTTTCATGTTTGTTAAAATGCCTAATTTTGCAAACATTTAAAAAAATTCAGCGTCTTTCTACAACTGCAATTGTGAAGATACGATTGTCTTTCTTAATGAAATATGCTCATCAAAAACAGATCTTCAAATAAGGTCATATTGAATTTTTTGAAAATATGAATAGTTTTTCTATAATTTCCTGACAAACATAAGAGCCTGCACGGAATTGACTGCGCTTCGTTTTCGTCATTTTCTTACAACTACAATTTTAAAAAAATACATTTTCTTCTCAATTAAATGTATTTATCAAAACTACATCTTCAAATAAGGTCATATTTATTATTTTCAAAATACAAAGAGTTTTTCTATAATTTTGTGATATACACGATAGCCCACTGTAAATTGACTGTGCTTCGGACAGCTGGATGCGTCGTAAATTAGAATTTGCAATTTTGTATATTATTTCTCGGTTCGTTTTTACATTCGACTTTTTGTTAAGATGTCATCTTAAGATGTATATTTTACACCGCGACCCAGACCGATCTTGTGCACAGTACGAACTAGCGAGGACCTAGCCTCAAACTGGCTTCAGAAAATTTGCCACGAAGGTGGCTAGTTTACACACCTATATACAGTAAAACCTCGCTATAAGAGAATCCCGCTTACAGGTGACAAAATTCATGGTCCCGAGGTCAGTTGTATGTAAACAATGCATTTATTTCCCGCTTTTAAGAGACCCCGTTATAAGAGATTCCCGGGAATAGTGGACAAGATTTTATTCTCCACCATGCATTTCTTCTCGCTTGTAAGAGACAAAGCGCCAAATTTTCCTCCAGGTGACTCAGGAATTTCCTCAGCATAGTAAGGGTTTGGACACGTGCTTAAAATAGGCTGGAGCAAGGGTTCGCAACACCAGTGTCCTTTAGTGTTCTGTGGTGGGGGGAGGTGTGCGAAGTTCTCGTGAAGAAGGCTCATTCGGTAAGCTTGGTGTCTTTTGGCAATAAGAAAGACGCCTATAATGCGACTTTTGTAACCATGTCTCTAGAAGGTATCAGCTGTTTACGGTTTCATCCAATCGGTAGCTTCTGTGTCGCTTGTGACGTCACGATGGTGACTTTCAAGCTCCCGATTGAATGAAACCGTCAGCAGCTGATACTTGCCAGAGGTAGAGTTGAATAAATCACATTTTGCTTTTAGTGTTTTGACCAGAGTTGACAATGGTTACTTTCTCGTATACGTACATATATACGTAATATAGAGAAAGTAATGTAATGCTGCTGAAAATCGACTTCAAGATTTCAACAGAATGCTTGTTTTTGGGGTCCCTTGATACCAAAAAAGGTTTGTTTTTTTCTTTCAAAACTTCCCTTTGTCCGTCCATGAATAACACTAGCGCCAAAACTATGGGTACATTTTTTCCAAAATGAATATTCCGCGATCGATCAGTTTCCGTTCGGAACTCTGCGGTTTTGAAAAACATTCTAAATTTTTGTGGGTACTGTACACGAAGCCCGTGGGACATTTTCAAAATTTCCCCCAAAAATGGCTCCAAATTTTTTCTTTAAATTTCTTGTAAGAATAGAGTGAAATTCACTGATAGAGGTGGCATTGTTAGGATTGTCACTGTTAACTCTAAATTTTCGAAAATTGAAAAAGTTTGCAGTTTTTTCAAGGGTTTTTCTACAGCTACAAAATTCAAGATAGAATTTTTTTTATAATAAAAATGTTTCTCTATAATTAGGTCTTTCATTAACATTATGTACTAAAAAAAAAAGTTTTCACGTAATATCGCGTGAAATAATAAACATTTACAAAAACAAGATTTTCTCAAAAACGGCTCCAAATTTTTTCTTTAAACTTTTGGTAGTGACAGTTATAATGGTACTTTATAAGACTCTTAACATCATTTTGCTCTATTCATTTGTTTTTTCAAAAATTACACAAATGTAATTTTTTTATAACTCTCGTGTCAATATTTACATTAGAGGCGATTTGTTCACATTTATGAGCACATGTGCTTTAAATGTAATTAAGTTCACTCAATAGATCTGGTTAAATGGGCTCTGGAATCAACTAATTTGTTTCCTAAAGTTTAAAACAAGTGTACAAATCATACTAATCCACTAAAAATATGATAACATCTCATTAAACATGTTAAAAACGCATTTCCCACTTATAAGAGTTCCCGCTTATAAGAGACAAAATTCCATTCCCCCAGGTGTCTCTTATAAAGGGGTTTTACTGTATATCTTACACCGTGATAGATCGCTTCCTGGTTGAATTGGACGTATTCAAATAATAGCTAAGATGTTGTAGGGCAGAATGTGCAATATTTTAATTGTACATAGCTGCTTCCAATAATACGGGAAAGTATGTGCTGTTGTAGTACCACTAGTTTTTCCTTTAAAGTATGTGTGTAAATCTTCCACAAACGTACCAGACATTTTTGGTTCGATTCGCACGCTTTCAATGTGAAATGATGATTTGCATTTCATCGAACTGATTCAGTTCTATAGATCTTGTGGCGAATTTAATTTGATAAAAAACTTAGAACTATAATGTATTATGGTATTTGCGGCGCACGCAGCAAGACACCAAGTTCACATGCACTGTGGGTAGTGTTCTGCATGACACCGACTGACTCAGAATCTGTCACCCCAACAGTTGGATACTTGTGTATTTGTGATAAGGTAAGGGGATAAAATAATTCTTTCGATGACTGATGTACAGTAGGAAATTTGAGAGTGCACATGATTTGGCTTTAAACCATCCACTAAGACCTACTCGTAATTCAGTGCAACTACCAGACGTGAGAATAAAGACGGCAATCTCTGAATACGATAAAAAAAACTCGAAAACCTAATTTTGTTGATATCTCATGAAAGTGGCAAAGATGAACTGAACCAATGTGTTATTTGTAAATATATTTTATGCATATTGATTCTACGTATCTTATGGGTGCAATTCATATGTATTTGCAATAACAGCAAAATACGGTACAATGATGCGGTATAAAGATACAGTATATTTAAAAACTTTAACATGATAGGAGTTTTCGTTGTGATATTCGTAAACTATGTTTAAGTATTAGGGTGTATTTTCCGACTCAAATTTTTGACCGCTCACCTTCCAATTGTGTTCGAATGACCTTAAAACATGCCTATATAAAATTTTGTTGAATTGGAGCATTCTAACTCATGCCGACTTAAGCGCGAATTCGCGTGACGGACATGTCCAGAGCTATCACCAACCACTGAGTCAGGCCCCAGCACAACAATACATGAATTTTAATCGATCGTGTCATTCACGTTTAAAGGTTGCTAATCTAACATAATGTCATATGTAAGTGTCATATGCAGTGCCGAAGAACGTGTGTTTTTAATAGGAGATAGTATTAATTATTTATATAAAACTACAAATAACTGGACACAATTTACCATGAAATAAACAAGTGCTTGAAGTTTTATTTTATAACATATAGGAAGTAAAATGAACAGTTAGTGCAAGCACTAAACTTGTGGTTCGTGAGTGCATGATATTTTGGAAGATAGCAAGAATTCTAACAAGAGCTAATCAGCATTGTTCGCAAAAACTTAACTTGTACTATTCGGAGAGAAGAAAATTACAAAAAACGCAAACAAGTGTGAAGATATTTTGAAGCACTGTGGAAAGTTAAGAAATAATTTTTCCAATCTATTTGATATTGCACATCCGAGTGCTTTACAAATTATTACATTGGAAGAAGTCAGGATGTTTTTATTTCGGCAGAAAGAGTCAGGATATAAAAGCTATCTTGCAGGACTAGACGAACATCTCGCGGATAGAGAAGAAAGGGTGCAACAAAGATCAATACAATAAGAAAAAAAATTACAAATTCTTTGCTGTGATAAAACTGCAACAAACACTTGACATTTTGAAGGAGTATAAGTCTCTCTTGAAGAAAATTTGGACAGAGCAGCGTTCTTTCCGCCGTCAACACATATTCAAATTTATTTTACAATGTGTGTTTGAATGTAAAATACGTAATGTAGCAAGCAATCCTAACACCACTTTTTCAGCATTTTAAGGAAATCTAGAAAAGATTTAATGCCTTTTAATTTTAAAAGTGACAAAGTGAATATGGGAATGTTCTTTAAGGAGACCGAAATTAAAGACATGTTGGACTTTTATGAAAGTAACAAACTAAAGGTACATTTTCCCGGGGTAATGCATCTAGCTCGATAGACGGCAAGAGATATTTAATATTTGAAACGTTTCTGCTAAGATCAGAATCTAAACTATCTTGTGTAATTAAAAATTCCTTAAATAATATCTCTCTTTTGATTGTAACTGTTTATGTAAAACCGTGGCTTTAGGACAGTGCAGCAGTAAAAACTCCTCATTGAGATGCATTATAAAATTTCTAAACTCGCTTGAAAGGATAGATTCCATAATTTCAAAAGAATTTAAAAAATGTAGACTGCATAAAGAAAGGTTCCATTAATTATAGACAATCAGATCAGGTGATAATAAAATATATTTCATACAAAGTTGAAGAAAAACGAAGTTGAAGTTTAACAGGTTGGAGTATCACAACGTTTCAGAGATCATTTGTATGAAATATATTTTATTATCACCTGATCTGATTGTTTGGAATTAATGGAACCTTTCTTTATGCAATGAAGAATAGACAATCAATAAAAACTTATTAAAAAATGTAGACACCGTATGTAGTATTCTTAGAAGATTTGTCTGTCATACCGCTTTCTGATGATGAAGTAGACGTTACGAATAAAAATCAAAATGGTAGTGAATTTAGCCCGAGTAAATCTACACATGGAAGAGTGTTATAATCCTTTTTGTGAAAAATTGGATGGAGAACAATATGGTAAGCTCAATTGTATCCCGGTGACCGTTCTTTAATTTTTATTTCGAGCAGGCCACTTCGGACCACGCAGGGATGCTGAGAATACAGTTCATCAGGGGGGGATCAGCATTACCCTGGATCCGATTGTTACTTCCCAGGGTTGTTAGCTCTAGGTATGGAAAATGAATGATGATGATAGTGAGGAGTGAAAGGACACACATATGACATACACAAGTACACCCATGCCCGACGCAGGACTCGAACCCATGATCCTGCGGTGCAAGACACTACTGCTTTAGCAATTTCGCCCACGGGGCCGGACAGTTCTTTAATTATTAATTTGTTAATATACAATATATCTCCTAATTCACGTGAATCTAATTTTAATAAAAACAATAGCCAAATTTGTGTCAACCAAAAGCAGTTCTCTTGCTTGAAGATGGATACGAGTTTTATTCAAAACTGTCCTTTGACCTGGTAAAGCAAGTCTTCATATTTAAAAGCTAAAAGGTTATTTATAAAGTTGAAAGCTGTGAATGTCTACGCTGAAAGGCCTATTGAATTAATGTAAGGTCTTCATGGACTACTGGACGACTTTCATGAGGAGCGAAAGCAATTTTTTGTATTGTTCAAGAATATCGTTCACTGTACGCATATTGCAAGAATGAAACACTGAAAAAAAGTATCCACAAGAAAATTTAAAACTATAACACAGTCTAAAGATTGAAAATGAATTAAATTGTAATATAAAATTATATATTAAAAATATATCATTAGTTTTCTACTGACTTAACCAACAAAACCAATGATTCCTAACATTAAAATTTCGCGCTCAAATTGGCATGGGTTAATATCGACATATTGTGATGAAATTTTATTTTCGAGTTAATTTGACCAAATGGAAAATATTTAGGGGGTGAGCCCAAAAAAATTGCAAAAAAATTTGTCGGGCAATATAAGGGACACCCTAATAAGTATGTTGTGCACTCTAACATCCTTGTTCCCTAGTGTAATTAAAGTCAATATTCATCAGCATAATATTGTTAAATTTAAAAAATTTTTAAAACAATTGCAAAATCAGGCATTTTAACGAACATGAAACCCGCACCATTCTCTTAAGCTTCCTTTATGCTATCTCAGGTCCCAATTTAATTAACAAAGTTTGTGCCGATTTTAAGAAAAAATTGTTTAATGAAAAGAAAAAAATGGTTTAAAAAAAGGAAGAAAAAAATGGTCTGTTTCACATTTTCAAATTTTCGAAAATATACTTATGGTTTTGAAAAATTGAACATTACCTTATTTGAAGACATGTTTTTTATGAACACATTTCATTATGAAAAAAACTGAATCTTTATAATTGTAGTTGTAGGAAGACGCCGAAAAAATGTTGAAATTTTTCAATTTTCAAAAAATCAGAGTTTGCAACAAACATGAGACTTATGCCATTCTCTTAAATGACCTTCAAACTATCCGATAATAAAATTTTGTCAAAATTGTTAGCGATTTTTTTGAATATATTTGAATGTCTCAGAAGCTTCATGTAAAGTACCCCCAAAATTAAAATATCGGTTTCAAAATCAAGGGGCTGCAAGATTAGCCAGATCGATGAGTATCAATTTTGGGAAAAAAATCAGCTGAACGGTTCAGTTGCTAGCGTTGTTCACGGACGGATGGACATTTTGCTTTCAATTGGTTTTTCGGTATCAAGGACCCACAAAACAGGGATTCTGTCTGCACCACGTATTGGGAGATTTTTTCTCCCTAATTTAGCAACTGAATTTATCCATTTTTCGTTACAAGGCCCCGTAAAAAGTTTTCTGCCGAAAATCCGCTGTTTTTTTGCGCAGCATTACATATATATACCTACATATTACACCTATACTATAGCTACGTATGTACGTATAGTGTGAGGGAAAGTAAAAATTTGCAGTGGTTTTTGAGAAAACTTTGAAAATATCTGGGGGGCTTCATGGAAAGTACCCCAAAAATTAATGAATGTTTTTCAAAATCACAGAGCTTCAACTCGAGCCAAGTGTACAGGCTTTTCTTCAATTTGGAAAAAAATCGTATGCACAGTTTAGGCGCTAGTGTTGTTCACATACACAGGACAGACGGCCAGCCATTTGGCTTTCAAAAAAATTTTTTTTTCTCGGTATCAAGACCCACAAAACAGGGATTCTGGCTACACCACGTGTTAGAGGATTTTTTTCTTAATTTAGCGACTGGATTTTATTTTTTTTTTGGCACAGCATTAGATAACTTTCCCTATACTACACACATTACTGCGTATATACGTATGTGTACGGGAAAGTGAAAATTGCCTTTAAGAAAATTCAAGATACTTTTAGTTGGGAAATTCAAACTACCGCGTCACATCCGACACCAGCGTGGTGTCTGCCAACGGGGCTGGGTGTAACATAGTTTCTTTCCTTTGACAGAGAAACTGTCAAGTTTGTTGTTGTTGTTGTTGTTGGTGTTGTTGTTGTTGGTGGTGGTGGTGGTGATGTTGGTGTTGATGTTGGTGTTGTTGTTGGTGTTGTTGTTGTTGGTGGTGGTGTTGTTGTTGGTGTTGTTGTTGTTGTTGGTGGTGGTGGTGGTGTTGTTGTTGGTGGTGGTGGTGTTGGTGTTGTTGTTGTTGTTGGTGTTGTTGGTGGTGTTGTTGGTGATGTTGTTGTTGGTGGTGGTGGTGGTGGTGTTGGTGTTGTTGTTGTTGGTGGTGGTGTTGTTGGTGTTGTTGTTGTTGTTGGTGGTGGTGGTGTTGTTGGTGTTGTTGTTGTTGGTGTTGTTGTTGTTGGTGGTGGTGGTGGTGGTGTTGTTGGTGTTGTTGTTGTTGGTGGTGGTGTTGTTGTTGTTGGTGTTGTTGTTGTTGTTGTTGTTGGTGGTGGTGGTGGTGTTGTTGGCGTAGGCAGTGTTGTTGTTGTTGTTGTTGTTGTTGTTGTTGTGTGTGTGTGTGTGTTTTTTTTGTAACAGGAGCTTCTGGACACCATGTTTATGAAGACGTTTTCCAAAATGCATAGCTCAACGGTGACAAAAATCTGCACAACCTATATTAGACCTCTGCGAGAATAAGACCTTGTAGTCTGGTCACTATATTGTGAATAAGACTATGCTTAGAAAAAGTACAGAAGCGAGTCATCAGAATCCCGAGAGAAAATTACTATAATGACTACCTACAGAGGTGGTGGCAAAGATGGCAATTCTGACATTAGAACAGGGGAGAAACAGTAATGACAGAGAAAATTTGGAATGGTCTCTTTAACGTTCCATGGTATGATGACTTCTACACAAAATCTACAGACACCAGACTGAGAGGATATGCGATGAAACTGGGGAAAGAGACAACAACGATTGGAGAGTGATGGTACTCTATCATCAATCAAATTGTCAATGCTTAGAACGGGCTACCAATGGTCTGCCTCAATAAAGCGACCTTGAGTGTATTCAAAGCCACTTCGGACAAACTGGACACTATGATAAAATTAATACAGAAATATGAAAATGGTATTTAAAGCCTTATGAGATATGAGTACAATGACTTGTAACTGTCACCATTATTCAATAAATACAAGCGGAAAGAAAGTAGTAGAAACAAGATGTATTCTAGTAAAAATTTTCGGGTAGCAAACTATAGTGGAGTATCTGTTCAAACTGTGACATCATTTAGAAAAGAAGGAGCAAAGACATGGAGTGCTCAAGGCAGGGCAGCCTTCAGTACTCCATGTAAGAAACAGCCAAATTGTGAAGAAAAAAAAATCCACTTTGATGATTTTGATAAGAGAGTGATTTGTGATTTGATTAATGATTTTTATTCAGTTAGAAAACAAGTACCAACCACACAAAAACTGCTGACAGCAATCCAAGAGAAAATTAATTTTCCTTGGGGTGTTCATACATTGCAACGCTTGCTCCACATCATGGGTTTTAAGTGGGAAATGTGTTGTAACCTCAAACAAGTTTTGATTGAACGGCCTGATAGTGTCAAGTGGTGCGCAAAGGTATTTAAGAGACATTCAAAATTGTAGAAATGATGAGAAACACATAGTTTATCTTGATGAGACGTGGATTGATAATAATCTCACATTTGGAAAATGCTGGAGAAGCGAGGATTTTCCCAGAATTTTGACTAATACAAGTTCCTCAAACACACTTATAATTGTTGGTGACGGTTCTTAGGAAGACTTTATTCACGTGCCACTTTTATTTTTGAGGCTGGAATAGCCAACGAAGATTACCATGGCCAGATTAATTTGGAAAATTGAATTAATTTTGAAACACACAAATAAAATAATGTTTACAAATTGCTGAAATTGTGCATAATAAAGATGTGAGAGATCTAAAAAAAAATTACATTTGTGTAATTTTCGAAAAACCAAAAATATACCCGAATTGAACTTAATGTCATAGCAAAGAGAGCACTATCCATTCAAAAAGTTTGAAGAAAAAATGTTGAGCCATTTTTTGAGAAAATCACGTTTGAGTGTTTCTGAAAATGCAGAAATTTGAGCCCCTTTTCACAGAAAATGGTTGAGTTGTCACGAAACTTTGTAGGAAAGTACTTAAAGCAAATACACTTGTAAATATAATAATGTCAAAAATCCGTATCTAATATAATTATTAACGATGTGAGATACCAGTCAAAAAAATTTCATTTTTGTAATTTTTGAAAATACAAAAGAATAGAGCAACATGGTGTTCATGTGATCTCACAGAGTACATTTAGTGCTATCCCTACCAAAAGTTTAAAGACAAAAGATTGAGCTGTTTTTGAGAAAATCTTGTTTTTGTAATGTCTTAAAATTGCACATATTGCACACAATATTATGCAAAAACTACTAAAATTTTTAAAAAATGTACATAACCTTAATGAAAGAACTTGCCTTTAAAAGAACAAATTTTATTTGAAGGAAAAATCTCCATCATAAATTTTGTAGTTGTAGGAAGACTCAGACAAAAATTCAACCTTTTGCAATTTTCAAAAATTCAGAGCAATCAACCAACATGAGATCTGCACCATCCACTTAAATGACCTTCAGACAATCCAACAACAAAATTTAGTCAAAATTGTTGCTGCTGTTTTTTTGAAAATTTCCCAGGAGCTTCAGGTAAAGTACCCCCCAAAATTAAAATATCAGTTTTAAATTCAAGGGACCACAAGATCAGTCAGATCGAATCGGGAACATCAATTTTGGAGAAAATCGGCTGAACAGTTTAGTTGCTAGCGTTGTTCACAGACAGACGGACAGACAGACGTTTTGCTTTCAAATGTTTTTTCAGTATCAAGGACTCACTAAATAGGGATTCTGGCTGCATGTGTTAGGGGATATTTTTTCTTAATTTAGCAATTGGATTTATTGTTGTCCAAAATTCCAAAATGGAGAGTTGAAATCAGTTGAAATTCAACACACAAGTTACATGGATTCCTTTACAACAAAGTAGATGTTCTCAATTGTTGGTCACTTATGTCATTTTGAACGTTATACGGTCGTAAAAGGGCTTTTATTGAGAATGTAAAAGCGTGAAAAACGTATAAATGTAAAATGCGCATCTGAAATAATTAGGCAGAAATATATGTATAAACCTGAAAAACGTGTAAGTGCGAAAAGTGTAAATGAAGTTTCACTGTATCGCTGTTCATATTTGTACATACATTTGATTTGTATTTGGATACCTCAAGTTTAACATCCTTATAAAGTTCTTCTTCACTTCCTTCTTCTTCATCATCAAATTTGGTTTTAATCAGAGTTAGACATTCCAAACTTTTGTTGTTATTTAACAGTTGAGATATCATCACAAGTATTCCACAGGCAAGAGGGATAGGTACATAATGACAAATCTGCAAAAACAAAATAAATCCATGATGAAAGACAATGAATAAATTAACATATCAATATAATTATTTGTCCTCCATTTATTTGAAATACCTGAAGGAGTCGTTTAATAAATGTTTTAATGCGCTTAATTTCAATATCTTTGCTCACTGATCGAAACACCAGGCTAATGAACAAAGCCTGAAGTGATGTGTTGCACAGATCAGGGTCCAATATTTTCCGGTACAGAACAGAATAAAACCTAATAAACATTAAAAAAAGTTGTAGTCATTTAATCACACTTCAAAATAAATATCATTTAATACATACAAGTACAAAAGTCACTCTAAATTTGGAAAAGTTCTGTGTTAATGTAATTTCATATCAACAAAAACTGATGACACCATTTTTCTGATTCACTCGGACAAGTTTCAACATGCTTGGCCTGTTGGTGTTGCTGGAATAACATCATTTGTATCAATTTATGTGCTCCCCTATCTCATTATAGGAGCTGGACAAGAAGAATTCTTTGCAAAGAATTTCTATAATTTTAAAAGTGGGTTGAATAAATCTCACTGCTCTAAGCTTCTGCAATTGGAATTTGTATTCTGTTGGAAATATAAATTTGTTTCCGTAGGTTGGCAGTTTCACTACGTTATTTTGTATTCTTTGACCATCATGCCAGTTCTGTCCCATGCATTGTATGTGCTTGTAGGCCCTCTTGTATTTTCAAGTGTAAAGCAGTGAATAATAAAGTTATGTGTTGTGTAATCGTGTGTATTTCGTTACAAATGGCACTCCAGATCCCCCGGACATATAACAGATTATGGGCCCGGGTGTCGCATGATCGATTGTTCGTGATTCCGGGCGCGTCAACTACTTAAGTCATTAGTCCCATAACGTAGTGCGTGTTGTTTCCGTCAGGAGCTTCCCCCGCCGGAAGGCGAGATCCGGCGCCGACCTACCGTCGACTAGCGGGGTTTTCCCCTACCCAGGTATCTCCCACTAGCAGGGCACCGCCCCAGCCGGGACAAGCTCTAAGCTCCCGACCGGTCTCCCGGCATGTGTGGTAGTGTAGTGCATGTTAGTGTAAGCGTGTGTGTAAGAGGATAGGACAACGATGAGGAAGGAAAGATCGCGCGCGGTCCGTGACCGTGTTAGGGTACTGCTCCGGCGTTCGCTTGGTGTTGATCGGAGAAAACACGGAAAACTACCGATCAGAGCAGCCGAAGCTAGAATTCTCCTCCATACAGCGACTGAATTCGTTAGCTGAAAACCTGGTGACGAAAATCCTACCGCCGCACGGTGGGGTATTTGGCCGATTTAGGCGGCCAAAAGTCGATTTTACAAATTTCACTCTAGACAAGTAAAAAATACTGTATTGTAAAGGTAAAAGGTCCGGGAATAACCAGCTGCACAAATTTTAACGGTCGGCGCATCTTGTCTGAACTTGTCTGCTCGTGAAGTGCGCATTGACTCCCGTGCGGCCTTCAGTCTCACAGTGAATTCCGTGTACTGAGGTTCGATTTTGAAGTAAGGTACCATGGAGGCTGATAAGGTGTGTGTATTATGTGTATTTTGTACAGATCTTAATTATTTTAGCTGAGATAGAGCTTTTAAATTTTTAATGAAGCGATTTTTAATTAATGTAAGTAAATTAGTGTACTTCCGGGGGTTTCCGGGTTACAGTTTTTGGTGCAATGGAAGGGTTACGTTTTCTATTTTACAATTTCGTGGAAATCAATCGCGGATTCGTGCGGTTTTGCGTGATATATAGCCATTTATGTATTAATGCGATTTGCGAATTTTTTGACATGTTTACTAATTTCCATCAAAATTCGACTTAGGGCATTCGGGCATCAACGTAATGACTCGAAAAAATTTATTTAAGATCATACAGCAACAAAAATAACATGGTATTAGCAAAAAAATTGAATTTATACAAAATAAATTATTACTTATATACAATTATTCTGACAAACAAGTAAAGGAAATACAGCATAAATTTGCATATTTTAAATCTCGTATGAAATTAAGGTGGTCCGTAGCACACAAGAAAGATGATGTGTCTATTAAAAAAATTTTTAATGACTCAATGACAGTTTCGAAATACCTGAAGTAGTGAACCGACCACGCAGACCAAAGAAAATATTTCAAGATATGAGTGAGAGAAGTAAGAAAAGCACAGAAGATTTACGTCAAACTACAAATTCAGAAGCACTGACTTATGCTACCCAGGTCACATTAGGCTTGGTAGGAGAAAGAGAAGCTTCAAACATAGTCAAGGAAATCACATGTTCTCCAAAACGAGCTGGGAAATAAAAGTAAGCATAGTTTAGGAAGATAGGAAAACGCCACAAATACTTTCAATGCACTAGCTTTCTTTGTTGAAGCTAATAGTTCCAGGAGGCAATACGAAATAATTAGAAACAGTAATAGGAAATTATATCCTTGTTATACTATACTTCAGAAGAAATAGAATTATATTCGGATGAAGAACCATTCTCTTAATCATCTGTTCTATCACTAATTTGTAATATTTTATCTTCTAGGGGAAACTCAAATTTTAATTTAAATTAACAAAGGTATTAGTGAAATGATATTACTCTAGATCACTCAATATTACCAAAGATCCAAGAAAAAATCCAGTAGCAGATTGGTTCATTTTAAAATGTCTTTACATTTGTACGCTTTTCCTGTACTATTTATTGAATTTCTGATTCGCCATATTTTATTGTTTTTTCATATTATTGTTAATAAAATATTTTGGATTAGTATAAAATATTACATTTCGTATTTACTACAGCACCCAAAAATATGGCATCCCTAAAATGAGCTGTCTTCTTGGGGTTGGATTTATATAATAATAAAAAGTTCAAAACACAATTTTTCTTATTAAAAACTGTTTCATATCACCTAAACAACCACGAATTTGAAAAGTGGCGCATTTAAATGCAATTAAACAGCAAAAATAATTTTGGCCGCCTAAATCGGCCAAATACCCCACCGTGCGGGACTCAAATCTAGGACCTCCCGGTCAGACTGCAGTAACATCAGTTGATGCACTAAGCCATCTCTCCCGGTCCCAGGTGTCGCGCTGGTGAGTGCCGGGAAGTAACATACATAACAGAAATATTCGCGCGGTCGATTAGAGGTTAAACAAAGCAATCAGCGTGTCATAAGTATGAATCTTGGAATTGAAACGCTAAGCAAGGACAATTTTTGACATGTGGAAGATTCAGATGGAAGCCCAAGAACGACGATTGGAATTACGTGAACGGAAATCAATGTCCAGCCAGAATATCGAAAACGACGCCGATTCTGCAGCTGGAATACGGGTATCGACAGACGCCGATAGCAAGGCAGATCTGATCCAACCTTCTGAGTTAAAGCACGTGAAAAATCGAATTACCTCGAGCGGAGTGTGGTTGAGATTGGAAGCTATTCACCAACCTCAAGGGCCCGCGCGGAAAGCAACCCTACAATCATTCTTCTGTAACGAACGCGACAACAAGAGAAGTTTGTTAAGTAAATTACATTAAATTTTACAACCAATACCAATATATTTTTTTACAAACAGGAAGGTTTCAACATAAATTAACAGTGTACAGAATTGCATAAATTTTGATAAAACAGTTAAAGGTCTATAAAAGTTTCGGTGGCTGTAACGGACGTGACAAATAAGACACCTGACCTGAGAGATAGGTAGTTTGTGATTTGAAATTCTCTTAAATTTCCATAGATTATAAATATTTTTTTAAATATTGTTTAATCTAATCATAAAGTAAGTTTCTGCACTAATCACCACTCTCCTTTGCATTTTATTTGAGAGAAAAAATAATTTATGTTGTAACGGATGTGACATTTGTAACGGATGTGACACGTGTGGGCTTACCAATAAGAAAAAATCATAATTTTGGCACGGACATCTTTATTTATTTTTATTTACTTAAAATAATATTAATACTAATTTAAGGTCCTACTTTACAATTCTTAACATCAAGCGCCTTGAAGCTTCAGGTTCCTCGATTATGCAGACTAGGTGTACTTTGTAAAATAATAGCCCTCTACTAAAGCAGCTGACGCTTCAGAAGATGCCAGAAGGGGAGAGCGTACGTGATCTCGCGAGATTCTTCAATGCTGTGGACAAACTACGCGACATGGACATAGAAATAATGATCTAGCCATCGTGCTGTTGAATAGTTTGCCGCCCAGCTTCAAGACCTTCCGGTGTGCAGTAGAATCTCGCGAGGATTTACCACCTCCGGAGACGCTGCGCATCAAAATTGTGGAAGAAAATAACGCTGGAAAATACGCCGCTAATCACGGCACGGCACCGAACGCGATAGCTCACACAAGAACTACAAGAAAAAAACCTTCAAAAAGAAGTATGGCAACGAAAAGGATGAAATATCCAACAAATTACTCTTTAAATTCAAGTGCCTTAGATGCCATAAAGTTGGTCATAAGGCAGCGGATTGCAGAAACGAGAAACCAAATGCACGAAATGCGGAAGACTTATGTTTTCCCACTTCGCCTAGTCACCATATACGAGGCGTATTCGGGACAGGCCACAAAAAATAAGAAATGGTGCCTGGACAGCGGATGTTCCGCGCGTTTGTGTCCAGACCTGAGTGACTTCGCGGGAATTGACGCGGACGTACCTGACAAGCTCAATCTTGCCTGCACGGCAAGTGCCGACATAACGGCCAAGATCGTGGCAAAACTTACGACTCTTCACAACGCTGAAAGAACTGTGTGGCTGAAGGACGCCCTTCAAGTTCCGGACCTGCGTTCCTACCTGGTATCGGTGGGAAAAATCACTGATAACGGATTCACTGTAACCTTTACCAAAAGTCTGCAAAAGTGATTGCCCCGAAGGGAAATGTAACTGCAAGGCGAAGAGAGTCGACGGACTGTATTATTTACAATCTCAAGACAGGGACTGCAGACCTTGTTAGAACGACACCGGATACTTAGTCATCTGAATATCTAGGATCTACGCGAAGCAGCTAGGAAGGGAACTACCCAGGGGTTGAAGATTGAGGACGTCGAGGGTGACTTCGTATGCGAGGTATGTCTTCGAGGTAAGATGACTCGTCCACCTTTCCCAAAGAAGTGGGAGCGAGAATCTTGTGTTTCCGACGTGTGCGGCCCGGTGCGGACGTCACTTGGAAGAGCTCGGAACTTTTCGACGTTCATCGACGTCGCATCGCGGTGGACTGAGGTGAAATTCATGAAACAAAATGGTGATGTTTTCGATGAATTCGAAAGCTTTAGAATTCGCCTAGAAACCCACAAAGGAGTGAAGATCAAAAGTCTCCCAACTGACAAGGGGACGGAGTACATTAATAGCGAGTTTGACGAATCCTTGAAACGTTTAGGAATCCAAAGAAGACATACTGCACTTACAATCAAGAGCAAAATGGGGGTTGCAGAGCGCAAGAATAGGTCCCTGGTCGAAACGGCCCTTTGTTTACTTGCACAGTCACCACTCGACTGGGTACATCTCATGCCGCCAGCCATGATACCAAATTCTGTACCATTTGTAGTGAGTAGAGTATTTGTTGCATGGTTTTAGAATAGGGTCTTCTCTAATCATGGCCCTATGGAATGCATTTCTATATTGTCCAGGGTATCGGTCTTCTTTTTCCAATACAGGTTTACAAAACTTTTGTATTCTATTTTTGTGCAGTTATAAAATTCACATAGTTTAGACAACAGTGTGATGGAAACAGTGAGTTGTTCGCTTCTTGGTTGAATTGGATGTTTTCAAATGATAGCAAAGATGTTAGTAGCGCAGAAAGTGCAATATTTCAATACTACGTAGCCGTTTCCAATAATGCGGGAAAGTATGTACAGTTTTAGCACTACTAGTTTCTGTAGTATCTTTTCTTGTGATTCTGTTATTTCTTCCTTTGCAGCTACTCTCAGTTCATTGTTTATTTTCTTTAATTCTTTTAACTCATTCATGATTTCTTGTAGCTGAGGTTCAGTGTCTTCTTCCGAATTTTGAGTCTGATTCTTTACTTGGCATGCTTATATCGCTACTCCTCACTAAAACCCAATGTAAATTTTCCTCCTTTTAGTTTACTCAGGAGCCACTAGGTAGCGTATTTATGAACTTCTTTTAAGTAGTATAGGACATTAATAAGTCCTAGTAGTATATTACAAAGGTAAAAGATAGTGCTGTTCTGAAACTAGTATACTTTTTTGTTTTACAGAGGGCACGAGTGAGAGCACTTTTTATTCTTGCCGTTTAATGGATGCGTATTTCTAACCTCACAATGTATTCTATTTTACCTTAAACGATATCTTGCCAGATCCCTCTCCCCTGAAGTTACCTTCATTTACCCGAATGCGTCTTATCCTCCTGCTTGGGTTTTACTATTTACTAGCTTCCCCGATTTTTGCAACAGCTACCACCAGATTTTTAATGAACCAGATCTCGCCACATAGCAACCTTGAACATTCGTGCAGCCAACCAATTAGTGTCAATTAGACCAACTGGTGTGACAAATTCTGTTTGTAGAATATATAGGAAAATTATAATAACCACATTGGAAAACACAATCAAGGATGGTCCTATCTCAAGGATGACAAAAAGTTGATGGCCGAAGAAAATTTTTAAATGGTTATCTCAAAGAAACAGGAAGCGTGGCAGACCAAGAAAAACATGGGAAAAGGAAATAGAAAAGGCAATGAAGAAACGAGATCTTCAAGACGAAGATAGGTAAGATCAAAGGTTGTGGCATCTGGGATGTAAGAAGCAGCATCAGCTGTAAAGAACTTTGCGAATACTATTACTAAAAATACTTTAGCATCTTTCAAAACCTGTATAGATAATTATAATCAAACGAATTGAGATTATGGTGTAATAAACATGATTCAATTATTTTATTGTAACTTCATCAAACTTGTGTTACATACATAGATTTTTACCAAAATAATTACATATGAACTATGTCGACAATTTGTATGAGATGTCTGTGTATATCAGCTTGTTGTTGCTTCCATATAAATAAATAAAAAATAAGTACTTACCGCTTACTGAAAAATAAATGCTTACCCCTAATTATATTAGAAGAAAAGTCATGTTTTACCTGTCTGAAATTGCAGCATCAAGATCAGATACTTGGAACAGTAAATAAAGAGCATGAATTGCAACATTAAAGTTAGCTATGTGAACTATCTTGTACATTGTTTCCGTATGCTCCTTGAGCTTCAAAGAATCCTTATTCGCAAAAGGAAATGCTCTTTTAACTCCTACAAGAAGAGTACTCATTAGTTTTTTGTCAATATCTCCCTGAAAAAAAAAAAATCAACAAAATTCAATTCCACATTCACAAAAAGAAAACTAAGAAAATATATACAGTACCACATTCGAAACCAATATTACAATCACTTTGGAAATTCAAAAACATACAAAAGGTTCCGGTTAAATGGGGCACACTACCCTACGATCCACCCCAATTGAACACAGTTGTCACAGTTAAGAGAACTTTTATGAACACAGCAAGGTGAAAAACTAGAGCCCACATACTTGCATGCATTAGCTCCGATCATGGAACAGATATTCAGATGATATGAACATTTTTGTTAACTCTACTAAATAATTTGATGTTCAACAAATTGATCTACTTCAGATAAATGAATAGTCACGGCTGCGGCAATTACTTCTGAATCAAGGTAAGTGCACTATCCTTCATCTGGTCCCCAAGACCTCCAAACGGGAACATACATTACACGGAAATGTCCACGGGATGTACCATTTTTTCACAATTGACATTGAATGTAACTAAATTACAAAACAAGCATTCAAAAGTAACGCACTTTAAGGTCTATCACACGAACGCTGCGCAGACGCGCGTCATCTGAAGACGTCAGGTAAGTCGACACGTGTCGATGCTTGTGCACACGCGTCACTACGCGCGTAGTAGATTAACACATCTTACGCGAAAATTGCACACGAGCGGTCTAGCACGTGTCATCAACGTTAGGTCAATGCAACACGAGAAAAATGTCGCCGAGGGCATTGAGTCTCGCGGGCCTACAACTTCCGCGTGCTCTTGTTCTACCTAAGGGACAAGTGCCCGGGGTGGGTTCCTTGGGCTTTCCGCCTTTTATCCTCAGCCCCCGCCGGCGTACAAGGACGCCGACGGGCAGGTAACCGGGTCCGGCCGGCACCCAGTTTGCCCTCAGGGCAACCTCCCCATTCAATGCCCGGGCGGGGCCGCCCTGCCAGCTCACAGCTACTAGCTAGTCAGTGTCACCTGAGCGGCAACTCGTCACTCACGTGCGCCGGGACGCCGAATCCCTCCTCTTTCCCTAGAGTATCGGGCCACTGCCACGACGAAGCCAAGAGCCCAACTGGGGGCCACCCGGACCGAGGTCCGGGCAGCTCGGGACCTCCAACCCGTCTTCCCACTGCCTACGTAAGGTTACCGACCTGGGTGGGGCCGTGACCAGGGCAACCTGGCAGACTTCTATTTGTGAAATCCAGTGCACCCCGAGAAGTCTCCTTCACCCAATCCTGCTGACCTTGAGGTCGACGCGTCAGAGGCCCAACTGGTGGGTCGCCGAGTTGAACCGACAACCAGGAGCTTAGCATCGCCTACTCACTGCCTCCACCTTGAGGCTAACGACGTGAGAGGGGCCGCAAGACTCAGGGTACGGGTGATCGTCTACGACTCTTCACCAGAGACCGTGCCCACTAGGTGGTCACGATTCCCCCTGGTGGGGCCCCCGAGGGTACAGCGAAACACGTTTCTCTGGCTCTTACATCAAAGTGAAAGCAGAACCCAAAAGAACTATGAAAACAACACACGCCTTTGGTGCATTGGAAAACGCATGTCTTTCCCAAAGCAAGTTACCTATACAAACGTAATACTAACTTTGAACTAAGTGAGATTGTTAAACGTTTAAACGAATAAAATGAAGGAGTTAGGATCAAGACTAAAATACTAAGCGGGAAAACGTGATACGGAGAACTAGCAAAGGAGATTCCACTGTCATCCTCTTGCAGATCTGTCTGCCTATATCTGCCAGCCCGCCCGTCCATCCGTCTTTCTTTTTATTGACTTGGTGTGCGCATCAGCTACAGACGCTGTCTGAATAAATATTTTTTAATGAACTATGGAAATGGACTCACTGGGCAATGCCGTCGTGGGCACGGCCATCACTATAAGGTGAATATGAATTGGCGAAAACCTCTGAAAGAAAAAAGGGGCTGTACAAATGGGTTCCCTGCTACCAATAGCCAGAGGGTAGTGAGAGCCGCATTGGATCTTCACTTGCTTGTGATTAGAAATCGTCTGGCAGTCAAATGGAGGATCACAGTGCATGGAAAGAAATCGCCTCATTCTTTAAGATTTGATGTTGCATTCAGAATGGAAGAAATATTTCAGCTAGTCTTCACTTTCATTCATGAAGTCTGAGTGGTTAACGACTCCCTCGACACTTTGGTTCAATTTTTACATGCCCATATACGTACGTATATCCGGAGTAATATACGTAGTATATGGAAAGTTATGTTATGCTGCGAGAAAAAAATGGCGCATTTTCGGCAGAAAAAAGTTCATTGCCGGGCCGTGATAACGAAAAAGTGGATAAAACCAGTTACTAAATAAAGAAAAAATTTCTTGTAAGGTTTGAGTAAAATACACTTATTACGGTGGCATAGGTCCGATTTTCACGGTTAACTCTGATATTTCGAAAATTGCAAAAGTTTGAATTTTATTCGGCGCCTTCCTCCAACTACAAAAGGGATTCTTCCTTCAAATGAAATTTCTTCTTCAGAGGGAGTTCTTCCTTTAAGGTCATGCACATTTTTTGAAAATTTTAGTAGTTTTCACGCAATATTACATGTAATACGTGCAATTTAAAAAAATACAAAAAATAGATTTTCTCAAAAACGGTTCCAAATTTTTTCTTTAAACTTTTGGTATGGATAGTGCTAAATATACTCTATTAGATGACATAAACGCCATATTGCTCCATTCTTTTTTCTCTCTCTAAAAATTGCAAAAATGTAATAATGACTTCTTTCACGTCGTTAATATTTACATTAGGGGCGATTTTTTCACATTATTATATTTACAGGTACATGTGTTTTAAATAATGTCAAGTAAAGTTTCTCGAATACACAACCGTTTTCTGTGAAAAGTAGCTCAAAATTCCACATTTTCAGAAACGCTCAAACACCATTTTCTCATATATGGCTGCAAATTTTTTCTTCAAACTTTTGTAACATATAGTACTAATTACACTCTTTAATATGACGTAAAGTTTATTTTGAGTTATTTTTTTGGTTTTTCAAAAATCACACAAATGTAATTTTTTAAAACATCTCTCGCATCTTTAATATGAACATTACCAGCAATTTGTATACATTATTATATTTGTGAGTGTAAGTGCTTCAAATGGAGTGTTTCGAAAACTCAAAAATTTTCTGCGAAAAAGAGCTTCAAATTTCGCATTTGTAGATGCGCTTAAACGCCATTTTCTTAAAAGCAGCTACAAATATTTAAAAGAAAATTGCCTTTTAAGAGGAGATTTTTGTGTTTTTTAATATTCTAAAATTAATATTTCCGTTCTATCATTAGGAAACCGAAAAATTAAGAAAATGTAGTTTAGGCAACGATAGACGGCAGGTGGCAGAGTATGTGGCAATAGCTAGCCCAGACTCAAGGAAATAGAAAACTAATACAGGAAAGAATGTGCCATTCTGTAGCACCATTAAGATGGTGCATTGGAAAACGCATGTTTCTCCCGAAGCAAGTTACCCTTACAAACATAACACTAATTTTGAACTAAGCGCTCAGGGGAACGCGCTAACAAGATTCCTCTGTAATCCTCTGGCAGATATGTATGGGGAAAGTTACGTAATGCTGCGCGAAAAAAACGGCGGAATTTCGGCAGAAAAAAATCATTGCCGGGCTCTGATAACGAAACTAGTGTTGCTACAGAATGGTACAGACTTTCCCGTATTAGGTTTCTATTTCCTTTGGTCCCGACTAGCTATTCGGAAATGCCACATACTCTTGCCAGCTACCCTCTATCGCCGCCCAATTTACATTTTTTTGACGTTTTCTTAATTTTCGGTTTCCTAATGGTAGAACGGAAATATTAATTTTAGAACATTAAATAACACAAAAACGTCGCCCTTAATCGATATTTTCTTTGAAAGATTTGGAGTAGTTTTTGAAAAATGATGTTTAAGCGTTACTAAAAATGCGACATTTGAAGCTCTTTTTCACAGAAATAATTTGTTTTCAAAAAACTTCATTTGGAAATTACATTTGTGTAATTTTTGAAAAAATGAAAAATACCCCAAAATGAACTTTCCGTCATAATAAAGAGTGCAACTAGCACTACACGTTATAAACGTTTAAAGAAAAAATTTTGGAGCCATTCTTGAGAAAATTGCGTTTGAGCGTTTCTGAAAATGCGGCATTTCGAGCTAGTATTCACACAAAACAATTGATATTTCCTGAAACTTTATAGACATAATTTAAAGCACATGTAATAATAAATATACCAATGTGAACAACTCGTCACTAACGAAAATATTCACGACGTGAGAGAAGTCAAAAGCATGTCATTTTTGGAATAAAAAAAAAAAGTAGAGCAAAATGGTGTTTATGTCATCTCATAGAGTATATTAGGCACTATAAATACCAAAAGTTCAAAGAAAAAAAATTGGAGCCGTTTTGGAGAATGTTTTTGTAATTTTTTAAGTCGCACAATTTTTTTAAAATTCACAGTTAACAATGAAATCAAGACCTATCCCACCTTCATAAGTGTATTTTACTCTATTCTCACAAGAAATTTAAAGAAAAAGTTTGAAGAAGTTTTTCAGAATATTTTGAAAATGTCCGGGGGGGCTTCATGTAAAGTAAATTTTTCGAAAGTTTCCCCTAATTTTTCAGAAAGTTTTTCAAAATCTCAAAGCTTTGACTAGAGCCAAATGATCAGGAGTTTCTTCAATTTGGAAAAAATCGTACGCGTGGTTTAGGCGCTAATGGTGTACACGGACGGACGGACGGACGGATACACAGACGGACGGACAGAAAGACAGACATGGACGGACGGCCAGACGGATGGACAGAACGACACCGACGGATAGACGGACGGACAGGAAAACGGACGGGAAGAAAGACGGACGGGAAGAAAGACAGACCGACGGACGGACAGAAAGACAGACCGACGGACAGATAGACCGACGGACGGACAGAAAGACAGACCGACGGACGGACAGAAAGACAGACCGACGGACGGACAGAAAGACCGACGGACGGACAGAAAGACCGACGGACGGACAGAAAGACAGACCGACAGACAGAAACACAGACCGACGGACAGAAACACAGACCGACGGACAGAAACACAGACCGACGGACAGAAACACAGACCGACGGTCAAAAAGACGGACCGACGGACAGAATACGGACCGCCGGACAGAAAGACGGACGGACAGAAAGACGGACGGACAGAAAGACGGACGGACAGAAAGACACCGACGGACGGACAGAAAGACACCAACAGACGGACAGAAAGACAGACCGACGGACAGAAAGACAACCGACGGACGGACAGAAAGACAGACCGACGGACGGACAGAAAGACAGACTAACGGACTGACAGACAGACCGACGGACTGACAGAAAGACTGACCGACGGACGGAGAGAAAGGCAGACGGACGGACGGGCAGACGGACGGACGGGCAGACGGACGGACGGGCGGGCGGGTAGACGGACGGGTAGACGGACGGGCGGACGGGTAGACGGACGGACAGACGGACTGACGGGCATACGGACAGACGGGCAGACACGGTCGGGAGGACAGGCAGACAGACGGACGGGCAGACAGACGGACGGGCAGACAGACGGACGGGCAGAAAGGCGGGCAGGACGGACATACGGAGAGGCGGACGGACAGACGGAGACAGACGGACGGACGTGAGGACGGACAGACGGACGTGAGGACGGACAGACGGACGTGCGGACGGACAGACGGACGTGCGGACGGACAGACGGACGTGCGGACGGACAGACGGACGTGCGGACGGACAGACGGACGTGCGGACGGACAGACGGACGTGCGGACGGACAGACGGACGTGCGGACGGACAGACGGACGTGCGGACGGACAGACGGACGTGCGGACGGACAGACGGACGTGCGGACGGACAGACGGACGTGCGGACGGACAGACGGACGTGCGGACGGACAGACGGACGTGCGGACGGACAGACGGACGTGCGGACGGACAGACGGACGTGCGGACGGACAGACGGACGTGCGGACGGACAGACAGACGGGCGGACGGATAAACGGTCGTGCGGACGGACAGACGGACGTGCGGACGGACAGACGGACGTGCGGACGGACAGACGGACGTGCGGACGGACGTGCGGACGGACAGACGGACGGACATGCGGACGGACAGACGGACGGACAGACGGGCGGACGGGCGGACAGACAGAAGGACGTGCGGACGGACAGACGGACGTGCGGACGGACAGACGGGCGGACAGTCGGACGAGCGGGGGGGGGCGGGCGGGCGGACAGACGGGCGGGCAGGGCGGGCGGGCGGACGGACAGACGGGCGGACGGACAGTTGGGCGAGCGGACGGGCGGACGGACAGACGGGCGGGCGGACGGGGGGGCGGGCGGGCGGACGGGGGGGCGGGCGGGCGGACGGGGGGGCGGGCGGGGCGGACGGGGGGCGGGCGGGCTGGCGGACGGGGGGCGGGCGGGCTGGCGGACGGGGGGCGGGCGGGCTGGCGGACGGGGGGCGGGCGGGCTGGCGGACGGGGGGCGGGCGGGCTGGCGGACGGGGGGCGGGCGGGCTGGCGGACGGGGGGTCGGGCGGGCGGGCTGACGGACAGGCGGGCGGACGGACAGGCGGGCGGGCAGGCGGGCGGGCGGGCGGGCGGGCGGGCGGGCGGGCGGGCGGGCGGGCGGGCGGGGCGGGCGGGCGGGCGGGCGGGGCGGGCGGGCGGACAGGCGGGCGGACGGACAGGCGGGCGGACGGACAGGCGGGCGGACGGACAGGCGGGCGGACGGACAGGCGGGCGGACAGACAGGCGGGCGGACAGACAGGCGGGCGGACAGACAGACGGGCGGACAGACAGGCGGGCGGACAGACAGACGGGCGGACAGACAGACGGGCGGACAGACAGACTGGCGGACAGACAGACGGGCGGACAGACAGACGGGCGGGACAGACAGACGGGGGGACAGACAGACGGGGGGACAGACAGACGGGCGGACAGACAGACGGGCGGACAGACAGACGGGCGGACAGACAGACGGGCGGACAGACAGACGGGCGGACAGACAGACGGGCGGACAGACAGACGGGCGGACAGACAGACGGGCAGACGGACGTGCGGAGGGACAGACGGACGTGCGGACGGACAGACGGGCGGACGGACAGTCGGGCGAGCGGACGGACGGACAGACAGACGGGCGGACGGACAGTCGGGAGAGCGGACAGACGGGCGGACTGACGGGCGGGCGGACAGACGGGCGGGCGGACAGACGGGCGGGCGGGGGGGCGGGCGGGCTGGTGGACGGGGGGGCTGGGGGACGGGGGGGCGGACGGACGGGGGGGCGGACGGACGGGGGGGCGGACGGGCGGGCGGGCGGGCGGGCGGGCGGACGGACGGACGGGGGGGCGGTCGGACGGGGGGGGCGGGCGGTCGGGCGGTCGGACGGGCGGGCGGTCGGACGGGCGGGCGGTCGGACGGGCGGGTGGGCGGTCGGACGGGCGGGCGGGCGGGCGGACGGGCGGGCGGGCGGGCGGACGGGCGGGCGGGGCGGGCGGACGGGTGGGCGGGCGGACGGGAGGGCGGGCGGACGGGCGGGCGGGCGGACGGGCGGGCGGGCGGGCGGGCGGGCGGGCGGGCGGGCGGACGGGCGGACGGGCGGGCGGGCGGGCGGGCGGGCGGGCGGGCGGGCGGGCGGACGGGCGGGCGGGCGGGCGGGCGGGCGGGCGGACGGGCGGGCGGGCGGGCGGGCGGGCGGACGGGCGGGCGGGCGGGCGGGCGGGCGGGCGGGCGGGCGGGCGGGCGGGCGGGCGGGCGGGCGGGCGGCGGCGGGCGGGCGGGCGGGCGGACAGACGGACGGGCGGGCGGGCGGGCGGGCGGACAGACGGACGGGCGGGCGGACAGACGGACGGGCGGGCGGGCGGACAGACGGATGGACGGACGGACAGGCGGGCGGGCGGGCGGACAGACGGACGGGCGGGCGGGCGGGGCGGGCGGACAGACGGACGGGCGGGCGGCGGACAGACGGATGGACGGACGGACAGGCGGGCGGGCGGACAGGCGGGCGGGCGGACAGGCGGGCGGACAGGCGGGCGGAGGACAGGCGGGCGGAGGGACAGGCGGGCGGACGGACAGGCGGGCGGGCGGGCGGGCGGGCGGATGGGCGGGCGTGCTGACTGACGGACGGACAGATGGGCGGCCGGGCGGGCGGGCGGGCGGGCGGGCGGACGGACAGATGGGCGGGCGGGCGGGCGGGCGGACGGACGGGACAGATGGGCGGGCGGGCGGGAGGGCGGGCGGGCGGACAGATGGGCGGCCGGGCGGGCGGGCGGACGGACAGATGGGCGGCCGGGCGGGCGGGCGGACGGACGGACAGATGGGCGCCGGGCGGGCGGGCGGACGGACAGATGGGCGGCCGGGCGGGCGGACGGACAGATGGGCGGACGGACAGGCGGGCGGGCGGACAGGCGGGCGGGCGGGCGGACAGGCGGGCGGACAGGCGGGCGGGCGGACGGACAGGCGGGCGGACGGACAGGCGGGCGGACGGACAGGCGGGCGGATGGGCGGGCGTGCTGACTGACGGACGGACAGATGGGCGGCGGGCGGGCGGGCGGGGCGGACGGACAGATGGGCGGGCGGGCGGAGCGGGCGGGCGGGCGGACGGACAGATGGGCGGGCGGGCGGACGGGCGGGCGGGCGGGGCGGGCGGGCGGGCGGGCGGGGCGGGCGGGCGGACGGATGGGCGAGCGGGCGGGCGGGCGGGCGGACGGACAGATGGGCGGCCGGGCGGGCGGCCGGGCGGACGGACAGGCGGGCGGACGGACAGGCGGGCGGGCGGGTGGGCGGCCGGGCGGGCGTGCTGACTGACGGACGGACAGATGGGCGGCCGGGCGGACGGACAGATGGGCGGGCGGGCGGACAGATGGGCGGGCGGGCGGGCGGGCGGGCGGGCGGGCGGACGGACGGACAGATGGGCGGGCGGGCGGGCGGACGGACAGATGGGCGGCCGCGCGGGGCGGACGGACAGATGGGCGGGGCGGGCGGGCGGGCGGGGCGGACGGACAGATGGGCGGAGGCGGGCGGGCGGGCGGGCGGACGGACAGATGGGCGGGCGGGCGGGCGGACAGATGGGCGGGGCGGGCGGACAGATGGGCGGGCGGACGGACAGATGGGCGGTGCGGGCGGACGGACAGATGGGCGGACGGACAGGCGGGCGGGCGGACAGGCGGGCGGGCGGGCGGACAGGCGGGCGGACAGGCGGACGGGGGGTCGGGCGGGCGGGCTGACTGACAGGCGGGCGGACGGACAGGCGGGCGGGCGGGCGGGCGGGCGGGCGGGCGGGCGGACAGGCGGGCGGACAGGCGGGCGGACGGACAGGCGGGCGGACAGACAGGCGGGCGGACAGACAGGCGGGCGGACAGACAGACGGGCGGACAGACAGGCGGGCGGACAGACAGACGGGCGGACAGACAGACGGGCGGACAGACAGACTGGCGGACAGACAGACGGGCGGACAGACAGACGGGCGGACAGACAGACGGGGGGACAGACAGACGGGCGGACAGACGGACGGGCGGACAGACAGACGGGCGGACAGACAGACGGGCGGACAGACAGACGGGCGGACAGACAGACGGGCAGACGGACGTGCGGAGGGACAGACGGACGTGCGGACGGACAGACGGGCGGACGGACAGTCGGGCGAGCGGACGGACGGACAGACGGGCGGACGGACAGTCGGGAGAGCGGACAGACGGGCGGACTGACGGGCGGGCGGACAGACGGGCGGGCGGGGTGGCGGGGCGGGCTGGTGGACGGGGGGGCTGGCGAACGGGGGTGCGGGGACCCGGGGGCGGGCGGAGGGCGGGCGGGCGGACGGACGGGGGGGGACGGACGGGGGGCGGACGGACGGGGGGGCGGGCGGTCGGGCGGTCTGACGGGCGGGCGGTCGGACGGGCGGCGGTCGGACGGGCGGGCGGGGCGGACGGGCGGGCGGTGCGGGCGGACGGGCGGGCGGGCGGACGGGTGGGCGGGCGGTCGGGAGGGCGGGCGGGCGGGCGGGCGGGCGGACGGGCGGGCGGGCGGGCGGACGGGTGGGTGGGCGGTCGGGAGGGCGGGCGGACGGGCGGGCGGGCGACGGGCGGGCGGACGGTTGGGCGGGCGGGCGGGCGGGAGGGCGGGCGGGCGGGCGGGCGGGCGGGCGGGCGGGCGGGCGGGCGGGGGGGCGGGCGGGCGGGCGGGCGGACACACGGACGGGCGGGCGGGCGGACAGACGGACGGGGCGGGCGGACAGACGGACGGGAGGGCGGGCGGACAGACGGATGGACGGACGGACAGGCGGGCGGGCGGACAGGCGGGCGGGCGGACAGGCGGGCGGGCGGACAGGCGGGCGGAGGGACAGGCGGGCGGACGGACAGGCGGGCGGGCGGGCGGGCGGGCGGATGGGCGGGCGTGCTGACTGACGGACGGACAGATGGGCGGCCGGGCGGGCGGGCGGGGCGGACGGACAGATGGGCGGGCGGGCGGGCGGGCGGACGGACGGACAGATGGGCGGGCGGGCGGGAGGGCGGGCGGGCGGACGGACAGATGGGCGGGCGGGCGGGCGGGCGGACGGACAGATGGGCGGCCGGGCGGCCGGGCGGACGGACAGATGGGCGGCCGGGCGGGCGGGCGGACGGACAGATGGGCGGGCGGGCGGGCGGACGGACAGATGGGCGGGCGGGCGGGCGGGCGGACGGACGGACAGATGGGCGGACGGACAGGCGGGCGGGCGGACAGGCGGGCGGGCGGGCGGACAGGCGGGCGGACAGGCGGGCGGGCGGACGGATAGGCGGGCGGACGGACAGGCGGGCGGACGGACAGGCGGGCGGATGGGCGGGCGTGCTGACTGACGGACGGACAGATGGGCGACCGGGCGGGCGGGCGGACGGACAGATGGGCGGGCGGGCGGACGGGCGGACGGGCGGGCGGGCGGGCGGGCGGGCGGGCGGGCGGGCGGGCGGGCGGGCGGACGGATGGGCGAGCGGGCGGGCGGGCGGACGGACAGATGGGCGGCCGGGCGGGCGGCCGGGCGGACGGACAGGCGGGCGGACGGACAGGCGGGCGGGCGGGCGGGTGGGCGGCCGGGCGGGCGTGCTGACTGACGGACGGACAGATGGGCGGCCGGGCGGACGGAGAGATGGGCGGGCGGGCGGACAGATGGGCGGGCGGGCGGGCGGGGCGGGCGGGCGGACGGACGGACAGATGGGCGGGCGGGCGGGCGGACGGACAGATGGGCGGCCGGGCGGGCGGACGGACAGATGGGCGGCCGGGCGGGCGGGCGGGCGGACGGACAGATGGGCGGGCGGGCGGACAGATGGGCGGGCGGGCGGACAGATGGGCGGGCGGACGGACAGATGGGCGGACGGACTGGCGGGCGGCGGACAGGCGGGCGGGCGGGCGGACAGGCGGGCGGACAGGCGGACGGACAGGCGGGCGGACGGACAGGCGGGCGGGCGGCCGGGCGGGCGGACAGACAGATGGGCGGGCGGGCGGGCGAACGGATGGGCGGGCGGGCGGACGGACAGATGGGCGACCGGGCGGGCGGACAGATGGGCGGGCGGGCGGGCGGGCGGGCGGGCGGGCCGGCGGGCGGGCGGGCGGGCGGGCGGGCGGACAGACGGACGGGCGGGCGGGCGGGCGGGCGGGCGGGCGGGCGGGCGGGCTGGCGGGCGGGCGGGCGGGCGGGCGGGCGGGCGGACAGACGGGCGGGCGGGCGGACAGACGGACGGGCGGGCGGGCGGACAGGCGGGCGGGCGGGCGGGCGGACAGGCGGGCGGGCGGGCGGGCGGGCGGACAGGCGGGCGGGCGGGCGGGCGGGCGGACAGGCGGACAGGCGGGCGGGCGGGCGGACGGGCGGACGGACAGGCGGGCGGGCGGGCGGACAGGCGGGCGGGCGGGCGGGCGGATGGGCGGCCGGGCGGGCGTGCTGACTGACGGACGGACAGATGGGCGGCCGGGCGGGCGGGCGGGCGGACGGACAGATGGGCGGGCGGGCGGGTGGGCGGGCGGGCGGGCGGACGGACTGATGGGCGGGCGGGCGGGCGGGCGGACAGATGGGCGGCCGGGCGGGCGGGCGGACGGACAGATGGGCGGCCGGGCGGGCGGGCGGACGGACAGATGGGCGGCCGGGCGGACGGACAGATGGGCGGCCGGGCGGGCGGGCGGACGGACAGATGGGCGGGCGGGCGGGCGGGCGGGCGGACGGACAGATGGGCGGGCGGGCGGGCGGGCGGGCGGACAGATGGGCGGACGGACAGATGGGCGGACGGACAGGCGGGCGGGCGGACAGGCGGGCGGGCGGGCGGACAGGCGGGCGGGCGGGCGGACGGGCGGGCGGACGGACAGGCGGGCGGCCAGACAGGCGGGCGGGCGGGCGGATGGGCGGCCGGGCGGGCGTGCTGACTGACGGACGGACAGATGGGCGGGCGGACGGACAGATGGGCGGGCGGGCGGGCGGACGGACAGATGGGCGGCCGGGCGGGTGGGCGGGCGGACGGACAGATGGGGGGGCGGGCGGGCGGGCGGGCGGGCGGGCGGGCGGGCGGACGGATGGGCGGGCGGGCGGGCGGGCGGGCGGGCGGGCGGGCGGACGGACAGATGGGGGGGCGGGCGGGCGGGCGGGCGGGCGGGCGGACGGATGGGCGGGCGGGCGGGCGGGCGGGCGGGCGGACAGATGGGCGGCCGGGCGGGCGTGCTGACTGACGGACGGACAGATGGGTGGGCGGGCGGACGGACGGAGAGATGGGCGGGCGGGCGGACATTTTTGATAAGTAACATATTCACTGAAAATGGTATCTTTTTCTATATTTCATGTTTTCCTAGAATTTCAAGGAGTTACTCGACTTAGGAATTAAATGCCTGTATCCATTGGATTCCTCATCAAAAAAATACATAAATAACCTGGCGTTTTTTTTGCTAAAAGTTTGTCTAAATTTTTTCAGTTTTTAATGGGAATTGACCACGCTGAACTCGAAAATAATAATAGTTTTCTTCAGTCGCGTCTAGTTTTTGTCATATGGATCCTAAGCCTACTATGCACACTGTTTTTACCATTAGGACATTTTCTGTTTACAGTGGGTCAATAACTTTATAAAAAAACATGAAGACATCCACAGATTATACTGCGATTTTTCTAACTTTGCCTCTCAAGGCCCGTCATCACGATGGAATGTGTCATAATATTTCACTACATCCAGTGGTGCCGCCAGATACCGCATGATCGCGACTGCATCAAGCAGTGCTTGCGTACATACGCCTTCTAGGGTCATGACGGAGAATGACGCGAAATGCCGAGTGATATTCCGTCGTGGCCATAGGGGCTTGAGGGGCAGAGTTAGAAAAATTGCACTATACACAAAGGTATTCCTTTGTTGATAGAAACATTTTATTTACAAAAACATAAATATCGTGGAATATTGGCACCGTACCTTCTTATATCCTTTTTATAAGCTTCCCTCATGCAAAATAAATGCGAATGGTTCACATAAATGTAGCTATTTCAGTTTTCCTTTCTTATATTTTCAAGTTTTTTTTATACACAGGGCCCAACAAGAATGCTCTTAATGAGAATGTCAGGACTGCCATGGGAACTCAAACAAGAAAAGGCATTCATTCTTCCTAGGCACACAAGCAAGACGACACCATCACCACCCAGTCATTGTTAAGTTTGGCCAGAGACTAGAGTAAGTCAAAATATTAGGAGTGGGATAGTTACAGATCACTATCTAGGAGAAACTGGGACTCAAGGTAGTGTTAGGAAGAGATGCAATACATATCTTCCCACTGTAACCAGGTTTTGCAGGAGATCACACAATGAAGAGAGTTAGTCAAATTGATTGATTGATTAAGGTTTAGAGGGCGCTTCAACTGCCAAGGTCATTGGCGCCCATGTCGAAGTATTTTAAAAAAGGGAATAGGTTCAGTATGTGTTACAGATGGAGCCTACCCTCTAATTAAAATCATATACATAAGGAGAGACTTGAATTCTACATCGAGTATTCAAGTAGTAGGACAGAAAGAATATATAACAAACACGTAAAATTCATAGTAGAACTAAAAGTTGGCTGTAAAGGGGCCAAAAATAAAACAACAAAAGTAAAACACTATTCTATTCTCTCAAATAAGATTATATATTCCGCTTTCCCTCAAGAAGCAAAAAAACTTTTGAGAGCGCGGAATCGTCATCCCCGAGCACCTCCCTTAGCGAGTTGCCCAGGCCATGTCTTCGTCGGTTGCCTAAATATTTCCTGCAGTTCAAGAGGACGTGTTCCACAGACAGAGCCGTCCCGCATGAGTCACATACGGGAGGAGTTTCTCCTCGAAGGAGGAAACCGTGGGAAAAATGGCAGTGTCCAATTCGAAGACGAGTTAAAATTACTTCCTCACGCCTAGAGGAGCGAGATGAGGAACGCCAGGGAATTACAGAATTCTTTATCCCACTTAGTTTAAAATTGGTATTGTGCCACTCTGTTTGCCACGCTCTAAACAGAGATCGTTTCAAGTAAGCCTTAACATCGGACAATGGCACAGCAGGAACGTCGATACGAGTATTACGAGTAGCAGACTTCGCCGCCAGGTCGGCCAGCTCATTCCCTGTGATTCCCACATGGCCTGGAACCCAACTAAGAACCAGGTCATAGTTGCGGGACATGAGACTATGAATCAGGTTTTGAACTGATTTTGTCAGGTAGTCTGACGAAGGCCGGGAGACAGCCTGAAGAGAACTGAGAGAATCAGAACAGAGAACTACTCGCTGCAGCGTCGTTGACTCGATGTACATTAGGGCTTTGAGTATTGCATACATTTCAGCTGTGAATGTACTGCACTGTGAATGAAGACGATATGATTTGGTGGCCCAGATGCAATGAAAACTACACGCCACTGCGTCATTGTGCGATGACCCGTCCGTGTACAAGAATAGATGATCCGGATAGGCTTCCCTCATATCCTGAAACTGCTTCTGGTAAACCAGAGGACTAGTATTTTGTTTGGGAAGATTGGAGAGTCTGAGGTCAATATTGGGGGGAAGGAGTTTCCAGGGGGGAATCAGGTCATTTGGGGGTTTCACAGGAGTGGGAAGATCGACATTAAGTCCCCGCAAAAGATTTCGCAATCGAATGCCTGGGGGCTGGGGTAGCGATGTTCGAAGAATATAAGAAGATTCATATTTTGGGCGAGTGATTATTCGGCGACAAGGATGATTAAAGAGACCTGACACTTTAGCACCATAAGACGCTAATAGAATATCTCGCCTTATTTTTAAGGATGGCTCCCCAGCGTCAGCTAGAATGCACTCGATTCGGCTGGTGCGATACGCGCCTGTTGAGAGGCGAATACCTGCGTGGTGTATGCTGTTGATAGGTCGAAGGGTGGAAGGAGCTGCAGAACCATACACTTCACTACCGTAATCCAATGCTGAGCGAATGAGTGCTCTGTATAACCGCAGTAGGGTAATGCGGTCGGCTCCCCATGAAGTGCCACTAAGCATTCGAAGAAGATTGAGGGGGGAGACGCATCTGGTTTGCAATGTGCGGATATGAGAGCGCCACGTGAGGGACTTGTCAAAAGTCAGCCCCAGAAACCTGGCAGAGTCAGTGAATGGAAGCTGATTTCCTTCCAAGTACAGGATTGGATCGCTATGCAAATGGTATATTCTGCAGAAGTGCAGTCCAGTGCATTTAGTAGGTGAGAACTTGAAACCTGTCGACATGCTCCATTCATGCAGCTTGTTGAGCACCAGTTGGAGTTGCCTCTGGATCACACTTATGCTGCTGGATGAACAAAAAATGGCAAAATCATCTACAAACAGCGATGCCTTCACAGGTTCCCTCACGACCGACGCTATACTATTTATGGCGATGGCAAACAGAGTGACACTTAGTACCGAGCCTTGGGGGATGCCGTTTTCAAGGGGTGACTGTTAGACAGTTTGTCACCGATGCGAACTCTGAAAGATCTGTCCGATAAGAAATTTTGGAGGAATAAGGGGAGCTTCCCCCTGAATCCCCACGAGTGCAAGGTTCGCAGAATGCCATACCTCCAAGTGGTGTCATATGCCTTTTCTATATCGAATAGTACGGCGACAAGGTGTTGTCTCAGAACGAACGAGGTTGAAATTTCCGTTGCAAAAGCGACGAGATGGTCAAGGGTAGACCGGTGTTTCCTGAAACCGCACTGAATTGGTGCCAGTAGGTTTTCTGCACTCCAAGGTCCAGACCAAGCGCTGGTTTACCATCCGTTCCAGCACTTTGCAAACGCAGCTGGTGAGAGAGAGAGGTCGGTAGCTCGATGACAGCGACCGATCCTTTCCCTCCTTCAGAGCTGGGATAACTATGGCTTCTCGCCATACAGCAGGGATGGTGTGCTCTTCCCAGATGCGATTATAAGGCGGAGGAGAAATTGCATCGCCACATCAGGAAGATGTTGTAACATTAGGTTGTGTATTTCATCAGGACCTGGGGCAGTTCGTCTGGCCAATGCAAGAGCAGAGCGCAATTCCGATATGGAGAAAGGTGTGTTGTAATCTTCACACGCTCTGCAGAAGAAATCCAACGGACGGCTCTCCATCCTTTCTTTGATCAAAAGAAAGTCAGGAGCGTAGTTCGCCGAACTTGACATGGCTTCATAGTGCGCGGCGAGTTCCTCTACAATCATATCTGGGGATGTAATAATTTCTCCGTTTTTCAGGAGACCTGGCACCGTATTTGGTAAAGAGTGTCCTCTTATCTGTCGAATTTTCCTCCATACCAGGCGTGGTGGCGTGTGACAATTGAGAGACGAAACGTACGCTCTCCACGATGCATTTTTGCTCTCTAAGATAGTTCTTCTAGCCTTCGCCCTGCATCTTTTATACTCGATTAAGTTATCCACTGTTGGATAGTGTCTGAGGCGTGCCAGTGCCTTTTTTTCGAGCACTGACCGCTCTCGAGCAGTTCTCATTCCACCACGGAACGAAAGGATGTCGCGGTTTAGCACTTGCCTTCGGAATTGCGATGGAAGCGGCAGCGAGTACAGCGCTATTAAAATGTTCTGTCATTTCATCCACATTTCCGAAGGGACCGTCTGATAGGTTAACATTATTCTGGAATGTCGACCAGTCAGCTCGTCGCACGATCCATTGAGGGGGCCGTGCACAACTACGGCGAAGATGATCAATGTGGACAATCGTGGGGTAATGGTCGCTTCCATAAAGGTCTTCTAATATGGTCCACCGCATAGCAGTAGCAAGTGAGGAGCTGCAAAGGGCTACATCAATAGCCGTGCTAGAATTCGTAGCTACGGCAAAATGAGTTGGTTCCCCAGTGTTGAGAATAGCCAAATTCATGGTGTCGATGACTGATTCCAAAATAGCACCTCTTTGACACGTACGAGAGGAACCCCAAAGAGGGCTGTGGGCGTTTACATCACCCACAACCAAGAAAGGTGTGGGCAATTGGTTTATTAGACTTAGAAGGTCATCAGCCGACACCGTTTGTCTTGGGGGAATATAGACATTACATACGGTGAGTGAGAGGGACGGCAGATATACCCGCACACAAACTGTTTGAAGGTCAGTGTGAACAGGGATTTCCGCAGAATGCAGCGAATCCTGGACCAAAGTAGTAACTCCGCCGTGAGCGCGAAGGCCGTCATCGACATCAACCCTATAAGGAGTGAAACCGCGAAAGTGTATGGACCGTGATGGAGAAAGATGCGTTTCCTGTAAGCAGAAAATTGATGGTGTATAACGGGACAATAAGAGTTTTAATTCGTCCCGTCGGAGAGAAAATCCGTTCAGATTCCAGGATAGGAGAGCCGTTGTTTAAAAAGTTAAGAGGATTTCTTCTTTTCCTTTTTTCGCCTCTGCCGCCCGAAGGAGCGAGTGTCCACCCCGGCTGAAGTTTCCTCCGAGGCAGACTCATCCTGACCACTGCTCGACAGGCTGAGAGATCGCTCAGAGCGAGTTTCAGGAGTCGGGGTAGGTGGTCGGAGTTTGGAGGATCTATCGTTTTTCTTGTCCAGGCCAGCAGGCCGTGTGACATCAGCCTTCTTGCGCGGCTGAGAAGTGGATTCTTGTTCTGTCTTTGTCTTTGTTGTCTTCTTGGGTGGTGTCTTGAATTTTGTGGGGATTATTATTTTCCCACCTTGCAGAGGCGATGTCTCCTCAGGGAAGTCCACTGGGGATACCTGGCAACAAAAGTTCGCTACTGGGGGAGTAGCACGAGAGGACTGAATGCTCGTCGCTTTGACAGTGTTCGCTAGAGTGCTAGAAAAAGAACGCCTGAGATCCACAGGGTTCTTAACCAGGTATCGGCGTTTCGCTTCCGGAAAAGATACCTTCTCCGTCACCCTAATCCTTTGAATCTCCCTCTCTCTCAGATATGTGGGGCACTTGTTGGAGTTGGCCGCATGGTCTCCTTCACAATTTACACAGCGGGCTGGTGATGAACAGGGGTTGGGATCGTGCGCGGAATTACCGCACTTTGCGCAAGCAGGGCTTACGGCCATGCACCTTTGTTGTGTATGACCGAACCTCTGACACTTAAAGCAGCGCAGGGGGTTCGGCACATACTGCCGCACGCGAAGGTTATAATAACCACAGCTAACATACTCTGGGAGAGAAGGGAGATTAAACGTCAGGATCAAGGTAGAAGTGGGGATCTCATTCCCATTCTCCTTCCTCCTGATCCTGTACACCTCCGTTACACCGTAGCTCTTGAAAAAGGAAAGAAGTTCATCCTCGTTTTCAGTCGCAAAGTCTTCATGGTTGACCACTCCCTTACATAGGTTAAGTGTAGGGTGAGTGGTCACTTCCACTTGGAGGCCGGCAATCTGTTCAGTTTTTAAAATCTTTTCTATTTGTTCGTCGGTGCGTGCTTCAAAGAGAATTGTACCATTTCTTTGTCGCACGACCGCTTGAAGCTTTCCAAAACTCTCCTCAATTGCTCGCGCAAGGCGGACCGCACTAACACTTTTGAAAGTTTTTTCAGTTTCCGAGCAAGACATCAACAGAAACCGAGGCTTTCTTGGTTTATCTTCTTCCCGGAGGAAGAAGCTATTTAGATCAACTGTTCTGTCACATCTCCTCTTCCTTGCAGAAGAGGGCAGGGGGGGTTGTTGAGTATCCATGAGATGGATATAAATTCATCTCCGTGCTCCCCACCCACCATGGAGTCCAACAAGGGGACACCCCACTGGGGTGCCAGGGCTGACACGAAGATATAGTAGGGGAATGTCACAGCGCTGCACCGCCGTGGATCCCCCCGCTCACCCTGGAGTTCAGTGCAAGACCTAGTCCGAGCCGATTGATCGGGAGTGGGTTAGCTCCCGACCGCCCGTCTAGAAGAGTCCGAGGCCAAAGCGAGTGTATTGACACCTACAAGGAATGTTCCCCAAAAATACGTAGACGTACCCCTTAGTGCAAGCCAAAAAAACATAGCACCAGGACTAGTTGGGAAACAAACAGGTCTCTCAACTGCCAGGACACACATTCCCTCCGACACGGGTCGCCATGCACGGCAAACACATGGGTGGGCGTTCAGCATACAGAGAAGGCCAGTGAGGAAGAAAAAGGAGTGAAAAGAATATACGTGACATGAAATGAAAAGCAAGACGATGAAAAAATGGAGAAAGGAACACTTGAGAGCCTTCTCTGCATCCCCCCGTCAGGACGTGGACCAACCCACCTCGACGGGAGTTAGTCAAAGTCTACCTCCGATGTTCCAGTGTCAAAGTAGCATGTGAGTGCGCATGCAATTTCCTCAACTCTGAGATCACCCATTCCCTCCTACAAGGTTCACCATGCACAGCAAACACATGGGTGGTCTTACACAGAAGGCCAGAAAAGAACAAACGTAGGTGATAAAAGAACGAGGATGGTATGAAATCAAGAGCAACAATGGAAGATGTACCTTCTCTACATCCCCATGCCCATGAGGGCATGGGCTGACCCACTTCAGGTCCAAGCCATCTTTGTACTAATTATTTCAGATAATTTGGTGATATTTAAGACAAGTATGAAGAGCCAGAAAAAGCCACTTCAGTGTTCCATTTTAATGTTCAAAAGCACATTAACGGCCACACAACACATTTCATTCTCTAAATGTAATTAATTCTAACAAATTGCAAAAGAATATAATAAAGCAATTATGTGACAAATTGTGTCAAATAAACATTATTTTTTCCCATTATCATAAAATAACTTATTTCAAATAATTAAAAATCATTTATTAGAGTTACCTGTTTTATACTTGCTTTGAAGAAAGAGAAATATATCTCTATGAGTCTATTTGCCAAATTTTCCTCTTCTTTCTTCAACACATATTGTGAAAGAAAACACAGGCTGTAAAACCGTGCTTTCTCACTCACATTTCTCCTATTAAAATTATAACAATCAATTAACAAAAAATAACAATTGTCACACAGAAAATTAATTGTGAACAGAAATATAGTTTTTTTGTTTGATAAGTAATCGTGAAATTACCAATTAAGCCATAATGTCCTACAATTCATTTTTATTAGTCCAGTCAATTTAGGGTTTAACCGTGCTCAAAAATGTGCAAAGCTGAAAATTGGCACAGACATCCTATTTGATGCCCCAAACAACATACTAAAAGTCCCCTACTCTCCTATGGTGTCTCCCTACACGTACCAAATTTTAGGGGTGTGGAGTGCCCACTCATATTTGCTTGTATCTCAAGCAAGTAAAAACATTTCTTTCAAACTTTTTTGCTTGTAAATGTCCTAAAAGTTATTGATTACGAAATTGTGGTAAACATTTTTAAATCCAAATGGCAGATCCAAGATGGTGTATGTATTTTTGATAATACTAACTTTTTGTACATTTCTATGTGAATCTGTAATTGTAATTCGTTCAATATAATAATAATTCTTCTGTGTGTGCAGTGTTTATTTCTTATTTAAATCATGGTATATATTTTTAAATAAACAATATTATTTGCAACTAAAAAATTAATGATTTTGTTTTGAGGTCCATTCTATTGTATAGAAGTCTAGAAACATAAATATTTGATCAGAGTAATAATATATTTTACTAAATTTAAATTTATTTAATTTAAATAAAATAAAAATAAAAATTAAAATTAAATAAACCTCCCCCAGAGGACGCCGCCTTCAAGTAGCACTGTCCGTGCGGGCGGGGAGGTTTGAGTGCTCCAATGAGGCTGAGGGCTCATGCAGCGGTAGCACTACTAATGAATAGCGTGCTACTGGTAGGGTCACCCATGCTGTACAGGTCTCAGCAGAGGAGTCAGACGAAGTGGCGTCCTACATCGACCCGTCACACCAATCCTCTTCCTTGTTTCCTGTCACACCTATCCCTATGCTCCTCCCTCCGCAACTAGCGGTCCCCTTTCCGGATGGGGTATTTCTTCCACTTACTTGTACCTCATCCGTCTCTCTGTTGTCTTTACTACCGGTTGCTCTAGGCCCCTTGTGTTTTTCGACCCCAACGCTATTAGGTTTCGAGGGCTAGGGAGTCATTCACTTTTTCACCTTCACTTTTCTTTGTCTTTCTTTCTTTCCAACTTCTTCTCTTTTCCTTTCATACGGGGAGGGAGGTGTCGAAGCCAGGAAAAGGCAACCTCCCTATAGCATGGGAAGCCAGAAAGAAAATCCTTTGGTCCTCCTGTATGGGGGTGGAGGCGATGGGCCTGCACCTTATCACTCGGAAAAAACTACACCTGCAAAATTTCTCAGTAAAGCCTCGGAATATGGCAAACATAATATACGACGACTTTGGGCAAGGAAAAGGACTATGAGAATTGGAACTTGGAATATTCAGGGGCTATCAACCAAAGAGATAGAAGTATTCAAAGAAATTGATGAGAATCATATGGATATTGTAGCATTTTTAGAAACAAAGAAAAAGGTAAAGGTTCAGAACAGAAAGGGAGGATATGTACATATCTACTCAGGGGTACCAAAGGATGAGAGAGGCCGTAGTGGTGTATCATTGGCAATAAGGCATAAGTACAGAAACAATATAAAATCTTGGGAGCAGGTAAATGATCAAATTCTGCAAGTTGAAATGGAACTCTACAGTTACACAGTTGTATTAATTGCTGTATACGCCCCTAATGATGATGCCATTGCAAGTGTTAAAGATGAATTTTGTAATGAATTGACGATGTTGCTTGGAACAATCAGTAAACATAAGGAAATAATTTTACTAGAGGACTTCAATGGTAGAAGTGGCTGTCAAGTTAATGACCTGGTGGTGGGGCTATAAGGCGAAAACAGATTAAATGATAACGGAGAACGCCTATTTGAGCTGTGTCGTCAAAACGCTTTGAAAATAACAAATGGATGGTTTAAACATAAAGACATACATCGGTACAAGTGCATTCAACATACTTGGAAATGGAGGTAAATTATCAACTCTATTATTGTGAAACAGTGCCACAAAATAAAAGTCTACGATATATGAGTAAAGAGAGGTCTAGAGTGCTATTCAGACCATAATGCCTTGTTATCTCAGATGTACTTTCCATTGAAAGGACCTTGTCGAGAATCATATAATCAAACTTATGGCAGTGAGAGAGTAATGTTGGCAACAAGGTATAATCTTGAAAGTCTGGAGGAAGATTCTACAAAGTTTTTATATCAAGTGTGACTGGCTAACAAAATATTGTCGGTACAGGAAGGAACACCTGATGCAATGTATGAATCTATGAAAAGGTGTATCCATCAGTCTGCCTGTGAAGCCTTGGGTGAAAAAGAGGATTGGCAAAAGAATAGAAAATGTCCACTGTGGTGGAACAAAATCACAGAGGCCTTCGTAGAAAAGAAAAAACCAATGTACAAGAAAATGGTTATCAAAAAAAGCAGATAGAGATAGAATATCAAAGAATCAGGAAAGAAACCCAAAGAGAAATCTGTAAAGCTAAGAATGAATACTGGGAAGAGACTTGTGAGGAAGTGGATAGATGTTTGGGAAACAGAAAGTCAAACCGAGCTTGGAGAATAATAAAAGGAATGAGAATGGAAAACAAAGACAGGTCAGGAATAGTTCCAATTAGTATGCAGGAATGGAGTGAGGTCTTTAACTGAAAATGCAACACAGTTTATGCAAGCCTCTTAACAAGAGACGCAAAGCGTAACATCTTCAATGCCTATTGTCCCAAATGAAATAAGAGCAGCTTTGGCCCTCACGAAGAATAAGAAGGCCCCCGGACCAGGTAATATCAGTGAAGAACTCTTAAAATCAGCACCTGATAGTGTGATGGAAATATTGGCAACAACTTTCATCAGTGTCTGCAGTTAAGTGACCCACCAGGTGAGTGGAAAAATGCCTTCATTACTCCGGTTTTTAAGAAAGGAAGTAGGAGACATTGCAACAACTATCGTGCGATAAGTGTAATGTGCACAGTAGCAAGGCTTTACAGTAGGATCCTAAAATGTAGAATTGAACATCAGTATACAGAATCAGAGGAACAGAATGGATTCAGGGTAGGAAGGTCTTGTATTGATGGCATTTTCACATTAAAAAATCTAATAGAAAAACAAGTTGAAAGAGGTAGGAATGTCCATCTCATATTTGTTGACCTGAAAAAGGCATACGATACAGTGCCATTAAAAAAGTTATGGCCAAGCATGAAAGCAAGTGGTATCAAGCCAGCCTATATTAATGCTGTCAATGCATTATTTAGTGATAATTACAGCTCTGTCAAAATAGGTAAAGGACTCTCCTCAGAATTTCAAGTGGACAAGGGGTTAAGACAAGGTTGCTCATTAGCCCCTCTCTTATTTAAAATCTATCTTGAAGAAGAGCTTCAAATTGGAAACAGAAGTGTAGCGGAAAGGGATTACCAATCGAAAATGATGCACCATGCTGTTTGCCGATTATCAAGTGGTCATAGCTGGAGACAAAGATGATGCAAGTTATATGTTTCGCAAATTACAAGAGAAGTATGAAAGATGGGGGTCTCACTATAAACCTTAAAAAAACCTAATATATGATAGCAGGAGAAAAAAAATATGGGGACCTGGACGTCATTACAGGGAAAATTAAACGAAGTGAAACTTTTAAGTACCTCAGAGTTACCCTCTCCTCGAAGGGAAGAAGCTCTGATGACATTTCCAACAAGATTGGACAGGGAAAGAGAGCGATAAGACAGTTAAACTCTGTTCTCTGGAGCTAAAGTATCACAAAATGAAAGAAGACTTGTATCTTTATGACCATTATAGAGCGTGAGTACCTACAGAGCTGAAACATGGACACTGAACAAAAGGGATAAATGTAGGTTGATGGCTCTTGAAATGGACTACTGGAGAAGGTGCTGCCAGATGTCTAGGTTGGATCATGTTAGAAATGAAACAATAAGACATGATGAACGTAGAGAGCAGCAGCTTGGATTCAATTGGAACAAAACGATTGCATTGGTATGGGCACCTCCAGCGTATGGAAAGCAATAGGTGGCCTAAGAAAATCTGGGCATGGACACCTCCAGAGCGGAAGAAGCGTGAAAGACCACCAAGAAGTTGGAGAAAGGACATCCGAGAAGAAATGGAGGCAAGAGGCCGCAAAGATGGAGACTGGGAAGATCGAAAGAGGTGGAAACTGGGAAGCGAGAAGCTGCGACAGCTGTAAAGAAAACTCGCAGCATATATACACATACAAATATATACACACACATATACATATACAAAAAGTTTTAAAAAATTGTTTTTACTCACTGAAATACAAGCAAATGCCACAAATGTCATGAGGGAGCACTCCATCCCCATGAGGGATGTGACCATGGGAAAGTAGGGGACTTTTATTATGCTGTTTGGGACATCAAATATATTCTGTGCCAATTTTCAGCTTTGCACAATCTGTGCTAATTTTCGACCTTTTTTTGCCTAAAGTGACAGGGCTTTTAACCAAACAGGTTCTGAACTGGACTGTGTTATACTTCAAGTATAGTTTGCAATGGCTATGGTGAAACATTTTATGGTGAAATATTATTTCAATTCACATAACAGTGGTGAGAAATGTCTTCACAATCAACTTTCATTTTAAAATTACCTTTATTGGTGAAACATTTTATGCTGAGACATTATTTCAATTCACATAACAGTGGTGAGAAATGTCTTCACAATCACTTTTATTATAAAATTAGTTAACTGCTTTAGTTCTTTGCAAGGAACAAAAAACGTGAACAATATTAAAAAATATGGAGCTAAAATTTGCATATCAAAAGAGCATTTTAAAAAAACCTCACAAGTTATAACAGGAAAAAAGCACATTAATTTAACATACTGAGGGCCTGTTTTACCAGTGTCTGATAAAGTTCTGAATACTAATCTGACAGATAACTTGTCTATCGGATTAGCATTCAGAACATTATAGATCTGATATTTATTTTTCGTTTCACAAAGGTCTTTCTTGTTAAAATATCTGTCAGATATCTTCCTGATAAATAATCTTGCTGATTGCTCTTTCACCACATTTTCCACTCAAACGTCCTCTGTACGTGCAAATTCGAATTTGTTTTGCTGATAGAAATGTGCGGTTTTTTCCACTTCATTTATCATTTTGTGTTACAGTCTACTTCGGCATGAGTTGTGTGCGAGTTCGGTGGAAAAGTTTGTTTTATTGCATCATACTCTGTGTGTAGGAGTTTCAACTTGAAAAGGAGAAAGGAGAAAGAGGAGTTAATTTCACATGTGAGGAAACAGACTTGTATTCCTCATTGCGGAAAGGAAAAATATTATGGAATGTAAAGTAAATGGTTCTCTCAAGTGGTTGGATAAGGACATGACAAGAGCAGCTATTGAAAAGGCTGTCAATATTATAAAAATGAAATTCTAAATACTATTCACTCCACGAACAGAATTTTTACTGTATAATTTACAATTAAATTAAGAAAATAAAAAGTCAGAGAAAATAGACTTAAACTTCTCGATTAAAATACGACAGACAGGAGTGTGGAATGCCCCATGAAAAAAAAAGAGTGCAATCTATTTTAAATGACGTCATTGACGCTTTTGACGTCATTGATCATAACATTTTACTTTCAAAATTACCTTCGTATGGAATCCGTGGTATTGCTCTAGATTGGCTATGTTCGTACCTTAAACAACGATCTCAGAAAGTAGAAATACCTTACTGGAATGATGGAACTTTATGTACACACCTTTCCGGTTCTTTGCCAATTGTACGTGGAGTCCCGCAAGGATCGATTTTAGGCCCTATTCTCTTCCTATTATACGTAAATGACATGCCCTTAGCGATTCGAAACGGAAGAACAGTTCTCTTTGCGGATGATACAAATATTCTTTGCAACAAAGAAACCGTAAATAGTACAATATCAGACGTTTCAAATTGGTTCCGTAATAACAAATTAAAAGTAAATGAAAAGAAAACTGTTTCAATGCAGTTTTCCATATCAAATAAAAAATTCTGTACTTCATTGAAAATGAACGATGTGCCATTGACTGATGTTAATGTAACAAAATTTTTAGGTCTATCAATTCAGTCAAACCTCAAATGGAATGCCCACTTAAAGGAATTGAACACAAAATTAAGCTCATTATGCTACGCGTTCAGAATTCTTTCAAATTCCAACAGCCTTCATACAGCTCGTTGTGTATACAGTGAAACCCCTATTTTACGTTCCCCGATCTTACGTTTTCCCGGAATTTACGTCATAAATTAGTGGTCCCGTTAAAACTTCCATATAAGCAATGTAAAATTTTCCTCGATTTTACGTTTACGCGATTTTACGTTTTCCTCGATCTTACGCCTGATTTGTTAAGTCCCACTGTGTAGTGAAACCCCGATTTTAAGATTTTTTTTTTTTTTTTTTTTTTTTTTTTTTTGCGCGCGGCAAATTTCGAATTTAGACGGACTTTCTGAAAGAAAAGGCGGCGTTGCCGATGCCTGAGGGTGATGGGGATACATATAAATGTTGTGATTTGCTATTCGCCGTTGACGGAGAAGGGGACACTATCACCCAATCAGGAGCTTCGTTAAGGCGTCTCCCTCTCCACCGCGTGATAAAACGTGGAAGCGGGAATTGGAAAGCCTCTGTATGTGTTGATTAATGTTGTGAGTTGGTTGGTTGAGTAAAGTTCCGGGAATCTTAGCCACGTGTTTCATTTCGAGTGTGTTTGTCGCCAATTGCTGTTTTTCTGTTTTCTGGACGTGTTGCTTTATTGAAGAAAATGTTTTCGCACGCGGGGAAAAAACGCAAATCGTTTTCAATAGATGAAAAAATGCGTATTTTAGATGAAGTAGATGCTCACGTCGGGAAACGAGTAGACCTCGCCGCCAGAATGGGTTTAAATGTGACCACTTTAAATTCCATTGTAAAACAGCGTGAACAAATTGAGAAGTGTTTCTCGAGATGCGGCCCTTCGTTTTCGAGGTCGCGAAAATCGTTGAAAATGTCTCCAATGGAAGAATTGGAAACTACCCTCGCGAGTTGGTTCAAGCAAGCGAGAACTTCGAATTTAGCCATCGATGGATCTCATTTAAGAGAAAAGGCGCTACATATAGCAACACGACTAGGAATTGAAGACTTCAAGGCGTCCAATGGCTGGCTGGACCGCTTCAAAAAGCGCCAAAATCTAATATACAAAACTATATCAGGAGAATCTGCAAGTGTAAATCCCGCCACCGTTTCGGACTGGAAACAGCGACTTCACGAGCTAACGGAGGGCTACGAAATGAAGAATATTTTCAATGCCGACGAAACTGGACTATTCTTCAATCTCCAGCCCAACAAAACCTTGGCATTTAAAGGGGACCCGTGCCATGGAGGCACCAAAGCAAAACAGAGAGTCACCGTGCTACTGGCGTGCAATGCCGACGGAAGCGAAAAACTGCCTCCTTTGGTTATCGGTAAGTTCCAGAACCCCCGATGTTTCAAAAACATTAAAACTCTTCCGACAAAATATAAAGCAAATCAAAAAGCCTGGATGACTGGAAGAATTTTTGAAGAGTTTCTAGTACAATTAGATAGGCAGATGGGGGCCAAGAATCGAAAAATTGTACTTTTTATTGACCAGTGTGCTGCTCATCCAAAAGAAGTAAGTGGGCTGCGAAATGTTAAAGTAATATTTTTTCCACCAAACTGCACCAGCCAGCTACAGCCACTGGACATGGGTATCATCCATTCGTTTAAGTGCCATTATAGGAAGCAGCTTATAAGAAAAGCTGTTGCAATGATAGATGGTGGGATACTTGAAGATGTGTCAGAAATGAAATTGAACATGCTTCAAGCATTACATTTTGTTGCGGAAGCTTGGAGACAAATATCTCCTGAAACAGTACAAAATTGTTTCAAAAATTGTGGATTTCAATTTGAAAAAGAAATGGAAAATATTGATCTCCCAATTTTAACACCACATGAAAAGGAAGACTGGCTTTCATTGAAGCCCTGTGACTGTGACTTTCAAGATTATGTGAGGGTGGACAATGACCTAACAACTTGTGAGCTTTCATTGAAGCCCTGTGACCGTGACTTTCAAGATTATGTGAGGGTGGTCAATGACCTAACAACTTGTGAGGTTCAGTCTATTGACCAGATATTTGATCAAGAATCTCCCGCTACAGGAAATGAAATGTCTGAAGTTGCCGATGAGGAAGAGGAAGACGAGGAAAAGATTACCTTCATGCAAGCTGTTAGAGGACTTGAAACAGCAAGGAAATATTTTCAACAGTTTCATGTGGAAGACAGTGTGTGTTTATTTCATGCAGTGACGTTGAAAACAAACTCTATGCTGTAAAACAGCATGGAAACACAAAGCAAATGTCCATTTTAGATTGGGTGAAAAAGTGATTGTTTGCAGTTCTTCCCTTTAATGTATTATTCAGTTTTAATGTTATTTATTATTTTTAGAATGTGTTTTGTTTTGTTTTTTTAGAATTTTTTGTTTTTAGAATTTTATGTATTTTAAAAAGTTTTGTAGGAGTTTAGAGTTTTGTGTATTTTTTGAATTTTGTGTATTTTTTAAATTTTGTGGGATTTTGGAATTTTGTGGGCTTTTGGAATTTTATGGACTTTAGAATTGAGTTTCTAAAATATAAATAGTGTTCTGGAATAAAATCTGTGCAGAAAAATCATTTCCTCCATTTTACATTTTCCTCGATTTTACATTTTTTTTTACCAGTCCCTGGAATGGCGTAAAATAGGGGTTTCACTGTATTTTGCCAATGTTCACTCCCACCTGAGATATGGCATAATATTTTGGGGAAACACATCTTATAGTTCACAGACTTTCAGATTACAAAAAAGAATTGTACGAATAATAAGCAAATCCAACCCACGTGATTCTTGTAAGTCACTCTTTATTAATCTAGGAATTTTACCATTACCTTGTCTCCTGATTTACTAATCAGTAGTTAAATGACTTACTTAAGGACGGGAATATATTTTCAGCAAACGCCGATGTCTATAAGTATAACACACGACGTAGTAATCATATTCACCAAGTGGCAGTATCAACAGCTCACTACAAAAAATTCACATACAATTCATGTACATTACTCTACAACACTTTGCCAGAAGACATTAAACGATTAAATTCAATAGAAAAGTTTAAGTCCCAAGTAAAATCTTTTCTGCTGCATAACTGTTTCTATACAATTCGAGACTATACCGAGCATCAAAAAGGAAAGTAGAATTAATTTTAACAATGATAGTTAATGTAATTATTTATCATGTGGACTGTATAACTCTAAAGAACCTGTAACAAGTATTGTACCACAGTTTCTGGGTTGATGGCCCCCATCTCGATCAGGTTTTTCGTCCAGTTTCCCTGATCCTTGAGCAAATGCTGAGATGGTCCCTTGTTTTGCTTCTGGACATAAATGTAACTTCATTATTTGTGCACGTCTTCTGAATTTCAGTGGGAAATATAGTTATTCAAATTATCGTTTTTCATATTATCGCGGCAAAAAGTATTATTCTTTCATGAAGAACATGAGGGTTCAGGGCAGGAATTTATAGCTAATTTACCTTTGAAAATATATTTTATTATATAGGAGCGAATATTTTGTCAACAAAACTCGAAAAAAAACTCTCTTCTCTGTATTCAAAATCCGACTAGAATATGGTTTAGGATAGAATTATGAAAACGTGCACAAAATTCACTTCTGCCCGTAGCTTGTCATACGCAGTTTTTAACTGTTTTTGATGTAAATAAATACTGACAACACCAAAACAAATTGTGGGATTTTATCTCCAGAGTTTTGGGAAATTTAAGCAGATGAAAATGTGAGAAAACTGTGATTGTCACTTTAATAATACTTAAACACAAGTATTCTTTAGTTTTTTTAACAATCAACAAAAATGTTTTTCTTTCAAAAGTAAATTTTTATGATATTTTTATTTTAGAAAGAACAGTTGTAGAGGTTTGTCTAAATATTGAATTGAATTGAAATAATGCCTTATTTTACGTGGTGAGACTCAGGCCATGAGGCCTGCTCTTCCATCTGACTACACAAATTTCATTACGCTCCTTTCACCAACTAGCAGAGAAAGAAGGTATTTCTAGGGTGACGAAACAGGCGGTTTTGAATTTAGCTCAGAGGCGTCATTTACGCTTGAGGATCTTTACATGCAGTAAATCTACTAACATGGGACAGCCGGCTTTACTTCCCCTCTGAAGGAAGGCGTACGAAGGATTTTTTCGCCCTTAAAAATCCATGGCTTCGATCGGGTTTGAACCAGCGAACTTGGGTATAACAATCCGATACGTTAACCGTTACACCATCGCCGCCTTGTTTCTAACATAGTATTAATCCACTATACGATTCTAACATGGTATTAATCCATTCTAACGTCCTATTAAAACCATGTTAAGAGTCAAATCTTTTCACTAACATTAATGAGAATGTTCTCTTAAAATAAAAATTAATTTTGGATAATTGAACCAGAAAATATTCCAGAACAATCTCAGAAACCCTACAGATAAAAATTCAAGACTATTAATGTCATGCTAGAATCAAATCTTTTCACAACCCTTTACGATAATGTTCTTTCTAAAATAAAAATATCATAAAAATATATATTTTCTTATATTTTGTGATAGGTTCTGTTTGCCTTTATAAATTTATTGGTGTACTTTTGTTTATATTGGTTCCCTCCACCTTTGATTTTTCTTTTCTAATTGCTTTCACAGTTGTCTATTCAAAATAATAATGTTTATTTTTTATGCTGATCTCCCTCCTTTCTGGTACTCATCTGTCTCCTGAAAGTGAGGATGTGTAAGTATGTTCTCATAATGGGAAATTTTCCTTTTTTTGTAACAGTATTTATCCTTTTTCGTAACATTTTTTACATACTATACTTTGTTGTTGTTGTTGTTTGTTTTTTTTTAATCAAAATATGAGCTTAAAATAACACGTTTTGATATGTTCTCTCCTACCTACTTTTATATTTTGTACTTACTACATACATATTTTTCACTTCATTTTTTAATTTCACTTCTAATTTCTGTGTAACTTTTATTCTTGATTCTTTATTTTATTCACTATCTTCAAAATTGGTTTCTTATTTATTATTTTCCTGTCAATTATGTTTTTGTAGACTCCTCAAGATGCTTGTAATTGACATGTGAAATGTTGTGTTGGACAATAAAGACTTTTTTGGAAGAATAAAATTTCATTGATTGTTAAAAAAAGAAACTTGTGTTTAATGTGTGAAACTTGTGTTTATTTTATTAGAAAAAATTCCATGAAGATGGTCAGAAGATAGTACGTAGAGTACTATAAAATCGGCTCCACTAAGCATTAAACCATTCTCCTGCAAATTATATTTTTGAAATGTCACTTCTCTTAAACATTGATGAAATGCACTACCACAAGATTTTTTAAAAAATATTTATATTAGGTCTTTAAAAACATCAAAGGTCATTAGCGACCACTATTGATTTACACTACATACACACTGTATAAATTAGATTAAAAACAAAATATTAAGAACAATAAATTTTACAATACTTCAGATCATATTATCAAGAATAACAATATTAAAATAATTCACAATTGACAGGCAACCTTCAATTGAATTAAATATTTCATAAATTTTATTTTTGATGGACAAGAGTTTTTCTAAATTTTGGAGTCTTCAATATTCAAGGATAATGTGAGATGTTGAACACATTCCTCCAAATTAGGGATATGTGGCTTGGTCATTTTTTTTATTAGATGAGAGTGGGAGAAGGAAGTATGGCCAATTCTTGATCTCGTTGCTAATAATAACTTGCTAGAATTGCTAATAATAACTTGTTTTTTAACAGGTGATTGTATGGAAACATGTGTGCAAAATATTGCTGCGAGAACTCTAGAAAATTCAACAATTTCATAAAATATCTTCTTGGGTGGTTTCTATATTCCTTGGAAACTTCACAAACATACTGTAGATCTTAATTCTGCACTGGCCTGAGACACTTCACTTGCAAAACTTGAAGCAGATTTGATCACCCACTGAAGTCTCTAATTACGATCAAAAATAATCCCGCTGCAAAATAACACAGAATGTGAAGAAGTCGTTTCACTGGGGATAACTCAGAATTGCTAACAAAACCACAAAGTATACATTTTATTATCTTGACATAAAATGAATTTAGCAGGACCATTACTTGCAGACATATAAGTCAGTTTTCACAAATCAGTTGTTTTTATTTTCTGTTCTATCGAAGGCCAACATTATGTTCTATCAACTTTACCAACGATAGTCTTCGTTAACCTAAAACAAGATCTGAAATCTTGTTCGTCAAGGATCTCAGAATATTCTGGCCGACATGCCGGACATTTTAAACGATCAAAGAATTCGTTGTCTATCATCTCTATTAAGGTAAATCAACCAACATCGAAATACTACAGATATTCCTTGAAAAAGCAGCAACCTCACACACAAATTTGGAGTTTAACCACTGGATAGATTTATCAGGCTCTCGTAAAACACAATTTTTCAACATATCAGTAAGATAACTTCTGGATAGACTATCAGACACCTTATCAGGCAACGGTGAAACAGGCCCAAAGTGTCTGTACTACCATGATTTCAAATTAAAGACCACAAATAGAAATTCATATTGTAATAACTATTCTAACTACTAAAGCAGCAAGGTTAATGTTGCTAGAGTGTGTATGTGTGTGTGTGTTTTTTTTCCTTCAAGAAACCAGCAGATAGCAGCAGCAGCATCAGGCACTGCTCTTGCACACCACTGCGAACTACTCAGGGGTGCACAAACCCACAATTTATTACCATTTGGGGTACAATACCAAAGCAGCTGAAATTTTGTTTGCTCACTTCTTTCACAAGTGCACTCGGATAAAAAAATAAAAGGTGAGTTTTGACATGTCATCTCTTGCTTACTTCCCTATTAGTCGTAACATATTCCTTACCTGAAGAGCAGTTTCTCAATTTCTTCCATGACAACAGCCTTCATATTCGGATGCTCTTCTAGCACTTTCCCAAGACAATGAATGGCCGTTGATGCAACTGCTCCTTTAGGATCACCGATTTTGTTGACCAAAGTTGACAGTAACAACTGTAATTTGGCAAAATTACATCAACAAAATGCTTTTCTTTTAACCATAACTTCAAACTACAAAATAAATTGTGATTTAATGAGGCAGTTAAATAAGGTGCATGATTAAGGACGATAACATGCAGTACTGAAACTGAGAGATGCCTACATGAAGCTTATGTACAAAGAGATACAGGGGAAAAAGTAAAAAAAAGTCTAATAAATTCAAAACAAATTTGAAAATGAAGTACCATAAATATAAAAACATAAAGTAAGGAAAAGAAAACTATGTACAATAAATCATTCAGAGAAAACATAACAGAGATCATTGTAAAATGGAACAAGTAAAATAGAATAAGTAAGATTGTAAAATGGAACAAGTAAGCAAAACGGAATAAGTAAATACAGATTAAGTAAAAAGTACTTCATCACACTTAAAACTTACAACTTCTTGTTCAGGATTTGCAGTCAGTAATTTTTGCATGACATGAATTGAATTAATTCTGTTCTTCTCCACTGTATCACGTCCCACTTTTGCAATTGCTTGGACAAATTTCATATACTCATTTTTCAATTGGTCCTCAAAATACCACAGAGACAAATAAACTTCCTCTTCAATAAAGCACCATCACTAAGCTTTTCCAATAATGAAAGAGGTCTCTTTTCAAATGGACGCAATTTTTTGTTTGGAACAAGAAGATCAGACATAAATAGATCTGTCAGAACCCCTGAAAATTAGAATTGCACAAATAATGTACATACTCTTTTGATCTGCTTCTGAAAATTATTTTCGATCTGTGTACAAACCAAAACAAATCATTTCTTCCACTCTCAAGAAAATACTACCAACACATTTTTACTTTCTCACTTACTACATTATGTAGTGTACGGAAAGTTATGTAATCCTGCAGTGAAAAACGGAGATTTTCCGGTAGAAAAATTCATACCTGATACCGAAAAAGTGGTTAGTTCCTGTTCCTATATGTATCATATTATTTCTTTAAACATGTTCTGAACTCAGAATCCACATTTGGTGGGTTCCTAAAAATATTTTCGGCTTCTTTCTACAACTTCAGTATTGAAGATACATGATTTTCCTCTGAATAAAATGTATTCTTTAAAATCATATCTTTAAATGAGAACATGTACACCTTTTACAAAATATGAATAGTTTTTGCATAATTTTGAATGAAAAACAAGCAATATTAAAAGAAATTTAAAAACACGATTTCCTCAAAAATCTGTTCCAATTTTTTTCTTTAATTTTTTTTGTAGGGATAGTGCTGATTACACTGTAACAAATGACACAAACCCCACTTCACTGTATTCTTTTGTTTTTTCCAAAAGTACACTATGTGATTTTTTTTAACCTCTCATGTTATTAATATTTACATTAAAAGCCATTCATATATAATATTTCACTTGTGAGAAGAAGTGTTTCAAATGATATCTGATAAATTTTATCGAAAACTTAATATTGTACTTTACTTTAAAAGCAAGTTCCAAAATTAAGAATTTTCAGAAATGCAGACACATTTTCTCAAAAATTGGTCCAATTTTTGTCTTAAAACGTTTGGTACAAATGCTAAATGCACTTAATAAAATGACATTAACATTTTTTGATTTTTCCTCAAGATTTTTTAAAACTTTCACAAAAGTATATTTTTAAAGTTTCTCATATTGTTAATATTTACATTAAGATCATTTTTTTCAACATTATTATATTTGCATATAGGACAAATTTAGTCTTCTGTAATATTCTCTAAGACATATTTCAATTCTACTATAAGGTGACCGAAAGATCGAGAGAAAATGTGACAAAAGTTTCCATTTGTGCCAAAAAGAAGCAGCTGGGAAGAGGGTGGGGCAATACCAGAAAGCTAGCCTAGACTATAAAGATTAGAAAACTAACTTGTTCGAGAAAGTATGTGCCATCCCACTAGTTTAAAGGATAAATTCAATCCAGTTTTGCAGAAACTCTGGTATTAAAAACACTGTAAAATTTAATGCCCACAAGGGAAACATTGCTTTTACATCCCAATTAAATTGAAATGAGTTTCTGCTTCAAAACATGGTGAACTGCCATTTTTTTTTCTTTTGTGAAAAAGTACTTTGTTCATATTATTTTTAAAATTTACACTCTACAATGGAAAATTTTGGGTAACTCGGGTACAGAAAAGTCTCACATCCACCAGGATTTAACATAAAATGCTTCTTATTTACAAATGTAGATATAGAAATACAAATAAACAGTCATGTTTCAAAAACTTAGTAAACATATTTATTAGTAGCTGTATGTTATTTGAACATTTGTGCATTATTCATTTATGGAAACTTTGTATTAATCGTTAAGACTACCAAGTCATGACATTCATACAGTATATTCAATACATATTGCATACAGTATATATCAAGTAAAGAGACAATGGCATTTTAGAATTTTTGAGAAAACAGACACCTATGAAAACAGGCCTTTAAAAATTCTAACAATGAAAACTACTTGAGTAATTTTTAATGAAATAAGGATTCAGAAAATGCAAGATATGCTACTAAACTCAATTTAAGCTAAATTTCTTCTTAAAATTCTGTGTAAAATCCGAAGTATAATACCTGTAATACATAGATAGTTATAAGTAGCTCTCTTAGTTAATTTGGCTGAAATTGAAATTCACAACATGAGTAGTTGGAAGAAGTTGGATCTGTAATTACAAGAACTCTTATAGCTTCTTTCTTTCACCATTCCCTACCAGTACTAATTATGCTTCTAACTGCCTTCCCCACTGTACAATTGTATTAACTATGGTCTTTGTAAAGAATTACCTATGCTAACGACATGTAGTGTTGGCAACTTGTAATTATTTCATTAGTACACTGCAAAAGAAGATAACTACTGCTCTTTAACTCCAAGTATTTCAATGGTGTTTGCAAAGAATTTTTCCAGAGTATATGTGTCTGCTTTTCATTTTTTCTTTACCATGTCGTTTTGTTTCTTAGATAACAACCTAGATCCAAACTGAAATGTTTTGCATATGCAACTGAATTCACTCTATTCACACCAATGTAATAAGTTTTAAAGATACTTACCCATAACTTTGATACATTCCTTAACATTGTCCATTCTGTTCACAATACTCCTGATGATTCCAAGACCATGTATGGGGGAATTTTGTATTAGCAATACACTTGCAGCAATTTTATCCTGGAATGTTCCTTTATTCATCATTGTTTGAAGCCAATCATTTTGAGACTTATTCGGTCCTCTTGAACTTTCTGTTTAAAAAAAATCCAAAATTCAGGTAATTTGAAAATTAACTGCATTTTCTAATACATCAATTTAATGGAAGTGAAAACATTACTGTTTTTATAATGAAGAGTGTCATTGTCAAGAACACTGCGAGCTTCCTCTTTGAGCTGAATCACTTCAGCCTCAGGGAGAGTTTTAAAGTCTTCTGGATCATCTGTGATCTGTTAACATATATTATGAATTAGTACAAAAATTGGAAGGTATAACAGCATTATTTTTCCATTCGTGTTAAGAAAAATTGCAAAATTGTTATTCAAAGTAATAACAAGAAAACTGAATATAAGTATCACATTTTTAAACATAAGAAAATGTAAGGAGTAGGATACTTCATTCTTACATCTTCATGCCACTTCCGTACTTCGTTTTCAAAATCTGCCTCATCGAAAGTGCCACTGTTGTCAGCATCAGCATTTTGTGTTTTTCCAAATTCACGAGAATTCCATTGTCTATTTTGTTTCACCATCATTACCACTAAGATGTAACTATATTTCGAACACTTAACTTTCTTCAGAGACACTTATCTCCCGCGCCATGCGTCATCCAGTTTCACAACAAATCACAACGTGAGTGCACTACGGTTTGACACCACGGCACTTTACTTATCCAAAAAATACCAATTCACTGTATTTTCATATTCCCTCGTCATATATTCCACAATTAATACATCACAACATTCTGGCCCACAATATTACCTGCGCTTCATATAACCTAACCTAACCTACAAAATTACGGTACTCCTAACCTTTCCGTTTCACGATATACAACGCACACGTCACTTATCATTTATATCAACATATTTATTGACAATATGCTAAAACATCGGTGCCGGGTCCAAAACATGATTTTAAACTTGTTAATTACATTTATTCCTGCTAATTTTTCAATAACTCGACAAACCGCCAAGATCACGTGTTAATCTCTGTTCCATCCAGGTTCCATCACAGAATCACAGAGCACCAACGCAGGGCCGGTTCACTCGGTGTTATAAAAAGCTGGGGACAAAGTTTTGTTTTGGTATCGAAGGCTTGTTTTGTTTTCTTGGCATAGCGCAGATAGCGCTGCTGTTGCATTTTCGCGCGCGTTTTGAAAATAAAGTTGCATGAGCAGGTTATGGTGAGTGTAGGGAATATCCATGGGTATTACCTGCTTTTCTTATCTTTGACTACAAAGAATTGTATTATTTAACCTCTTGAAGAATGCCGTATCACAAATTTCCGAACAATAAACTTAATAAATAAATACATAAATAAATAAATAAATGTCTTTATTTGTGGCGAGGCTCAGGCCATTTAGCCTGCTCTTCCGCCTTATCACTTTCAAAATTGTATTACATTAGTGCATACTAGAAGGAGGTCATTCAATGAAAATACTTACGCAATTTGAGTGAAAGTTTCTCACATAGAAGACAGGAATGAAAGCGAGGGAGGAAAGGGTTGGTGGAGGAGGAATGCTGTCACAGCATTTGTATGTTTAAAGTTATCAATTTCAAGTTAGGGATGTAATTTAAGAATTGATCCCAAATATATAAAGTTAAACACTACGAGATTTTACTCAAAATTTAGAGAAATTATCTTTCTGTGACTAGGCAAGTTATATATTGAAGTGGATTTGATAGAGATTGTTTAAATCGGTGAAGTATTAATATGTACTTCTAATTGTTTCAAAGAGGTTTTAGTAGAAGCTATGATTGCGTACGTATTGCAAAAGAAAATTATTCGAATAATGAAAAAAGTCTTCCACGTGATTCCTGCAAGCCTCTTTTCATTGAGCTGGGAATCTTACCAATGCCTTGTCTATTTATTTACGAATCTGTAATATTTGTCAAAAATTACCTACTTAACGGAGGGAACATATTTTCATGCAATATTGATATTTATAATTACAACACACGCCGTAGAAATCACGTGCATCAAGTGTCAGTATCAACAGCTCAGTACAAGAAATCAACATACAATACATGTACGTTACTTTACAACGCATTGCCAGATGACATAAAACAATTAAAGTCGGTACACAAATTTAAGTTTAAAGTAAAATCTTTTCTGCTGCAAAACTGTTTCTATACAATTAGAGACTATACTGAAATATACCTTCATCCTTCACTTCGTAATACGTTGTCGTGAGTTTGACCTGTTCCGAATTTATAGAAAGATGTGGGCGCCAGGAACAGGTGACATAAACTAATACTAACTTTTCCCTATTTAATTCTGTCAAAATTATATGGGCATCCAGCTAGCTTGGGCCGATGGATTCGGATTACATGTATTCGCTATCGCTAAGATAGCCGATTACCTGATCTGCCGACTGTACAGCCTGGCGTGGAATCTGAAATATGGAAATTCTCTGCTTCCAACTAATTAGAAGCTTATGATTGACAAATGAACAGACTCTTTTCTTTTTCCAAAGAACAAAATTTAACAATTTATTCAATGTTAATTTTAACAGATTACTTAATGGCCATGACCCCTTTTAAAAGATATTATTTTAATATACTGCAGTATATGTTACCGTCTTGCCGACCCGCTCGTTCCGAAGACGCTTCTCACTTGGCCGATGAATCCGAGTCGCTCTTCTGTCTTCTGATCTTGCGCGGTTGCTGAAGTATCCAGTCCACACTGCATAAAATCTAGCTAAGTTCTTTCCGACGCTTTAGGTTTATAATCTTTCACACGAGTTTAATAAAATACTAATGTTCGAACTATCGTCCGGTGAACACCCAAAACTGCCCAAGTCCGCGGATGTACTCCGGCAAATAATTTCTAAGTCCGATGACGACTGTTACTTTTCGCACGAAAATGTATAAGTCTCACTTTCAACTACAAGGTCCACACACTATTTGCACTCCACGAAACTCAAGAGCCGAGTTCACGACCTACACTCCACCACTCTGAGTCAGACTGTAACGATCTGCACTCAACGAAGCTCCAAGTCCGAATGAATGTTTTTCTGTATTTTGCAACCCTTGATGGGTCGGTAGCGTCTCACGTTCTATTTTTCCAAAACACGGCGGTAAACACCAGAAAGTCTAATTGCCCCCCGCCAACCCGCTCATTTCTTACAACCCCATGTAGCCGCGCCTTCATCCGTCATACGTTTTTCGACCAATCACATATTCTTTATTATATCGATCTAGCCAGCGTTCCGGCACCTACGAGGCTTGCAGCTAGTTTATTTACCTGCCCTGCACCATAGCAACCCTCTGCGCTGGCGTTACTAGGGCCGGATATCGCCATTTTACAAGTCCATTTAGTCGCCCCGTATACAACTAATATTATGAATAAACCATGTCCCGTTCTGGTATATCACAATACTGATCGTGAAAAAGAAAAATAATGTTTAATGTAACAAAACAAAGATATATAATGAATTAGTTTATGTTTGCATTGTATACACTTAAAAAAATATTTAATACGCCTGTAACAAGTAATGTACTTCAGCTTCCGGGTCAATGACCCCCATCTCGATCAGGTTTTTGTCCAGTTTCCCTGATTCATTGAGCAAATGCTGAGATGGCCCCTTGTTTTGCTTCTGGACGTAAATGTAGCTTCACTGTGCGCACGTTTTGTTGAGCACTCCTTTTGCTTGTAGTTCATTTACAGTTGAAATTGATTTTCTATAACTCGGGAACAAACCTTTTTCAAATATTTTTATTTTTTTCTAAAATAATTATTTTCTAAATTCATTTTTTCGTTGTTTTTTTTTAATTCTGGCCCTCAAGAAAATATGCGCAGATAATTTTTTCCCCACACGTCAAATACAGTTTTTACTGTTTTTTGACAAATAAATAAATAAATATTTCTGAAATAATCCTAAATGAAAACTAGAAAGGGAGGGAATCTCGTCAGCATACAAGCGAAAACACAAGTCAAAAGTTCAGGTCCTAAGAGAAACGGAGAACATTGAAAGATAATGTTAAATTGATTTTACCTGTATTTCATAATAGTAATAATAGTAAAATAATGTATTATCAATCTATTTAGTAAAAAATATAATTAAAAACGTGGAAAAGATCAATTTAGTTTTAGGAAAATGTTTACAATATAAAGATATTTCCCAACCTAGAAAATTGGAAATTTTAATAATGTAGGAAACTGTTAACTATTTAGAATATTTCCAAGACCTGAAAAACCGACCCGACATATCTCACGCGCAAGCCAACGATTTACGCTACATTTATTCCTGGGACTGCAAACAAAGGGACCATCCCGGCATGCGACTTAAGCGATTGAGTAAACCCAGGTAAACCTCAATCAGGATGGTGGCTTAAGGCCAAGACACAATACTCAGCTAAAAAACACAATACAAGTAAGTAAACAATTTCGGTGCACACAAAATCAAAAGGAGAAACGTAAATAGTTTGATTTGAATAATATGTCTTAACAAATGGTGAAGGTTGCAAGAGATGATGAACTGAAACAGAAAGATTACAAATTAGTGAAACACATCTAGACAGATTTAAAAGCATAAAAATACCTTGAGTACATACACATTAGAGCCATACTCATGGATAATCACGCACTCAATAATCAGGTATGCTCAAGTGTGTACTGAAATAAATGGATGTATTAAATGTAATTAAGTATAAACGTACACATGTGTGAACTGAACTAACTATGACTAAGGATAAATGCAAAAGGGAAATAAGAAGAGGAACGGTATTTTTGTGTGCCACGGAGATTAGTTAACTTTTAAAATTAAAAATTAGATAATAGTGATAAATTAGAGGAAAGAGAGAGTAAAGTATTACTCGTTCACTTTACATTTGCAGACGGAGCGCTGCGATCTGTTTACATGAAGTCATCGCCGACTGAATGAGAAACGCGCGACTGCAGTAGATACTGACCGTTTAATTTGATATAGATGGCGGTGAGCAGCACACAGAACCCCGGCGGGGCAAGAACATAACCTTTAAGCAGTAGATAAGTGCAAAGAAAAAATAAAAATATTGTACGGGAATGTTGTGAATAGCGAGTGGTGTGACCTATTTTATTGTATATTACCTCAATTATTTAAGGGCGCGACTCAGCTTACTGTCAGAAAGACATAATTCGTCAGCTGTGTCCGTAGCACTTGTTCTGTCTTCGGAGAAAGCTGATTGGTCAGATGCTGATTGACCAGTCGTGTATTCTCGGTTGTGTGTTCGGGCATTCACTTTCAAAACAACATTAGTTCCTAATTCTGCCGTCTGCAAATATAAAGTGAACGAGTAATAATCTAGGTTAAAATTTAAAAGTAAGAGAGAAAGGAAACTAAAACACTTGGATTTTAGTAATCCGAAGAGAGAGGGAAAGAGAGAGGCATGTAAAAGAAAGAGAGGGAAGTATTTATTTGAAAAATGGAGTAGAACTTTGTACGATAGGTAAGATGAGTATGAGATTTGTCACAGCGCTGAAGCAGTGTGGCGTCCACCTAGTCCTGAGTTTTAATAAATGAGCAGTGGCAATTTGGTGAAATATTATTTTCATGAATCCAGTTTGTGACTTCTTTTTTAAACTTTTGAAATGTACTGCTATTTTTTGTAGTAGTGGGAAGATTGTTCCAAGCACGGATGGCAGTGACAGTGAAAGATTTGCTAAAAGTAGTGGTATTGTGATGCGGAATACAAATAAGGCGTGATGCTCGGGCATGATGTAGCTTCATAAATTGAAATCGTTTTGATATGGTGCCATGTGTGGTGCCATGAGTGCTGTTTAAAATCTTGTAGAGGAGGAGAAGGTAGTGAAGTAAATGCCTTTTATCAACGGTAAGAATTTTAGATTGAGCATAGAAAGTTGAAATATGGTCGTATTTTCTAAGATCGAAAATAAAACGGATACATACATTTTGAGCTACTTGTATCTTACGTTGCTGTTTTAAATTTATGTCGGTCAGCAGGAAATCGCAGTAATCAAAGTGAGGCATAAGGAGGGATTGTACAAGAGTCTGTCGAGTTTCCGTAGGTAAAAGAGTGCGCATGTGTTTACGCAGCGATATAGCTCCTTTTTCAGATTTCAGATTTAGGTTATTGTTCAATTTTTGGGAGAGCGATCATCAGTTTTGTTTACGGCGAGACAAAACGTTATGGTATGCTCGCTCGCTCGATCTCTGAAAAGACACAGTGTACCCCTCTTATTAGAAGATAGTATAAATAAATAAGCAATCAGAGAATAAATCGTTCAACCTTTTACTTCAGTCTCACATGAAAAGCAATGCCTTCTTTTAATCTGTATTCCACAAAATTTCACTCTTGCATTCACAGCGCTTCCCGCGGAAAAATGGTTGCTCTTTGAAATGTTTCATAAAAGGAGACAAGTTATGCCAACCTTGCTAAGTTAAACTGTTTTCATGAAACGTTAATGCGAGCGCACTGAAGCTCGTTCACAGGGCGGAGCGACTACTTTGAAAAACTTGTTTTGCCTTTTGAATTTGTGTTTCAATGCTGTCATTGGTTTAAAAAAACAAACGGAAATCTGGTGTGTCTAGGTAATTTTCTCTGCACTAGTGCTTGGGAGTGGAGTCCGGCCGGTGCTGCTTTCTTGCGACGCGAGATGGAACTATTACGTAAAAAAAACTCTGGGTCGAATGCTATTGTGACTAACAAAGAAATCGTATATTTCCGCGCTTTTCGCCACCAGCACGCGGATTTGGAGGGAAGTCCGACGCGGTACGTTCAAATGCAAATTCTGAGCTAGTAATAAAGGGCCAAAGATTGTTATTGAAAACCAATCTCCCACCACGGCGCCAAATATGAATCCATTTCGATGCATATGTACCAACAGCATGCGTTTTAAAACATGCAGGGACGCAAATACTTTTTGACATATTTTATCAATTTGAAAATTCCAGGTTAGAGAATTATCCATATGCACACCTAAATTTCTCACGTCGCTACACCACGGTAGAGGACTTCCATTTATGCAAATGTCAGGAAGAGCGGAGATTGATAACTTTTTTAGGGAGTTTCTGGAGCCGATTACAAGACACTGAGATTTATTGGGGTTTAGCTCTGGCCTTATGATGATGACCAAGCGGAGAGTGACTGCAGGTCTTCATTGATTTTTTGAGCAAGTTCGAGGACGCAAGAAGAGGGTCCGCTAATATACAATTGGAGATCATCAGCATACACGTGATGACATCAATTTTTTAATGATTTGCCTCTATCATTAACATAAATTAGGAAAGCTAAGGGTCCTAACACTGAGCCCTAACCCTGTGCGACGTCGCGTGCTAATGGCAAGGTACAAAACACACTGTCACCGCACACAACTTTTTGTTGCCATTCAGATAGATAACTGGAGAACCATTTGAGTGTGGGTATGGCACATCCAATGTTTTTTAACTTTGCTAACAAAATATCGTGATCTACAGAATCGAAAGCCTTGCTAAAATCGAGGACGAGAATTGTGATTTTACCGTTGTCCATTGCCTCTCTGGCATCTTCAATCACGCTAAGAAGCGCAGTTCCTGTGCTTTTGCCGGGTCTAAAAACTGACTGGTCTTTATTTAAGATACTGAAATTTTGAAGGTGATGTTCGATCTGTTTCCTGACAATCTTTTCAAGAACTTTTGATATTGTTGGCAAGATACTGATGGGACGGAAATCAACAGGCGTCATGGGATTTGCGCTTTTATGGAGAGGATGGACAAGTGCTGTCTTCCAGGCCGAAGGAAATTCGCCGATCATTAACGAGAAATTAATTATGTCTACTATTGCCAGGAGTGCTAATTCAGTTCCAAGCTTTAGCAACTTTGAATTGATTTCGTCGGAGCCGGATGCGTTTGATTAAACTCATGCGTGAACGTTGGTTAAAAAACATATATCACAAATATTTAATTGGTAACTTACGTATTAAATATTCTAAAAGGTAATTAAATTGAATGTAGGAATAAAATTAATCAAATATTCACACAATGATACTATTTTTGAGACAGAAACTCACTTCTATGGAGGGAGTATAGTAGAAAATTTACAATCTCCCCAATGAATTGGGATCTGTAGACCATTAAATAATTTCTTGGTTACATATAACAATTTTTAATGAATATTGAACACGAATACATAGATGAAAAACTTGGAAAAAATGATGGAAAATTCCCATATCATTTGGTTTCTGCTGCAACCAAACATCAACACCCCAGCTACTACGATGTATTAAGATATGCATTAGAGAGGTTACACATGTTGGCTTTAATATTGTTAGTAAATGTCATTTTACTTTTCTTACACACATATTTAAAATAATTGATGTAAAAATAACTTTTATTATATATTGTACTTTAACAATTAATTGCCCATGATGAAAGAGTTAATACAAAAAATTATTACTTGTTTTCTATCACTATACTATATTATTATTTTTCCGCAATAGTGCAATCAGGGATCGTCACACGTGAAAGCTGTTAATTCCTTGTTAGAAGAAACTAGAAAACTAAGAATAAATGTCAACATTACTCAAATTAAATATTTTGTTTGTATATTCAAATGTTTATATAGTCACATCTCTGATTTTTTCTATGCGTTTTTGTGGATTTTTCAGTAATTTGTGTCCAGTGAAAGAAAATAACATAATTTTTAGTTTTGAAAATTTTTAATTTCTTTTTCAGAATTTTTGTAATATCACTATTACAACAAAAACAATGATGATTCATTGACAGATTTTTCAATTGTTTTGCTGTGTGGAATTTATTTTGAACATCTTCATTAATATTTTCACATTATTTTTAGTATTATATTTCATATAAATATTTTATATTAATACAATTGTCAGAAAATAAAGAAAACATTATTTTTAGGATTAACTTACCTAATTGACAAAACAGAAATAATTCACCTGTTTGATGTGCCTCATTTGCTGAAATGAATTTGAAGGAACCTAATTTATCTTCATGGCACATCACAGGAAAGGTCTATAACATTGATTGACAACTTATGAAACAATCATTCCGATCAACTCTCTCGCTTTTGTTTCCTTTGTTGTCATTCACTTCTCGCGCGGTTGAAGAGTTCACAGTAGATTAATGTTTGTCTCGTTTTTCGTTAAAATTAAACAAGATTTTCATCTAGAAACGAATATTAACTCGGTGAACAATTAAACTAAATAAGAGTTATCATTATCAACAAGTGCAAGCGTGAGTGATGTTAAAGTGCGCCAAGAGCAAATGAAAAACATACATTTAAAAGTTATCTGTGGTCTTGTGCTAAAGGTTATCTGCTGACTTGTGTTAATTATGATTTTGAGATGGTAGTGTTAACAATTTATTCATGATTTATCTGTCAGTTAAGATTTACGCTGAAAGAAATAAATACAATTATTTAGGATTATTAATTTACAAATACATGGTAATGTTTGTGACCTAATTAATTGTTTCTAACAGACCTGAGATATTTAATATTTATGTGATGCATCCATTTTATTTATCTGCTTAACTAAATTATCTTTCAACAGTTAGTGATGCTTTAAAGAATAAGAAATTCATAATTAATATAAGTAGCTGTCAGTAAGTTACCTGTTCTAACCAGTGACAGACTTATACCTATTTCTTCTCTATTAAAACAGGGTGTGGTACATGTCACAGGGATAGATATGGTAATAAATAGAACTTTTGATTTTTTAAAAGTTATTTATTGAAACAGGAATGTGGTATACTGACAATATAAATGGCACAGTAAATAGTGAATAAAGTTGCACAATGATATTGCACTCTTGAATTATGAGTTATTGTGACTACAATACCATAAACTACTCTCTGATTATGCAGTCATTTCGCAGTAAAACCTCTCATTAACTTGCTAAATAATTCAAATCAGGATGATCATATTATACTTTAGTTTCCAGTGTACTCCAGTTTTCCAAATGTTCCACATACTCCAGTTTTACAAATCCATCCCAAATTATTCCCAAAAGGCATCCAAGTAGTAAAAGATTAATATATTTATTACCCCTCTTACACACACTCTTGTAGTGCTGATGGGGATTGTGAAAAGTTCAAGGTAGGACAATGGTTATTTTCACTATTAAAATTAGTTTATGTCAAAGAAAATTTCGAAATGCACGTGAGATTTGAGGAGAGAAAAGTGGTGCCACTTGCCAAAAACGTTACAAGTAATGTTGAAAATGTTACCAACAAATGGTTACAAACAGCTAGAAAAAACTGAAACAATATTAATGTTCCAGAAAAAAATATAAGAAATTACCATTCATAAATATAGCCATGTTTCATTAAAAAACTGCAACATTTGGTGTGCTGGACTTGGTTTGGGTACTTAATATAATTGCTTAGGAAGTATTTTCTTTTAAAACTTATTGTTTCACTCTCATTCCAAGGGCATAACTGACTTCCTTGCCACAAATAAAACCAATGTTTTTTTTACTATACGCATCAAGGAGGTTTGAGAGTCTTGAAAATTGAATGTATCATCACCCACAAGCTCTGAAGAACAGGTTTCTAATAGAAATACCAAGACCTACAAGAAATATAATTCATGGTACTTCACATAAAATACTATAAAATACGTCGATCATTGTATAGATAAATAAAATTCTATAATAACAAAGTAATTAAAAATTTTAAATGATCCTGCACCCAAATTACAATGTATTTTATTGGAAATTCCATCCTTCATAAAATTGACAATATAGAAGCTGGATGAGTCCTTCGAGGGGTCTTTTTAGGTGTGGTCAGGGCTTCTTGCTTTTTATGTCTGTTGATAATTCTTTCAATAGACTTCACGCCCACCTGTAAGCATACAGCAAGTTTGAAAACGAAAATTGGATTTATTACTATTAATGATAATTAATAGTTATAGACAATAAATACACCAATAACTATTGTTCCTCTGAGTAACACTACTCCTTCTTTCACTGTTTTCCTCCACAATCCACAAAATAAATTTACAACTCTCGTTTGAAGAGAACTTTGAATTCACTTTAGCATTAAAAGAAAAATACTAAGAAAAGACCCAGATGTAGTTGAGCTATCCATTATTTTTCAATGATTAATCAATTGAGTTTAGAAAAATTAATAATAAATATAATAAAATTAATTTTACACAAAAAATACAAAATTGAAAAAACTAACCTTTACTACTAAAACTATCTCGACTAACTCCACTATGATTAGTGATGAAAACAATTGAAAAAAATAAGTAAAAATAAAAATGCGAACAACTAAATTAATAAATCTGACGAAATCACTAAATGCAGATTTATGAAAAATAGCAAACCGCAATATGCGAATCGCTAGCAACCAGATATACTCTTTGCTAGCAACAATAGTAAACTAGCAGAGCACAATCCACATGAATTGCTTGAATGTTGGCGGGATCTACGGAAGTAGTCATTTTTTCATTGCAAACTTAAATTTAAAAAATATGTCCCTACCCCATAAACGTAATATACATAGGGTAATTGTGTGAAGGTTGGCAACGCCATGTGCCAACACAAAACGAACGAAACTACCCTAAACAACACTAAACGAAACGAAACTACCCTAAATCGAGTAGGAATACATGTTTTCATCCGACAGTGGCATTTTTCGAGTCACGTTAGCTGGTCTTTTTAGCTGTCCACAACTTTACAGGTTTTTAGTAGTTGGCATACATAAAATTTATATCTCAAATAGATGGTAAATATAAATTTAAATATTTATTTGCTTGCACAATTTCAATTTAATTTCATATGGAGTATTTTTATTCATTTCATAATTTCACATTTATTAATTATTGTTGAATTCTAGTCTTAAAAAGATTGGGTCACCTCCCACAAATACTTGAAGTTCAATGTTATATGGTGCTACAAGCAAACGTTAAGATGCGATTTCATTCGTTCAAGGATAGAGGGTCCAATATTTTTTAAGCTCTTCTGTTTGCATGGTACATACACATATATAAAAACTGTGCAATAATATTTTAGGATGTGTACAATTACCTTTTCTTACGTTGTTGTTGTTGTTGTTTTTTGTAGTTGAATTTGAAACTCCATCTCGAACTTTAAATATTCCTAATAAAGAAGGTCTGGCAGCAGCAGAGGTTTTACATTTTTTATATTATTCAATTCATTCATGGAATAGGAAAGCAGAAGGCCTCAATCCAGAGTAGGGCAGTATCGAAAATACTTTTTATTTAAAATACGTATTTTCGATACTTTTGTTTGGGCCGTTTACACGGAGCACTTGCGACGACACTTGGGATGTTGGTCAGTCAGCCCGCTAGGCGGCGCCATGATCGCGACTTTCGATCAAGCTCTTCTTGATCCCTTGCGTGGCACTTGCGATAGCAGAGACGCCTTGCGGTAGAATTTGTAAGCTCATCAGTCTGCTTGCGAGGGCCATAGAGGAGAGATGTCTCCTCTATGGCGAGGGCCCGGAAGCATATAAGCAAACTGCACATGTAAATATTCGGCACCGGGCTTCCCTGATTGGCTAGCGGGTGCGGAGCGCGGAACCGCGCGAAATTCCTATCTCTTTCTACAGAGAGCAGAGCCACAGCGAGCGAGTGCACGTGTACTCGGCTACTGTGTTCGTAGGAAATACTCTTTGGTTCGTAGGCAAAGCGATCGACTCCGCGTTTTCGGGCGTATTTCTCTGACAGATGTTATATTTGTCTTTACGATTATTGGAACTATCGTAACAATCGAACGTGTTTTGGCGATAAGTATTATTTTAGTTATATTTTAGTTTTATCTAAATGCGAACTAGTAAACTACATCATATTTCTTTCCAAGCGAATTACAGCTATGAAATTGTAATGGATAATGAAGAAGAAACTGTCATAAGAACTGCAATATATTCGATTGAAGACATTTGGGTAGAGAAGTGTGCGAAGATCACCCAAACGAAATGGAATGTCAGATCATCAAAACCTTCAGGAAAATAATTTATTTGTTAGTAAGTTGATAGTAATACATCTTATGTTCCAATTTTATTATAGAGAGAGAAAAATTTGTCCTTTCACTTTCTGAAATGTATATGCCATCATAGTACATACTGAGAAGTACCGTAGTAGGGGCGAACAATAGAAGACTTTCTAAAATTCTGGCTGTCCAGCTACATTGTCTGTAGAAATTAAACGTAACACTGCAGACACAGGAAGAAAAGATGCCTTTATTTAGATATTTTCACTTTGTATATTTGTATTGATTTTAAATTTGTTTACAGACGTCTTGATACAGCTTCAAAACAAAACTTTGCCACATATAGTGTTAGTGAGCAAGTGAACATTAATTTAGAGTTATCATAGTTGTTCTAAAACTGATGTCCGCGATTCTCCAAGGAACTACGAAAGAATCAATTCATTAAAACTTCGGGCTATTTGTGACTCATTATTTGCATCGTCCCCTAGAGGAATTCAATTTAGTTTTTCTGAAACTTGGTTTGGTAGTTTATGCTACGGTTTTTACTTCATGGCGCGTGAGGGCCCGTCTTCACGATAGAACATATCACGGCATTTTTCGTCTTTCTCGGTTGCGCCGCTAGATGTCGCGCGATCGCGACCATATCGAGCAATGATACCGAGAAAGATGCAAAATTCTCTGGGATATTGCATCATGAAGACAGGCCGTTTCTCTCCAAGAAATAAAAACCCAAGCATAGGCACACAATATTCTCGGAATCAAACCGCGTGTGCGAGCAGATTTAGGACCACTGTATTCGTAGAAACGTCTCCCACATTGGACGCACAATCTGGCGTTTCAGATTGCAAACATCCGGCGTATCAACTAACTCTTGGAGCTAAACAAAGAATGAAACAGTGAATTCGACTGATCATTTATATATCCCCGAACACCATTCCCGATTTTTTTCAGTGCAGTGCAAGAAAATGAGTGTATAAAAATGTATATATTTTGTCTAGCAAACTAAACATCATAATGTAACGAAAAACCCCTCTCACTGCTACTGATATCGATCACGCCCACGAAATGGGCGCCAGTGCAACGAAACCCCCCCCCTTTCCTATTTACTAAAACGCCCTACGAACTGGGCACTAATGTAATGAAAATCTCCCCTCTCAACTCCTATTATTGATCACGAAAAACTTCCTTGCTGATCACCTGTAATATCTACAATGCACACCACTGTGCCCCCCCTTTTACTACCCGGAGTTTTCCTGTTTACATAAATTTATCAGGGCGGGCCGTGATTTGTTCTCTACAGAACACAAGCGCCACGCCAATGCAGGGACCAGGATCAGCTAGCTATGTGATAAAAACACCGATTACGTAACATCAAAACGAGAACTCAAAATCTCGTTTGTTTATTTTCTTTTTAACCAACAGAAACATTAATACCCTCATAAAAGAATCAATTCCACACAACATCAACAAAACACGATGTCATAAAAATCACAAAAATCAATAAACATATTATACCCAAACGTTATTACGAAATAATGAGCTCAATACTGTGGCCACACCCATTACATTGCAATCCCCCCAAAATGTTTACAGTTTTGGCCTTGCAAATCATTTATTCTTCCCAAGAGCAAAGAAATCAAAGTCATTGACTTCACTGGAGTGTTGCAAAACAAAAAAATATTCCACTTCCCTTTCGTTGTTGACGTAGCCGCGACCGGGTCCACACACAGGATATCACGCCGTCATCCGTAAGAACTCCGCTCCACTGCTGCCTGCTAGCGCCGAATTACCAGTGCCCCCCAAATTGGCACTGACCACGGCGACGATATGCAAAGACGCGCTCGAGTCTGCTGCACCTCGGCACACCTCGTTCGGCGACACCCGCTTCGATTTTTTAATGGTCGAAGTAACACCGGTTCCAAACATTAGTAGAAAAACTTTCAAAATTCACAAAACTCAAAATTATGATCGCGCGTGGCATAGCTTTATATATTACTACTAAAATAGTTCACATCACACGGCATACAGTTCCGCCACCTTACGAATACAAGTCCGAAGGAGCAACACCTTCTCGAAATTTTATAAGTTCGCGTGTTAAAATACTATCACGAGTGACGCGGAGTACAACTCGCCACTAAGTTATTCGCTCCTCTCACAGTTTATAATAGTTCACTAGTACGAGTCCAGAAAAGAACACTTCATCAAAAATTACAAATCCAAATTTTAAAATTATTCTTGCAATAAGCGACGCGGATTCTGCCTCTCGCTACCAAGCTATTCACCCGTCTGACCCCCATTGTTGTCCTAAAGCATTTATAGTTTTTTACGAACAAAACAATAGCGCCTCTACTGTCTTCTGCTTTATAACTTATAAAATAGTTTATTATTAATTTCTAACACTTCCTGGATTGTCTTATTATATTGTAAAATTCCCAATTAAAATTTCGTATCCATTCCGCTTCTTAGACATCACTTTTCTCGCTTCATTTTGTTAAAAGAATGCCTTTTCGTGCGTCTCATGCCTACAAACATCGCTCGTTTATTTCTCAATTAACTAATGTAACATAATGTTTATCTATTAATGTTCGGCGTCCTAAAATTGTGTCACCGCGTTTATAATTTGGCCCGTATTCCACGGAATACTTTGGTATATGCCAAATCTCGGTAGACACACTAGTTTTCGTTTAATTTATTAACCCGTTTTTGCCCGGTGTTCCCATTTGGGAACGTTTTTTCCGCAAAATTTTTTCGTTTCTGGAAGAAGTCGACAATGTCGTGCAGTATTCTTATTTTGATTGAACGTCTCTACTTGCATGGGAAAAGTAGACTAACAGTCATTTGTTGTATTTACTTCTACCTGAGCCGAGCCACGACACAAAGAAATACGTGTTCTTAATTTCACTCACTATGATTTCAAAAAAGTCATTTTTCTCACTTCTGATAATATGATATCATTAATTTTAGTATTGTCAAGTATAGTTTAGATATGTATGGTGGTAAATCATTATCAATTTATAAAATAATGTAGAGTGTGTTTTAGTGGTTGCGCAAGAAATTGCAATGTTCCCAAATGGGAACTCCGGGCATGAATGGGTGCATGTTGTTGTAGAGAGCTAAGGAGCGTAGTAGATCGTGTAAGTTGAAACAGCCATTGCTATTGAATGGAAAGATGGCTAGTAGTACCTGCGAAGGAGCGGAAGAGTTGGCAGGTGATGGTATTTTGGCTAGCAACCAATATATTCAAATGCCTACGTTACACCAGTCATCTCCGGAATCTACACCAGCCTTATCATCACAAGGTCATGCACCACGTTCATCTTATGAACCTATCTCCCAGATATGATACATAAAAATACAACTGGAAAAACGTGGACTGTGCCAAGGTGGAGGAGGTTATGGGAACAAAGAACGGAGTCACATAATGAAATAATAAGCCTTGCAATGCCCAGAAACAGATTTGTGTTACTAAAAAGGTTTGCTCATTGCACATACATTTCCCAACTTGATTCAACCGACATGTTTGCTAAACTGTCTCCCTTGATAAACCTTTTGAAGGAATGATTTTTTAAACATGCATGATTAGTAGAAAAGTTGGCAATGAATGAAAACCTGATTCCATAATTTGGAAGACTTGATTCAAAGTAGTTCTTAAAAGGAAAACCTATTCGATTCGGCTACAAGATGTGGTGCATATGTGATCCATTTGATACCTTATCTAGTTCCATACTTACACCGGAAAGGACAAAGATAGACCTAAGGACATTGGATTGGGGGAATATATTCTAAGAAAACTGGTTAGTAATCTTCTTCCTGCGCCTTACAAAATGTATGTGGATAGTTTTTTCTCAACCTTTGCTTTGGCTAATAAACTGAAGGACCGAGGACTCGGGTACACTGGAACGATAATGGACAACAGAATTGGAAACTGTTCTCTGATTGATAAAGAAATAATGGAGAAGCTAGCGAGAGGTACGTACAATTATCGCACTGACACTAACTCTGGAGTACTAGTTATTGAGTGGAACGACAACCGGGTTGTCCATATTATCACTACATGTGATCCGGTTGAGCCAGTAGATGTGATGCGGTGGTCACGAAAACAATACAAAAAAATTTCATGTAATTATGCCACACACAGTATCATGCAACAACAAGAATATGGAAAGTGTAGACAGAGTGGACAAAATGTTTCAAATTACCGAGTATCCTTCAGGTCATAGAAGTGGTAGCGACTACTCTGCATTCTGTATTGAGATGGCAGTTCAATACTCGTGGCAGTTGTACAGAAAAAGAAATATTGACAACTATGTGGATCAATTGGCTTTTAGGCGAAAAATTGTGCAAGATACCTGCAAAACTATGCCACTACAGTTTATTCTGAAGGGAGCCATAAGTCATCAAAACAACTATAGAACAGAAACATTCCATTTGGTTCGACTGCCTGAATCATTGGATGATCAATGTCGTGAAGCAAAACAATTTTTATTTGTGCAAAAACCTCAAGAAAATATTACAAAAAATGCCGGATTGTACTACATAAAAACTGCTTTCAAGCATTTCATAAGCCTTAGAAAAAATCTGCAACTTACTATAGATACATTTTACGCGGTACTAAGTTCCCGTATTTCATTTACATAATAAATATGTTATGATTTGTAAATCTTTTTTTCTTTTCCAGTAATAAAAATGCTCAAAATGCATGATGTGTTTTGTTTTATCAAATATACCATATTATACAAGCACTGATTATTATACGTGATGAGGTAGAGTACTGAATTACGTTTTTTTTACTAAACCGTCATGTACCCATTCGAGCCCGGTGTTCCCATTTGGGAACAGGCGTTATTTTAGGAACAGCTATTGGGACACGGAGAAAATCATTTTTCCCCATTCACTGGTAATTACTTACATGCGATAATACAAGAAATACACGAAAATTCAAGAAATTATTAAAAAACGGGTTAATATATCCAAACTTTTCTGAAGTGACGTCACGACCATTGTTGTTTTTGTTCTTTAACATGTTAAAATCAATATCGGAATCACAAAACTCGCGATATTATGCGTTTCTGTGATCCGATTTAGTTGAAACAAACTTTATTATGTTCCTTATAATTTCGCGCGTTGATTGGTAACGCGCAACTATTAATTCCTCACTGCGTTCACATGTTCGTCCGAAATACTCGTTTTCTCTTAGATCACCTTCACTTGTTTTTTTCTATATTCCGCTCTGGAAGTTTCTACATAAAGTTCTATACCCGGTTCATAAACCAATGGTCACTTCATGTTATTTACCTATTTCATTTGTAATAGATGGCTAAACTATTACAATAAGAAGTATACAATTGACGTACATAAATACAAATAAATAATCAAATTTTCCTTTCAAAAATCCTGTATAGCAACTATGAAATAAATATAAATACTTATGTTAGAAAACATAAGTAAATATCCAAAATTTAGTATAAATCAATAAAAGTGAAAAAATGTTAAATGTTAAATTTATACATCTATTAATTAAACAATTAATAATCAAATATTAACATTTTAATAATACACTTTCTATGGCTTCTTACAAAGTATAATCAAAAACTTGAGAATGCTGTTAAATTACTGAAATTTACAATCTGTAATTACACTAATTTTAATGTTAAAAATTAAACATCAGCCTAATAACCAATTAAAATAATTAATTTTAATTTTTAGATAGGATTGTGTGGTGTTACAACGATAAAGAAAATTCATAACCACAATGCTAGAACTGCTGAAACAGCGGTTCCTGCCAGCTGATGAGGTTACAAGGGGAGCATTCTTTCAATATTTTAAAATGGGAATGTGTATTGCAGAATCACGCAAATATCACGAGACCCTTCTTGAATATATTGAAGATATTTGTGAAGATGATTATGCCAGTGGTTGTACAAATTCAACAGAAAGAACTGTGTGCTACTGACATGATCGTACCTAGGGCCTAGGCAGGCGCGGATCCAAGGGGGGGTCACGGGGGTCATGGCCCGCCCCAAAATGATGAACCGTCACAATTTTGTGAGAAACTCTTAACATATCTAAAAAAAACTCTGAGAAACTAATAACCTTTCCAGTGTCCCTTCAGAATCGGGACTGCCCGAGACATTTTCAGATATTTTCAGACAATTCTAGAAATTTCTAAAAAATTAGCAGTGCTAAAACTAATGAATTTATATAGAAATTGGAATTTACTTTGAATAAAAACGAAAGTGTTTCCAAGATGGCTTTAAAAATATTTTTAGTACAAAGAAATAAATCTAAACAAGTAACATATCTAAAGTCGGAATCAAATACACTCCGTGTTACTAGTGTTGCCAACTTAATGTGAATATTTGTTGGTGAATATTTGTTACTAATTGAGCGAGATAATTGTAGGTAAAATAGACGTCAACACATGGACTCAGCTTAAAAGTCACAACTGTTGTTCAAAGGAAATAGAACTAGCTAAACTTAGTAATAATAATAATAATGGTATGTACATAAAATTGGCAACAATCTTGCTTTCAGGGGTTTGTTAGAATTCAGTTTCCATGATACAATCTGTAACGTATTGCATGCAGGGTTTGGGTGAACACTTAATAACAATACTTTATACAAGACACAAATGCACACGTAACTGTGTGTTTATTCCTGCACACAATACAATACTGACTGGTCATGCATCGTGTTACAGCGATGTGCCACTCGATACATCGATACACGGTTATCGTTACATCTCCCTTCTCAAAATAAAAATTATTATTTACCTTTCATTATATTGCACATTGAAATTATGAATCACATACAACACTTCATTTTTTTAAAGAACTTTGTTGACATTTAAATTATAAATTTCAGACAAACACTAACTAATACATTTTCTTGATCAATTAGTTTTTTAATAGAGATTAATATTCACAAATTTAATCTAACAACTGGTTTTACAGTTCTGCCATATCTTGATATACATTTGGATGAATCTAAAGGGAATTGTTTTGTTGCATTGTTCTCTATCAAGGTTGACTTAATTGGAGTTTTTCCTCTACTGAGATCATCTGAATTGGTGAAGGGTAGTTGTGATCTTTCGGGTACATCTGCTGTTGGATCTTGAATTGTAGACTGCATTCTCCCATCTCTATCTTGATGTGGTTCCACCTTGAAGTTTGTAGTAATTGGTGTTTGTTTGGTAATTGTGCCTTCGATCTTCGTTGGTCTAATGAAACTGGTGTTTCGTCGCATTATCGCCAATCTGATAACGTCTTTTGTTAGACCTTCCCAAAACACGAATTGTCTAGATCTTCTAAGTGTTGCTTGTATGCCTGGATGCCCTTTGTGAATTACTTCCAGAACTCTTGTTCTTTCGCTTTCGGGGATGAACGCTTTCGGGGCGATCTCCTTTGAAAATAAGCCCGTCACAATGTGATAATTCGTCTCGAAAGGTGAAGGTTCTCAATATCTGCGGTACTTGAAGAATGTCGTCAGTCTTTGTTCATCATCTTTATGAGTGCCTGGCAGGTTGGATCTTCGAGTGTCGATCTTCTGAAATCTTCAGTGACGCTTTCAGACATCGATAAAACCATTAGAACCTGAAGTTCCTCCTCATCCTCTTCATAGGAATCTTCACAATCTCTGCTGAGTGTATCAGCAATTTTCAATTCGCTTCCTTTCTTGTATATTATGTCAGGGCTGTACTCCTTGAGATCTAGCAATATTCTTCGTAGTCTCGGTGGTGCATTCACGAGCGGTTTCTTCCAAATTGTTTCTTAAGGTTTATGGTCAGTTTCCACTGTTAATTTCTTACCCCAAACATAGTCATGAAATTTCTTACAGCCGTAGCGAATTGCCAATGCCTCCTTAACAATCTGTGGATAATCTTGTTCAGTGCTGTTTAATGTTTTAGTTGCATAAGCTACCGGTTGACCTGTTTGCATCAAGACTGCTCCTAATGCTTTCGATGACGCGTCGACCGATAATGTGACATCTTCTTATACATCATAGTACCTCAAGACGGGAGTGGTGGACAGTGCTTCTTTTATTCCTTTGAACGCCTGTTCTTGTTCCGGGCCCCAAATCCATGCGACATCATTTTTCAATAAGATGCGTAGTGGAGCTGTCAATTGTGATAGACATGGAACAAATTTTCCCAAGTAATTAACCATGCCCAACAGTCTCTGTAGTTCTTCGCAATTCTTCGGAACTTTGAGCTTCTTTATCGCGTCGACTTTGGTCTCATCTATTTCAAGTCCTTTGTCTGATAAGACGTGGCCCAAAAAATTAATCCTTTGTACATTGAATAAGCACTTTTCTTTGTTGAGTTTCAATCCATTTTCATGCAGTCTTCGGAGTACTGTTTCAGTGATGTCTCGAAGTTTCTGCTCTGTACTAGCATGAATTAGTATGTCGTCCATTGCACATTCTACGTTTGGAATGTCCTGTAGAACCTCTGACATAATCTGCTGAAATACTTCTGGAGCTGAGGAGAGTCCAAACGGAAGTCGCTTACAGGAATAACGGCCCCATGGTGTTGCAAAAGTTAAGTATTCTTGCGTTCGCTCGGTGACTCTTAATTGCCAAAAACCTCGAGTGCAGGCCAGACGTGTGAAGTACTTACTCCCGGCGATTCTTGCTGCGATGGCTTCAATTGTGTTTAAAGGAAAATGTCTTCTTTTAATATTTTTGTTCACGTTCGTAGGGTCGATACACAGGCGAATTTTGTCCCCTTTCTTGACGATCACTAGAGGCGATACTGCTGCTGTTGGCTTTGTGACCGGTTTGATGACGTCCATTTTTACCATTTTGTCGAGCTCCTGTTTCACTGTTTCTTTTATGGCTAATGGAATCGTTCTAGCTGGACAGATCTCGAAGCTTGGATTTTCAACAAGGTCGATGTCGTATTCGTAGCCTTTAAAACACCCCAAACCGTTGAAAATCTGCTTCTCGTCTAATTTTGGATTAATCTTGACGCTCTGCACCCTAACCAACAGCTTTTCTTCTTCACAAGTCTTCTTTCCTATTATTGGTTGAACTTTTTCCTTCACAATCAAGAATTTTAGCTCAGTGTTTCTATGCTTGATCTTACATTTCAGTTTCAGTTCACCTATAACACTTAGCTTGTGATCACTGAATGTTACTAGCTTTTTCACTTCGGATTGTTTTATTTCACCAATAACACCAAGTTTTTCAATTATATGCAACGGAAGAACATTGCATTGAGCGCCGCTGTCTAACTTAGCATGAAACGCTTTGTTTCCCACCTTTATTAATTCCATCCAATCTTCTTCTTTTGATGGTACTGTGATGCTGCCAATGTACATCGTGTCACTACTGTTTGACGATTGAGAGCTTGCTTCGTCGTCTTTCCAGTTGTGTACCACATGAATCTTCTTTTTGGACCTGCAACAAACTTCAAAATGTCCCAATTTTCCACATGTGTTGCATTTCTTCTTATATGCTGGACAAGATCGCTTTCCGTGTTTCGTACCACACCGTTTGCAATCGAAATGGTCACTATTTTTCTTCGTTTGTGTCTTTTTCTTCACTACGGCAACTGACAACTGCGATTCGTTGTTTTTGCTCATGTCACTGGCTTGTTTGTGTGCCAACTCACTTGCTTGACACATTTGTACTGTTCTATCATAGGTTAGGTCTGTAGTACCTAGCAATCTTTCACGTAACCTGTCATCTTTTATGCCACTGACAATTTTGTCTTTTAACATTCGTTTCTCTAGTTCACCAAAATTGCATTTTCTTGCTTGAGTTGTTATTCGAATCAGAAACTGTTCAAAGTTTTCGTCTGCTTCTTGTACTATTTTATGAAAAACGTATGCTTCATATGTTTCATTTACTTTTGGCACAAAGTAATTGTTAAATTTTTCCATAATTACCTGCATGTTTGTTTGTTGATCTTCTGTGAGGTTAAACGATTCAAATATTTCTTCAGCTTCATAACCTATTGTGGTCATAAATGTGGCTACTTGGACTTCGGGCGGTTCTTTATCCAACTGTATTGCTTTTGAGTACCAGTTGCACGACACTTTCCACGTTTTCCATTCCTGTGCCATGTTTTTACCAAAAACCAGGGGTTTCGGTTGCCAAATGTTTATGCGATGAGCTAACCTCTGATCTTGCACGTTTTCTTCAATGTTCGACATTTTCTTGTTTTGCCGATTTTCCTACGTTCAATCAACAAAATCCAATAACTCCTGACACCATGTAACGTATTGCATGCAGGGTTTGGGTGAACACTTAATAACAATACTTTATACAAGACACAAATGCACACGTAACTGTGTGTTTATTCCTGCACACAATACAATACTGACTGGTCATGCATCGTGTTACAGCGATGTGCCACTCGATACATCGATACACGGTTATCGTTACACAATCCAATTTAGTATCGGAACTCCTATTGAACTCAATGTGTTTTTAACGTAAAAATGCCTAATGTAATTAGTAACGGCGAACCTAATTTGAACGTTGAAGTCTGATGCCGGTTCTGGTTTTGTAAGAATGTAAGAAGCCGCTTTTAGCACAAGTTAAAGCTATCAAAAGGGGTTAGTGGTAAAGATTTGTCGAAAAGAATTAGATTTAGAGCATTTTAGTTTGGCTGATGAGCGAGGATAGTGCCTGACAACCTAAAATACAGTGGCGAAGCTAGAGTCATGCAATTGGCTATTCTGAAAATTTTATTTTACATATTTTTGTAAATTAGCTCCATTCATCGTTTTTTTATTCAACAAAAACGTTGATAATTTGTTCTTTAAATCTTTCGTTTCTGCACAGTTAATTTCCCATGGAATCTCTCAGAATTGTCTTAACTCTTTTAATGTAATCATATTCCTTTCACATAATGCTTTCCATAGAGGGAAAGTTAGACTGAGTTGTATGAACCAAACCGTGTCTTGATATTTTTTTCTAGACCAATTTGTCTAACAAATACTTCAGCAAACAAACCTGCAGGCATATATTTTGCATTATTAATGTATACATTTGTCGTTTCATTTCGAGGCTGCTTACTGTCAAGGAATGGATATTGTTTTATTAGAAACGAAAACGTTTCTGAACGAAAGGACGCTTTGTAGGTGGAAAACTGCTTTTCATCAAGAAATTTAATAAAATGAAAGTTTTCGAAATCTTGAAACCTGTAGTCCATCATAGTCCCTTCCTATCTAACACAATATATTACTACGTATCGCTACTATTTCTATCTCTATGGCGTATTACTTGACTCGTGATTCCGCATTTCAAGTATCGAAAACTGCATTTCGATATCGTGAACCGTTGAGAAGATATGAGACATAGTCAGTGGGACGTTGTCTGCAACACTATATCTTTAGCTTTTGAGGCATAGTCAGTGGGACATTGTCAGCAACACTATATCTTGAGCTTCATTAATTGTTTCGTAAAGAAAACACGAACAAAAATCACACAAGCGGCACACAAACAACTCTACTTTCCCACGTAGAGGCGATGAGGTTAATTTGCCTGATCGAGACGTGGGCATGCATCGCTGTACAAGTCCGTGCCTGCTGAGAGCCTAGGCTCCTGCTGGGTTGGCTGCCCAGTCAATGCAAAAGAAGGGAGATAGCGCACTTTCTCTTGTGCGCATATGAGGCAAAGCCAGCCGGTGTCAATCCACTGGCAGGCTCCTCGTTCAGCTACCGGCCCTAAAGAGTATATTTCTGCAGCCCTGCTAATTCCCTCGCGCGTAAACGGTGAAAAGGAGTCGAACACATTCAATTTTCGACGATTCAGTAACAAAAATATTGAAAAATGGCACACGACAGATTTTATTGAAAAATAATTTGAGTAGTATAAGTCTCCCAGATTACCCTTCAGCTTCGCCACTGCTAAAAGACCTTACTGAATACTATTTTGCTGTCGCTGAGCCCGAATCCGGTTAGAAAATTTTAGTTCGGCTGATGAGCAAAGATAGAGTCTGACGCTAAAATATCTTATTTGAATGTTTTGCTTTCGCTGAGTTCGAATCCGGTATCAAAAGTATCTTTTGACAGGTCTCGTTCTTGATGAACAGTACTGCAATGATGTTACTTTATTTGGGTTTTATTTATACAAAGCACCATGGTAATGCAAAAGGAATCAGATCAGTTATTTGCAATATATTAAATGTTGCATTAAATGAAATTTATAAGATGTTTCCATGTCTTGGTGTAGTTGTCCCAAAAATTATAATGAAGTTTACAACATTGTTACAGAAAAATCGCCATTGAAGAAGATTCGAATGTGCACATTTATTAATATATGAAAGAGCACTATAAACGAATAAATGTAAAAAAGAAAAAATGAAATTGAGAAAAATAATTGTAAGATAAAATAAAAGTATAATTTGGTTTGTTTATTTATTTATTATATGTATGTACTTTTTAATTATAATTTATTAAAAATACATTATTTTTCATTGCACACATTGTCATGTTTCTCTGATATAAGTTTCTTCACAAATTGTTTCATATTGCATCAAATGAAAGTTATTTTTGGTCATTTGAAAGTTATTGTTGATAACTTTATAAATTTTCATTTTTTTAAAACAAATACACAGAATAAAATTGACATATGTTTGTAGGCAGAATTCGAATCTGCAACAAAGATTGGGGGTTACCGTTTAAAATTCCGAAGTTACACCCCCCACTTTCCCAGGTGATGTGGGTGAGGTAACAATAGTAAGCTGATATGTGATTATTGGTATATTGAATTTCTAAATATTTTAATAGTAATTCTAAATATATTTATTGAATAATAAAATCGATCTGATACGTATAACAGACGTCAAAAATATGTTATTACTAGAGACCAGATTTTTATGTAATTACATATTTTTTGTCTCTCTACTTACCGTTCTCAAACTTGTAATTTTGACGAATCATAGGCCTCCTAATACACTATCGACTTTTTTCGTTACATATTTTTGCATATTTAGTACTGTATTACATATTTTGCTGTTTTCACAATATATTTTCTTATTTTATCAATTTTCTTCTATTTAATTCCATATTTTTTATGAAAAGATGTATTTTTTTAAATCTCAGCGTTTTCCCTAGATTATAGGGGAAATCTGGGTGTCCAAAGCATCATTGACTCCGCATTTTGTGATCTGTAACCTTAATTTCGGAGAAAAATTTGCGATCATTGACGTGTAACACATCGATGAAGATGCTACAGTGTATGATTGCTGGCCGTAGATCTCGCCAGTTTGTGCAATGGCTTCTATTGGGATTAGTCCAGCTGCTAAACTACGTCCTGGATTACAATAGATGAAGCTTTTACTACCGACGAGAAAGGTGTATGATGTGAAGTGAGCAGTTTTTATAAATTTAATTTCGTATAACGTAAATATATTTTATTATTAGTGTATTTTAATATTACATATTATATTCGATTTTACATATTTATTACATATTCTTACTATTTTTATTACATATTTATGTACATATTTTGACGTTTTTTACTACATATTTTTCCGGTCTCTAGTTATTACATTCTGTTCCCTCCCCTGTTTCCGAGATAAATGCACTTGAGTCTTAACGTGACCCCTCCCAAAAGAGAAGTCTGGATCCGCGCCTGGGCCTGGGTCAAGCCAAAGTGAAGTCTCATTGTTAGTCATTGTGTATCATATTTACATTATTGCCTTTTTGCTGTTTTTTCTTTTTGGTTATGTTCACTATGTAATGTAATTAATTCGTTTCAATTGCATAAAACACATGATGAATCGATTATAGTTGCCTCTTTTTATGCACATGTGCAGATTTTAAAACTTTCAGGCACTAAAACCATTATAAAAATGTCCTTCACAAATGTGTTCAAATTCATTTAGATGCTATCGAAAAAAATTTTAAAAAATGAGTTGTTGGCAAAAACCATTTAGAAATTTGAAAAACCTACAACCCTTTCTATTACAACCTATTTATCCTCCTTAAATAAATAAAATTACCTTTAATAAGATTATAATATACCATAATAATGTAAAAATGTTTACAAAATGTGAAGTGCAGTAGATATTTTAATAAAATTTTCAATTTGCAACCTAAGTTAATTTTAATTTAATTCTGCTCAAAACTGGAAATAATACTGAGAAAATTTTCGGTTTCTATCAATCCCTTCAGCCTCCTTTGTTTTCGCCACATTTACCCTCCTCTCTATGGCGCATTATAAATGTTGAGACATGAACAGAATACAATCCTTGATTCGTCTGAGTCAATGGATAATTATAAACACATGTTTATTATTTAACAAAAATCTATGATGCCCCCCTCCCAAAAAATGATCGGCTGGTTCCGTTTGTTTGTTTGTATGCTGGTATAACTCGACCAAGCGAAGAATGAAGGCTGCGATTGCGGCGCGTCGTGGAACTAACAGTGAAAACACGGGTCTGTACAGTCAGTTTCGCTAACAAAAGAAGCAAATTTAGAGACTGCTCACCTCTTTCATTGAGGTTGTGAATCAGCTGATAAAATTTAACTTCAGAGACACAAGAAGACAACTTCAGAGACATGCAATATTTGCTTTGACTGTTGTATTTTTGTCCCTTTAAGTTGTTTTTTTTTTACTTTCACAGTTCTAGTACAAGACTATAATAAAAAGTTCTATTTATATTGAATTTTTACTCATTCATTGAATTTAAACATCTTGTATTCTCCTTCATTCATTTTTTTCCATAGACTTTAGACGGTTTGTTAGGTATGCAATAAAGTACCAAAACATTAACTTTACTGTCATAAGAATCTATAATATTCTTCATTATGATGGTAGTTACTTCTTACATAAAAATAATTTTATTTAGTATATATTCTGATAAACTACGTAAGTTAAAATAAACGATTTATGTGAATGTTACTGCTCATTAAAAGAATTAGTTTCAAAATTTTTAATCGTTTTGCAGAGAAAAGTATACTTTTATTTCTTCCAATATGAGGTGCAGACATGTCCAAATATAGTTAAAATATTAACTGGGAAGATACTAGATTTGCAACGAAATAAATTGCGCTTTCTTTCGCAATAGTTTGGCACGATCCCATTTTAATTTTGAATTGAGTATGCTTATATCTCCGTCTCTGTCGTTTCGGCTGTAAACACAGACGGTGGCGCGCTCCAATAAACATCATTCTCAACTTGGTCGAGCTATGGGTGTCTCCACGTAAGAAAAGACCCTAAAAATTCAACATGGCGGAGTTTCGGCACTGCCAACCTCATCGAAATGAAACGCGAAAGTGCATGAAGGATACCGACGCGGCGTACTTAAATGAACGTAGTGTCCTTCAGAAATGCAGATTTTCTGAAATTATAATTATTAATATTGTTTTGAATTATAAATAGCAAATTTCACAATTTACTCATGAAATTGTAATTATTATTATTTTAAAATTGAATATAATACATTTCATTAAATAAATTACTGGTAATTTTAAAATTATGTTAATTTCCAGAATAAAATATTTTTGAAACTGAAGAATAAATGAAATAATAGATTGTTATTTTATTACAAAACTAGCAAAAATGAAACTATGCAAAAATCGGGGGATATATAGAATAAAGATGAAATGAAATATTCAAAAATAACTTTAATTTTCAAACAATACACAAAGTAGTGAAATAAAACTATTTTTCACTGAACTTAGATATTTTTGAATCCTAATTTTTTTTTTGTATATAACATCAACATATGACCACAATCAAAGCATATCAAAGGAATGAAGAAATCCATTGTACAGAAATGACAAATGTTTGAATTTGTGAAAACAGAATAAATCAGATATATGACTTGATATAATTTGAAGGTTCAATAAAGAATAAACTTATGCACCATGGGTGATCAGATTTGATGACAAATTGCAAGGAGCAGTCATTAAAATTTCTTGAACACCAATGGTCCACAGCAAATTATATTCACATCAATTATTGAATTTTTACAACAATTTTAGAGCCTAATGCCCCTGGTCTTACAAACATTACAAAACATCCTGGTATTTACCTTAAGCGATAGCGGAAAACCAGGGAAAACAAAGGAATAAGTATGCTACCATATATATAAAAAAATGAATAAAAATATTGTTAATTCTCAATTGAATTTTAAAAAATTAACATTAAAAATCAGCATTAAGAAATTTGGCTGACCGTAAAAATTAACTACTTGAAAATTTTATATATATATTGATAGCATACCCATCCTCCCGATCAGGAAGACGCCTGAAGGTCAATTTCTAGCATACATGTAGGAACATTAGTCAAAATAATAGAGATTTACAATTTAACAAAAATACATAAAATAAATCAATGAAATAATATAAATAATATACATAAAAATGCAATTGAATCCTATTTAGAAAATGAAATATCTTCTGTGAAACACAGCAACCCTGCAACATAGAATAATTAATGCAGTATCTAATGTCCAATCTGGATAAATTCAATAAATAGGCATGTAATTGTTATAAAAACAAATATTTATTTTAATAAATTCCTTGAGCAAATAATGTTCTTGAAAATAATTGTAAAAAAAAATTAAAAAGAACGTTACCACAAGTAATAGGAAAAACTTGATACTTAACTTTTATATTACTTAAAACTCCTGACACAAATGGAAAACCAAATTGTCCAGAATGCTAAGAACATTTGCTTCACATGAAAGTATTCAAAATATAACATGACAATAATATGTACCTAAAAACCAATAAAATTTACAAAAATTAGTAGAAAACCATTGAACATTCACTTAAAATGAAATATTAATAGCCAAAATGGAATATTGCATCAATCGTAAACATTAAGCAATACTCTCTATCAAGCCAAATAATATATTGAAATATGTACTCACTAATACCACACAACTGATTTCCATTTCAACAAACCATCTAATAAAATTATGCATCTTCAGAACTCCATTATTGTATATCTGAAACATTTAGTAAAGTAATGTACACTTCTTTCACATTTGAAAACTTTAATGTTTATTCATTTAAAGCACTTAGCATCTGTACTACAACTAAACAAAAAATCTTGTCTGAACAGTAATGATTACTTGTATTATGAAAATGATGTAAAAGAAAATGACTAACGGTTAAACAATAGTGATGAACTAATGGTATATTAAATGGTACACTTAAATAGTTTCTTTGGTTTACATCAGAAGGTAAAAGTTCATTCAGGATATGACACTCATAATCAGTCTATTAATTCATACTCACTTGATTTACTTTGCAACCAGGCTCGATTCAAACAGAGAGACTGAAACACTGGCTGGAACAATTGACTGTAAAGTATTAATTTTAATTTAATAACCTGCAATCACCACCAACTTACAATCATGTAAATTGAAGCATAACTTTTCTGCAGGACAGTGTGGCCTTACATTAACTTATCTGTGGTGGTTGCTTTAAGGGGGTATAAGATTTTAATTTGTGGGCACATCTGTAATATAGAAGTAAATATTTAACATGATTATCACTTCTATTCCAAACTCATTAATGTGTACTTACTTGTTTCACTTTGCAACCAAGCTTGAACCAAACACACTGACTGAAACACTGGCTGGAACATTTGACTGTAAGGTATTAATATCAATAATAACTTAATAACCTGCACTTACCACGAACTTACAATCATATAAATTCAAGCATACCTTTTCCACAGGACAGTGCGGCCCAGTTTCTCACATTAACTTATCTATGGTGGTTGCTTTAAGAGGGCATAAGTTTCGAATTCATGGGCACATCTGTAATATGTAACATGTAATATGTAAATATGTAACACAATTATCACTTCTATTCCAAACTCATTAATGTGTACTTACTTGTTTCACTTTGCAACCAGGCTCGAACCAAACACACTAACTGAAACACTGTCTGGAACATTTGACTGTAATGTAATAATATTAATTTAATTGCCTACAATTACCAGAAACTAACCATCGAGTAAATTCAAGCAATACCTTTTCCATAGCACAGTGGGGCCCTATATGTACTTCAACGATAATGGATGGTTGCTTAAAATGTCAGGTGTTTCTGTGAGGAATATCTCTGAAAACCCTTTCAGGACTGTCCCATTGCAGATGTTCTAGGTATTAGCTCTAATGGAATTGGATCTTGTTCCTCTCATGTGCCTTCTTCTGCTGTGTCAGTTCCACTTGCACTACTTAGATTTATTACAAGTTCTTCATAATCTTCCACTACCTCTTTTTCATAGTAGTCTTAAATAATTTTCTCTGCATGTGCCACTGAATTTTTCCACATTTCTGGTGTGACCTATTGAAGGCATTACATAATTTTTTAGATTCCTGTTGTAACTACTTTTTAAACAATTACAATTATGTTGCAATATATTTACTGTTTTTCTAATAGTGATTTATTGAAAACATTACCTGATTTATTGCCTCATTCCACACAGCTTTTGTTCTCTCCGTTCCTTGCCCTGGCCTTCCACATACAGTTTTGTTGCAGTACACTTTTGAAATGCCCCACACATGTTCAATAGGATTGAATTTGCAATGATATGGTGGCAGTCTCAAAACTGTGTGCCCTTCTGCAGCCAACATATCATCAACTACATACCTTTATCAACATATTGATGGTCAGTTATATATTTATCACAAGTGTTAATGTATATATTTGAACATATTTAAGGTGGATACTTTAAAATTTTATTACAATGATACAACAGAAAGGTAATTCAAAATAATAATGAAATGTAATATTTGGTTACATTACTTATTTCATTATGTAAAAAATAGTTCCGTCTCATTTCTGAAGCTTACAATCAATTGATCCTTTCTCCACTTTGTTGTTGGATTCCTCTCTACCTGTCTTGAATGGTAAGAAGCATTGTCCATGATAATGATGCATGGTCTTAAATTGCGAATGCCAGGAATCAGTTGTTTCTTAACACAGGTTTCAAAAGTACAACTGTTCATTGCTCCATGATAATCTTGCCCCCTTTTAAGGTCAGTAGCAAAAATCAGACCAGCACCTACAAAGTGTCACAACTCGTAAACATGCCTTAGTTTGTACATAATGTCATGAAAACTCAAAACACATGTACCTGGTACAAAACCTCTTGTTCCTGCATGAACCACAACTAGCTTCCTTCCTTCTGCTGGTCTCTTAATTATTCCTTTACTGGTGCCTGGTTGAAGCCATGAATATGTAGTTGAACCTATTGGAAAAGAAAGTTTTGTCTCATAATTTTTACACATAAGTAATATAACCATTTTGAAAGGTCTCTTTTACCATTTATATAGATCCATGTCTCCTCTAGATACACTACAGTCTTTGGGTTTTCACTTCTCTTATTTTTCATGTAGTCTGCCACAAAATACAACCTCTTTACAATAATTTCATTTGTCTCACAATTACAAAATTGGGTCTCCTTTCCTCCATGCTAAACCCAATTTCTTAATTATTCTGTACAACGTTGTGCACAACACTTTGAATAAGAAAGTATCATAATTTTCTTTTACATACTGCCATACCTCTTGAAGTGAGAGTCTCCTGCCTGTTGCAAAATGAATTGGTCTTGGAAAGTCTTTCAAAAGTGAGTCACATACTTCATCATTCCTCTAAATACAAAATCTCTTACCATTATCAGCCACCTGATAAATATACCTGGCAATAGCTTCTCTAGAAAAGCCATCAAATGAATCTCTCACAGGTCATGACCGCTTCCTTTTCTTGTTCGGAGTTCTAATAGGTTTTCCTGCCTTATAATACTTAATAAGACTTGCCAAAGTTATATAAGGTCTCTGTAATATAGTAATATATTTCAATAAAATAATTATGATTCACTCTTTTATATATAAACAACACAATAATTATACTTTATAACTGTTGTTATTGTACATTAGCATAAAAACATAAGAACTTTAAATACATTTTCATGTTTTTATGGAAATGTACAATAACAACAGTAATAAAGGATAATAATTATGTTGTCTATATAAAAGAGTGAAGCTTTATATAATAAAAAACTATGTGAGAAGACAACAGTACAAATCAAATTTTAAAAAATTATGATTCACATACACATGTTCATCATGAAAATATTTTGACATGCAATAAAATGTAAATAATTATTGTGAAATTAATAGCTTACCCCCACAATTAAAGCCACTTTGGCAATGACACTGCTCTCAGAAAGTTGCACTTCTTTACGAGAATTTTTCTCGCTCTTATATTTATAAACGTTGAGAAGGACCTGCCTTTCACCACTCGATAATATCCACCTCCTTTTCTGCTTAATTGGAGAATTACTTCTCGAATTTGAAGACATATTTTACAAATGTCAATCGAAAACACAATTCAAGTTCCCTTCCGAAACCAATCACGCACTGGAAACGCAAGTAAAACGATTTTGAAATGAGCAAGTGCAGGATGCTGCTCGCTTGCATAACCTCAGTATCTCCACACGACGTGTTGCAGGGTTCAAACGCTTGAAGTTGGCAGGAAGTTAATTTGTACGCACGTGTACCAGTCGCCAGCCAAGGAAAAGTCCCTGACTACAATACTTCCATTACGTTGGGTATTTCAGTTGGGGTTGGCACCTACTTTCTCCAACTTAAATTGTAATCAAAAGTCCCTAAGCCAATGCAGTAAGAATGGCGGGTGATTTCCGGGAGGTTGGTATTTTTTTGCGTTCTGGGGCTTATCTTACGTGAAATAACCCATATATTGAATATCATGTAAATAAACCTTTGAAATGTAAATATGTTTAGTTTCGTTATATCTAAAAGGTTGGTACCACTGTCAGTCGGCGTCCAGTCGGCGTCGGTTTGAATCGCTTATGTATATATGATTTCATGTGCCAAGTTTCCTGTTGTAACGATGGATAAAGTGCTTTGTGATTTAAAGTCTGTTTATTAAAATTATATTCAACACATTCTTGCTTTTATTCTTTTCTTCAACCTAACATTGGTTATGGGCCCAGAAGGAATGTGTTGAAAGTTATTGTAAAGCAGATGCCAGTTAGAAAAAGTGAAAAATATATATTAAAAAAATGGCGAATCAAGCTGAAAATAAATACGGAATTATTCCGTTTGGTGTAGAAAATTTTGATCACTGGAAATTTAGACTGCATTCTGTTTTGAAGGCTATGGAGGTGAGTGATATATTAAAGGAGACACAGTTAGGTGAAGAAATGAAGCATGACACAAGAAAAATAATAAAGCCTATATGGTAATTATACAAAGTGTAGCAGATTCGCATTTGGAATATGTGAAACAAACAGAGATAGCATTTGAAATGATACAAAAACTACAGTCGATATTTAGTAAAAAAGGTACATGCTCTAAATTTTATTTACTAAAGGAACTTATTACATTGAAATATCAATATAGGGCCAATTTACAGAATCATTTTTCGAAGTGTGATAGAGTCTTTAGAGAACTAAAGAATTTGGGAAGCAGTTGTGAAGAATCAGACATGTCATGCTTCTTATTATTATCTATGCCCAAAGAAATTGAAAATGTGATCACAGCATTACGAACTATGTCAGATGACGATTTGCAATTAGAGTTCGTCAAGAGTAGGCTTTTGGAGTTTTCAATAAATGAAAATGTGAAAAAGAATTCTTCAACTGTCAAAGATGTACCTTCTTCATTTTATGTAAATAAAAAGACAATAACATGTAACAAGTGTGGCAAAATGGGACATTATGCAAGAAACAAGGAAACAAGCAAAATATGGCAAATTATGTACAAGAAGAAGATAGTGAGAAACAATTAAACAATAATGATGCTGTGGCATTTTGTGCAATTGCTGATGTTTAATCAAATGAAATAGAGTGGTATGTTGGCTCAGGTGCAAAACATCACTATGTAAACAGAGATGATATGTTGATAAACAAACGCAAATTTATAACACCCAGGATAATTCAGCTAGCAGAACAGGGCAAGTTTATGGAGGCAACATCTGTAGGGGACATTGAGGTAGTGAGTAGAATTGGGAACAAAAGTATGTCAATTACAATTAAAAGTGTTATGTGTATTCCAAGTTTAAGAGTAAATTTATTGTCAATCTCTACTGGTTGGAAAAGGCTGGTTTTGAAATCGTCTGTGCTGATAGCAAAATAATTTTATAAAAGGGGAAATGTGTTTATGTTGAAGGCTTTAGACAAAATAATTTATATAAAGTAATCTTTGAATGTAAAAAAATATGCAAACTTGGCAGCTAACAAAATAGATAAAGAACTTTGGCATTTGAGGTATGGACATTTGAATTATAATTCATTATCGAAGATTGTGAATTTAAATTTGGTAAATGGTACGCAGTTTGCAAATTCTGAAACAAGTCCGTGGGATGTGTGTGTGAGATGTAAACAGAAATGTTTTCCATACTACTCTAAAACATTTAGATCAAGTAGAGTATTACAACTTGTCCATACAGACGTATGTCCAATTAAACCAATGTCTCGAAATGATAATTTGTATTTTGTAACCTTTGTTGATGATTACTCTAGATTTGTTATGGTTTATGTTATGAAAAGTAAAGATGGAGTATTCAAGTGTTTGAAAGATTATGAAGCAAAGGTGTCATGTTTATTTTGTGGCAAGAAAATATGTAAGACTATTTCACTCATGTCTGTCCCCGTCGTAAGTAGCCAATGGTAAGCAAGGATATATTCAAATTAAACCAATCCCAGATGTTTATCGCCATCAGTTTGTTTACCTTTTTTTATCGCTGTAAAACCTTTGTTTACCTTGTTAAGATAACAATAGCAATTGTTTCACCTCCAAAATAGCTTGTGTGCATCAATATAATTTTAAAACGTGTCGTTTTGGTTATGTTTAAAACTCTGAAATAGAATATATTATTAAAAATTCAGTGCCGAAAAACAGCGAAAGGAACAAAGAAAGCGTGTGGAAGCAATTTCAAGAATTTTGTGAAGAAAGAAAATACAAATGAAGACATTACACATATTTTAGGCAATTAATATACGAAGATTAGGAGGTGAAGTGTACAACGAAAATGCTATCAAAACTATGTGGAACGTTACAACCAAAATTATTCAGGAAAATACTTTAATGAGTGCACACATATGTTCAATCCATTCGAAATTGACGAATTCCGCTGCTAATTCATCTTGTACATCTTCCATTTCAAATATTTCCACGGAAGTCCAAAACTTGAAAAACAACTTCCTGCAACTTTAATGATTGTACTTTTAATAACTATTCTTGTCAGTAGCCTTGTTATAATTGTTTTTCGAAAGTTTTATTACCATAAAAGTGAAACATTTTTGAAATCATTTTCTGCATTAAACTGTTATTCAAATGTTACTTGGTTATAAGTGAGGAGGCCAGTGACAGGTCGGAGCGGAGCGGAGAGTCCAGGAGGCAGTGACAAGTCGGAGCTGACTGAAAGTTCATTTTTTGGTTGTAATTTTGAGTAATATTTCTCTTTTTCGTATTTCCTGTGGTTTAAATTATCCTTTCAAATCATGTAATGTGTTTATTCGTGAAATAGTCGCACTAAATATCACTCTTGTCTGTCCGCGTCGTTAGTAGCCAATGCTAGGCAAGGATATATTCAAATTAAACCAATCCCAGATGTTTATCGCCATCAGCTTGTTTACCTTTTTCTATCGCTGTAAAACCTTTGTTTGCCTTTTTAAGATAACGATAGCAATTGTTTCACCTCGAAAATAGCTTGTGTGTATCAATATAATTTTAAAATGTGTCCTTTTGTTGTGTTTAAAACCCTAAAATAGAATATATTATTGAAAATTCAGTGCCGAAAAACAGAGAAAGCGTGTGGAAGCAATTTCAAGAATTTTGTGAGGAAAGAAAATACAAATTGACAGCACAAACTAAAAATGAGGAATTTACACATATTTTAGGTAATTAATATACGAAGATTATATGCTAGGAAAACAATGTGGAACGTTACAGGATATAATTCAGGAAAATACTTTAATGAGTCCACACGTGTGTTCAATACATTCGAAATCGACGAATTCCGCTGCTAATTCATCTTGTACATCTTCCATTTCAAAAACTTCCACGGAAGGGCAAGACTTGGAAAACAACTTCCTACAACTTTAAAGATTGTGCTTTTAATAAATGTTCTTTTAAGTAGCCTTGTTATTATTGTTTTTAGAAAGTTTTATTACCATAAAATTGAAACATATTTGAAATCATTTTCTGCATTAAACTGTTATTCAAATGTTACTTGATTATAAGTTATTCCAGGAGGCAGTGATAAGTCGGAGCTGAATGAAAGGTTTTCATTTTTCGTTTGTAATTTTGAGTAATATTTCCCTTTTTACCTTCCCGTATACGTACGTATACACGGAGTGATATACGTAGTATGGGGAAAGTTATGTAATGCTGCGCGAAAAAATGGCCAATTTTCGGCGGAAAAAAATTAATTGCCGAGCCGTGAAAACGAATAAGTGGATAAAACCAGTTGCTAAATGAAGAAAAAAAATCCCCTAACACGTGGTGTAGCCAGAAACCCTGTTTTCTAGGTCCTTGATACCGAAAACCCAATTGAAAGGAAAACGTCCGTCTGTGAACACTGCTAATGCCTAAACCATATGTACGATTTCTTCCAAAATAGATATTCCCCGTCGATCTGATTCTAGTCGAAGCTTTGAGATTTAAAAAAAGATTCTTCAAAATTTGGGGGTACTTTATATGAAGCCCCCCGGGGATTTTCAAAATTTTCTCACAAATGGCTCCTAATTTTTTACTTAAATTTCTTGTATGAATTTACATTATAATGAAAATACACTTATTAACATGGCATAGATCCGATTTTCACGGATAACTCTGTATTTTCGAAAATTATGAAAGTTTGAATTTTTTCGGCGTCTCTCCAGCTACAAAATTGAAGATAGAGACTTTTTAATCCAATAAAATTTGTTCTGCATATTGAGTTCTTTCATAAAGGTCAAGTAAATGTTTCTCAAAATTTTAGTAGTTTTCGTGCAATATTAAAAAATTACAAAAACAAGATTTTCTCAAAAACGGCTCCAAATTTTTTCTTTTAACTTTTGGTAGAGATAGTGGTAAATTTACTCTACAGACAAAATCCATATTGGTCTATCGGTTAGTTTTTTCAAAAATTACAAAAATGTAAATCTTTTTACTTCTCTCAATCGTCGTTAATATTTACATTATCGGCGATTTTTTCACATTATTATATTTACGAGTATATATGGTTTAAATAATGTCAAGTAAAGTTTATCGAAAACATAACCGTTTTTTGTGAAAAGTAGCTCGAATTTCGGCATTTTCAGAAATGCTCAAACGCCATTTTCTCTTACACGGCTGCAATTTTTTTCTTGAAACTTTTGTAACAGATAGTGGTAATTACACTCTTTAATATGACGTAAAGTTTATTGTGAGTTATTGGTTTGTTTTTACAAAAATTACATAATTGCAATTCTTTTTAAAATCTCTCACATCTTTAATATTCACATTACCAGCAATTTGTGAACATGATTATATTTGCGAGTGTATGTGCTTCAAATAACTTCAAATAAAGTATTTTGAACACTCAAACAATTTCTGTGAAAATGAGCTTCAAATTTCGCATTTTTAGTAGCACTGAAACGCCATTTTGTCTTAAACGGCACATATTTTTTTATGTATATACGTATAATATAATTAATATATATAATTTTATATATACATCACATATGCCATTTATGACTAGTTTTTTGTGTTCTTTAATATTCTAAAGTTAATGTTTCCGTTCTACCAATAGGAAACCGAAAAATTAAGAAAATGACCAAAAAAATGTACTTTTGGCGGTGATAGATGACAGCTGTCAAGAAAGAGTTTGTGGCAATTCCGAATAGCTTGCGAAGACCCAAGGAAATAGAAAACTAATACGGGAAAGTCTGTGCCATTCTGTAGCACCAGTAGTTCGTAATTCCTGTGATTTAAATTATCCTTTCAAATCATGTGATGTGTTTATTCGTGAGTCACACTAAATATCACTCGAAGTGGTGTGCTAGCCGGTAAATTCACTCCTCGCTACGCGAGTCATGAATTTACCAGCTAGCACAGCACTTCTCGTGATATTACTTATGATAAAACGTGAAAAGGTGGGGAATATTGTTCTAAAAACGTTTCAGACTTTTGTGTAGAAAAGGGTATTCTGATAATCTATACACCTCCCTACACTCCTCAACTTCACGGAGTAGCTGAAGTACTACGAAGAGATCAGTCAGGTCTACTGTTCACCGTGGTGCGCCTAACTGTGAGTCAGATGCACAGTGACCCATTACATCCAAGGTGCCAACGAAAAAAAGCTGTCGTTTTAACGAAACTTTATTGTTCTCTTCGGTGTTTGTAAGAGAATGAGATTAATTAATGAACATTGTCGTTTTATTTAAGTTTTATTACGTTATTTTAATGCATTTAGCAACTATATATTTGTAGCCAATCTAGGTTAGGGACTACTTGTGCTGGTTGAATGCACAAGGGCATGTGACTGTGCAATCCACATCTGTGGCCTGGAATGGCGAACACAACGCGATCCAAAGTGCCTACATAATTATGGAGACGTAGTTTTGTGCTGTGGACAAATTATTGCACGTGAGAAACAGTTTAAAGTATTTGAAAAAAATATGAGAGGATAGAATTTTATTTAAACAGCCAACATAGGCTATGTTGAGTAATACAACAGTGATATAAGGGAAAATACGGGAATTCTGTCACACTTCATTCGAGTTGTATGCTTTTTTGGGAGACAAGGACTTGCGTTTTCTAGCCATAACGAAAATATGGGATCATCAAATGGAGACAATTTCATGGAATATATAAGTGAAATAATAAAACATGATAAAACTGACAAGGATGATATGGAAAATTCCAGTGTTTCGTGCAATCTCGCCAGAAATTCAGATTGATTGGATTTCAAGTGTGAGCATGGTAATATCCCATGAAATTAAAAGTGAAATTTCTAAAGCCTCTTTCGTCTCCTCGATACTGGATGAAACCCTTGATGTAAGCAGCAAAGGACAACTGTCAACTGTTTTTCATTACGTGTCTGTAAATTGATTATTTCTTTCCTATTACATTATTATTAGAGATCATTGCTTTCCATTTTATATATTATGACAAATCTAATGGGTTCGAAATGAATGAATTGGACAATTTTGAAAATCTTTGGGTTTGATAATGCTCTTATTATTAAAGTATGAGGACTCACATTTATATTGTGCTAGGTTGTGCACTGCAGTCAACTTTTTCTAATTTCAACCAATAAACTACATGAAGTACGTGAGTCATCATATCTTTTACTGGATCAGTTTTTATTTTAAATATACAAATTATTTGTGTGCTCTAATTTACCAATGTGACAGAAATGGTATTGGTGAATGAGGAATATTTAAGAGTTTTAAATTACGTTCTCATTTCTCGAGTTACACACCCTAACCCAAAACTCAGGCTACGCCACTGCTTAAACGTCCTTTGCACTATTCAACAACAAAATTTAATAAAAAAAATTAGAGCGTTTTTTTTAAACTTTGAAAATATCCACGGCTTCATGTAAAGTATTCCTCAAAGTTAATATATCGATTTCAAATTCCAGGAGAGTCGACATTAGCTAAATCAATTAGGGAATACCAATTTTGAAGAAAATCGGGTGAACGGTTTAGGCGCTAGCGTTGACCACAGACGGACGGACAAACGTTTTGCCGCCAATCAATTTTTCAGTATCAAGAAGCAACAAAACTTGGATTTTGGCTACACCACGAGTTAGAGGATTTTTTCCAAATTTAGCATTACAATTTATCCACTTTCTCGTTACCAGACCCCATCTGTAAGTGTTTTTCTGGCCAAAATTCAGTTTTCCACCGCATGATTACATAACTTTCTCTTCTTACGAAGTATTCGTAAGTCGAGAAAGTACGAGGGTTGTACCAAAAGTAAGGTTCCGAATGAGCTACATCCTCGAGGGAAGGTGCTAGGCTAAATCCGACAACAGTGCCGTGCGCAGTGATTCCCCCACTTTCCAGCTCGCCCATCCGCAATTCGCTACGTCGCTCTGTGTTCGCTTGGCAGCCGTCAGAGATGGAAGTGTCGATCGCCGCTCCCGCCAAGTGCGAGGTTCGAGCAGTAATCCGGTTTCTCCACGCAAGGAAGTTATCGCAATCCAGAATCGCCGGAGAGGACGACTGACGGAGGGAGTAGTGTTCCTTCACGACAACGCTCGACCCCATGTCGCTCGTCCAACACAAGAGCTTTTGAAGAAATTTGGGGGGGCCCGTTATGCCCCATCCCCCGTACAGGTCGGACTTGGCCCCTAGCGATTATTACTTCGTTCCCAAGCTAAAGGAACACTTAGGTGGCAAACGCTTCAAGAGCGACGGTGAAGTCCGAGCAGAGGTCACACGCTTCCTCAAGGGATTGGCGGGAGACTTCTTCCACTTATGAATACAAAAGATGGAGCACTGTCTTCAAAAGTGTGTCGAAAAAAAATGGAGCCTATGTTGAAAAACAGACAATAGTGTAAGCTTTTCAACGATGTATACATTAATAACAATAAATAATGTTATCTATTTGTAAAAAATATGGGAACCTTACTTTTGGTACAACCCTCGTAAAATTGAATATCGGTGGCACAATCCATTACATTATCTTCAAGTTTCAAAATTCAACGAAGCCAAATTACGCTCGGGTGTGAATGAAAAGTGCAAAAGCTGATCAAATAGCATTTCTTCTAGCGCTATAGTGATACAGAACAAATTTATATCGAATCATTTTTCTTATATGCGTTCTTACATCCCATATGGGATGGGATATATGGGAAATACATCCCATATCACTACAAGCACCCACGCGAATTCGTCACCTCGTGTGTAGGAGCGAAGCGCGCGGCAGCGCGGTGGTCGCAACCTGCTCCATTTACCCGCAGTTGTCCCAAGAACGGCGCGCGACTTGGCAACGAAAATTTCTCCAATGGTCAAGCCTGCGAGAAGAGAAAGGACCATCCCTCCAAGGGCTCAAGCTGCACATAAATACCTGACACGCTTCGAGCGATCTCTGTTAATCTGGCGGCGTGAACGTTCGAATCTCTTCTAGTCTAGTCTGGTGTCGCGAAAGAAAGTTTTTGTTAAATTCTGTGGTGTGAGTGAAAATAGTAAGCTTCGCGAGCGAGACATTTCGCTGGGAGAGGAACAGTATTGCACAGCGCAGTTTGTGAGGAAAGAAAGCGGCCGAAGTGAAAACGAACGTTGCCCATGAAAGGTGAAATTTACGACTAGATGACAGTGTATTAAATTTGAGTGGAGGCGATAGTTAAAGATTCTTTCGTTACATTAAAGTTAAATAGTGGAAAGTGGCAAAGTTAGCACTATAGCACACAAAGAGCAGTTGCGACGCCCAACAAACTTCAGCAGAATAATTTTTGAAACGTGCAAAGACTGGAAGCACGGGGCGTATAAATTCGTTCCGGGAACGAGAAGAGAGAAAACGGGAGAGAACGAAGCCGTGTTCTTGTGAAGGGCTTGGGTGCATTGGAACGCGTGGAGCGAGGAGAAGCGAACGAGCGAAGGGCGTGGTTTGGTGTAAGTTGTCAATTGAGGAAAAAATCTAACTACGTAATTGTTAAATGTTTAAGGTGTAAATAATTTGGTTTATTTTTGTTTTCTGGTAAAATTCTGTTTGTGGTTTAAGAATTTGTATCTCCAGTAACATGCGTGTAGCCTGAGGTCAATAGTTGTGGGCACCGCAGAGTTATTTCAGTAAGCCCATGCACGGCGAAAACGAGTAGTAGAATTCAGTTAATTTAATTTATTCAAACGGCAGCCCATGCAAACGGTACCTTTCTAAGATTTTGAGTGATAATAGAGAATAATGTGATCCAGAAGTCTTTTTTCTTATTGATTTGTGTGCAACTGTATACAGTGAAATGTCTAAACTGGAAACCTGTCTTAACCGGAAAATTTCTCCGGCCCGTGAAGTTAAATATCATTTTACACAGCATAAAACGGAACCTCACCAACGCGGAAACGGAACGGTTGTTCGTGTCCTGCAGAGGGAAAAATCTTTATAAAACGGAATTCCTATGAATTTATTGCAATTGGCAGTGAGACACGAGATGTTCATAATGAAATGAAAGCGTCGGCAAGCTTGTTTTAAATTCTCTATCCCTGTGACACGTTATTTAGTCGTGGCTGCTGGACAATGAAGGAAAGAAGCTTCAGCTGTCAGCGCTGTTTGACCGTGGTGTCGCTTGTCTCTCAAAGCGTTGGCCGTAGGGGACTTTCCTCTGTCCCGACTCTGATCGTGGGAAGGTGTAGGGGCATGGTTTCTTTTCACGCGTCTCCCTGCCCCGCGACGAAAATCATAACCCCTCGACCAGATGCGCATTGCGCAAGGCCATGCAAGGGTCATAGTTGTGGGTTGTGACGCATTGTGCGTTGAAAGTCAGGAAGCAGTCCGAATACAGCCGGTGAAGTATTTTTCAATTCAGAAGTTGTAAATGAAGAGCGTTTAATTTTCATTTATTGGTGATTTCTTCCAGAAGTACGTTTTATGTTAACGTTAATTTTGATAATTATGTCGTGTAACGTTGCGTTTAAGCAACTTCGGGACTTAATGGGTTAAAACATTGTTCTTGATATTGAGATTAGTTATGGAACCATTTATGATTTGACTTAACAGTCTCATTTGAACTAAGATAGGTATCTTTCTTTTCTCGAACAGGCCACTTCAGACCACGCAGGCATGCAATTCATCACGGGGGGATCAGCATTTCGCTGGATCCGATATGGATATCCCCAGGGTTGTTAGCTCTGGGGGTTTGGAAGATGATGGTAGTAACGGGTGAAAGGACGGGGCGCACACACACATATAGACACAAATCCACCCATGCCCGACGCGGGACTCGAACCCGCGGTCCGAGATCGCCACGACACTGGCTTTAGCGATCTCGGCCACGCGGCCAGCTTATGTTGTAATATTAACACCTCAAATTTTTCAAGTTATATTTTAGTATTTGATATTTTCTTCGTAAGAATCAAAGAAATAAACGTTATCAGACTTCTTTGGTTGGGAGTACTTTAAATCAAAATAGTATTTAGTTAAAAGACCTCTTCATTTCTCCTTAAAACACCCATGCTTCCCGTAAGGCACGTACAAGGGTTGGATAAAAATGAATTTTTTTCAGAAATGATTTTATTGATAGAGGTATTTACAATTACACACCAATATAATCACCTCCGTTATTAATGACCTTTTGCGAAATGTTAGGGGGGCGTCGTACACAATTTGCATTTCTGTTGCCCATATTGACCGCCCCATGGCGTGAATAATTTCTTCTCTGGTCCTTCGCAGTGATTCTTTCAAGAGATCAAATCGCAGGGCCTCGAGCCAATGAGGTGGATGTTCTAGAATCCCTCATTACCACCGGCGGCGTCGGAGTTCTCCACGTGGGGTCGTCCTGTTCGGGGGTCACATCAGCTCTGCCTAATTTGAACGCTTTAATCCATCGTGCGACTGTGGAGGATGGCAATGCTTAACCACGTGCTCCATGCAGTCCCTGAAAACATTTTTGCTTACTCCGACCTCGTGCCACTCCACAATTTTGAGCCAAGAATCTTGCTCTACCTTTGTAAACATGCCATTACGGCTCTTGCACTATTGCTATGAAGTTCGACGATTAACACATTGCAGGATACTGACGAGTTCTGTTCCTGCTCGCTGCTCACACTCTTCTAACAGTCCTTCCTTTTGTTGCGACAGATGGTAACACGCACACTTACCAGCTTTAATTACAGATATATTCTCATTACTTTCTATCCAACCTATGTAATTCACACTACCCATTCGAAATTTCCTTGGTGCTCCTCGATCTCTGTGGTTCTTGTTACCGCTTATGCAGGGTACGTTGTACGTGTTTGGGTAAGCATATTGCAATGCTATAAATAAAGGAGGGGAGAGGGGCGGGGAATACCACAATAATAAAGGCAAGGTAATAAAAATTTTGAATGTATTTGGAACACTCATTACCAATTCTTTCTAGCATAGTTTTCTTCCTTTCTACTGTAGGGTCTGGAAAAATCCTTAAAAGTTGATGTTAAACTGAAAAATAAAATACAATACATGTTAATGAAATAATGAATTATAGGTGACGGTTTTATGCAAGAGTGAAACATTGTTTCTTATAGTTTAATTTTCAATTAAAATCCAATATAATTAAGAAAACATTTCAATCACTACTGGTCTTTCAGAACAACTCAACTTAATCCAGCCTGCGTTTGCCCAGAACACACATTAGGGAGCTATGACTAAACAGCCAACACATTAATAGGCTCATTTACTAGGAAGCAGGAACTTCAAGACTGACAATTTTATCTTAACCCTAGGAGGCCTAAGAGGATACATTTTGTACACCAGGACATATTTTTGTCATTTATTTCGGTTAATGTTATTGGGTCTGTACGATAGTTTTTTTTTCTAGCTGAATATTTCCCCCTGATGTATCGAAAATGTGCTCAGTAGAAAAAACACAAATATTTTATTTGGAAATAAATTTTACCTGAAATGGGGTCCAACATTTTACATTTTACCTGCCATGGGTTCTCCTGAAGCACTCCGTGTCACATGTGACAGTTAATCATTCTACCATTTTTCTGCACGAATCGTTAAGAGAGCAATTTACATTTACAAGTAATCACTTGTAGATCCGTTGTTTCACAATATAGTATAACACGTATCACTGTTACTTTGTTCAGAGCTGATTATTGTGGCCTCGAATATGTGGAATGAACACACTATTATAACTTATTATGTTCTATTGGTTCTTTTTCAAACATTATTTTCAACAGCGATTCCATTGAATTAATAAATGTTGTGTATGTAAAAACTGCTTGTGCAGTAAACATTCCAACAAAATGGTTATCTACTAGTGCCAAAACTTTTAAACAGCAAGTGCATTACGGTTTGTGAAGATTTGTGTAAAGTTTCCAATAAATATAAGTTTAAATGCAGTCTTATAAATAATTATTAACCTGATACAAATAGTAATACATCAATATTGAAGAAAAAATATTAGAATAAATTGAAAGTGAAATGATCGAAAAATAACAAACGGGGTCCAAAGTGTATCCCTTCAGTTCTCAGCACAAGGTGTAATTCCAACTTACGTAACGTCCAACAGCGTAATTTGGGAGTGAGCAACTGGAGGTGAGCAACTTTTATTTCAAATAGGTTTTAAATAATTTTTAACGTATAACAAAAGCTCCAATACAAGAAACGAACAAAAAACTAGCGTACCCGTTCAAGAACTTTCGGAAATTAAATTTCAACCCCTTCCCTATCTTTCCATTTCCATATTATGAAGGAAAGTTGTTAACGAAACGTTTGTTTAAAAAATGTCTAATGTAACTTCCGATGTATGTATATATTAAATAAAAAAGAAATTGATATTTGAAACCAAATTTTGAATAAATTCAGTATTACAATCAAATGGTCTTGGAAACAATTCACATCACTTCCTTAGAAAAAGCATTTGAAGTAATTAAAAAATTGTCTTTGATTGATTTTCTCTTTCCTTGATAGCCACAGAGTTTTTCTGACAAATTTTTACTCTTGAGAAAGCTAAGTAAAGTTGGCCATACGAAAATACAATATGGGGCGAGTACTACACCACTCTTTGGAATATTATTTAACTTTATTACCGAATTGATAGGAACACCCGTGCAAATCACCTAGAATATCAAGAAATTAGTTTGCTTTCACATACAGTGGCAGATTCTGCACGTCTCCGAATATGTGGGGTTGTATCGAGAAGCGCCGGACCAACAAAATGTAATAAAATGTCACAGAAGCTCTCATTGTCATAAAGTTGCGAAGAATGCTTCTGTAGGGCCTTTGTCCGCAAAATTACAGAATTAAGTCCTTAGAACGCTTTGTTAAGGAGTTATTTACAAAAATAGATTTTTAAAATTCTGCCTGTGTCGCAGGTTGCACTTGACATGGATATTTAGCTGCCTCTTTTTCAACAAACCCTTCAAATTTTTGAAGTCAAAGTGCTATTCGCCACGTCTCCGTGAAATTCTTCTTTAGTGACCTCATTTATAAAGATTCGTTGTATTCTCTCCGTCCGTGCGTATCTCAGTCTGTGTCCCTCTGTCTCAAGTGCGTCCCTCTGTCTCAAGTGCGTCCCTCTGTCTCAAGTGCGTCCCTCTGTCTCAAGTGCGTCCCTCTGTCTCAAGTGCGTCCCTCTGTCTCAAGTGCGTCCCTCTGTCTCAAGTGCGTCCCTGTCTCAAGTGCGTCCCTCTGTCTCAAGTGCGTCCCTCTGTCTCAAGTGCGTCCCTCTGTCTCAAGTGCGTCCCTCTGTCTCAAGTGCGTCCCTCTGTCTCAAGTGCGTCCCTCTGTCTCAAGTGCGTCCCTCTGTCTCAAGTGCGTCCCTCTGTCTCAAGTGCGTCCCTCTGTCTCAAGTGCGTCCCTCTGTCTCAAGTGCGTCCCTCTGTCTCAAGTGCGTCCCTCTGTCTCAAGTGCGTCCCTCTGTCTCAAGTGCGTCCCTCTGTCTCAAGTGCGTCCCTCTGTCTCAAGTGCGTCCCTCTGTCTCAAGTGCGTCCCTCTGTCTCAAGTGCGTCCCTCTGTCTCAAGTGCGTCCCTCTGTCTCAAGTGCGTCCCTCTGTCTCAGTGCGTCCCTCTGAGAAAAATCTATACGTGGTGCAGGTAGAATCCGTTTTGTGGGTCATTCATATCAAAAATGAAATCAAACGTCCTTCCGTCCGTCTGTGAACAACGCTAGCGACTAAACTTCTCAGCCGATTTTCTCCAAAACCATTCTCCCCGATAACTCCCACATCTGTCTGGCTAATCTCGTGGCCCCTTGAACCGATATTTGAATTGCCGGAGGTACTTTACGTGAAGCTCCCCGAACATTTTCAAAATTTTTAAAAACACGACTCCAATTTTTTCTTTAAATTTCTTGTAAGAATAGAGTAAAATACACTATTAAGGTGGCATGGGACCGATTTCCACGGTTAACTCTGAATTTTCGAAAATTGTGAAAGTTTGAATTTTATTCGGCATCTTCCTCCTTCAAATAAAATTTGTTCTTCGTTGCGAGTTCTTTCTTTCTTTCTTTCTTTCTTTCTTTCTTTAAGGTCATGTACATTTTTTTGAAAATTGTAATTGAAAATGTTGAAAATTCCGGGCAATATTTCGCAATACTGCGTGCAAAAAGTGCAATTTAAGAAAAAATACACATATTTTCATTACTCAAGTTTTCTTTAAACGGTTGGTAGGAATAGAGATAAATGTATTTTATTAGATGCCAAACCCCTTATGGCTCTATTCTTTTGTTATTTCAAAAATTGCAAAAATGTAATTTTTTTTACTTGCCTCTCACGTCGTTAATATTTACATTAGCGGCGACTTGTTGACATTAATGAGTACATGTGCTTTAAATAATTTCAAGTAAAGTTTCTCGAGAACACAACCATTTTCTGTGAAAACTAGCTCAAAAATTACTCCTTTTCAGAAATGCTCCAACGCCATTTTGTCATAAATGGCTCCAAATTTTTTCTTCAAACTTTTCGAACGGACAGTGCTAATTGCAATCTTTAATATGATGCAAAGTTCATTATAGGGTATTTGTTTTCTCAAAAATTACACAAATGCAATGTTTTTGAAAGATCTCTCACACTGTCGATATACACATTTCTAGCAATTTGAAAACACTATTATACTTGCGAGTTAAAGTGCTTTAAATGACTTCGAATTATGTTTTTCGAAACTCAAATATTTTCTGTGAAAAAGAGCTTTATAGTTTGAATTTATTATTAAATGCCATTTCTTTTAAAAAGAGCTCCAAATTTTTCAAAGAAAATTGCCATTTAAGACGAGGTTTTACTTGTCCAGGCAACCGGGGTCCATTGGATCCAGAAGCAAACTTTTCAATGTTTTTCATTAAAACTATTGAAGGTGCTAGGATAGTTTTTTGTGACATTGTCTGCTATTGTATTTTCTAAATGTACCCGCAACCATTTTTCGAAAGTGTTACTGAATAATAAATAAAAAGGTATTTAACTTATTTCAGCCACAACAGGGCAAGCGGGATCTGTTGGATCCAGGTCGCTTAGTCTGCATGTAATACTGCATTTTTTGGTTCTGTTTGGTCGATTACTTGATGACTAGAGATCAAATTTTTATGTAACTAAATATTTTTTGTCTTCTTACTCACCATTCTCAAAATGGTAGTCTTGGCGAATCATCGCCTTTCTAATTCAATATCCAATTTTTCGTTACATATTTTGTACTACATTAGACATTTTTCACATATTTTGCTGTTCTCACAACATATTTTCTTATTCCATCAATTTTCTTCAATTTTATTACATTTTTTTAAAGAAGTATTTTCAAAAAAATATTATTGGCAAAATCTAGGTGTCAGAAGTATCACTGACACCACGTTCTGTGAACTGTAACCTTAATTGCGAGAAAAATTTGCAAAGTCCTGGATTACAATAGATGAAGCTTTTACTACTAATGAGAAAATTGTAAGATGCAAAGTGTGCATCAACTTGTGCTCTCCAAAAGGTTTTTAAAAAGTTTGTATCGATATTAAAATTTATTTAGGACATTTTTTTCTAAATGTAATTTTGTTCTAAGTAAATGTTTTTTTAATTAGAGAATTTTAATATTACATATTATAACCAATTTTATACATTTATTACACATTCATACTGTTTTCATTACATATTTATGTACATATTTGAATGATTAATACCACATATTTTTCTGGTCTCTACTGATGACTGCTTCATGTCTAATGAACAAAGAAATGTCAGGTGACACGTCTTTTCATCGGGAAGGTATCTGACATGCGTACTATAAGAACGAGGTTTTTGTTGAGTGTGTTATGGGTTAGTATGTAGCCAAGAGTTAGGAGAGTGAGATTTTGAAGTGGGTGCAGTCCAGGTTTTGCGGGAAAACTGCACAGCAATAGGTGTGTTGCTGACCCTGACTGAATGTTAGAAAACAAGAGAGTGTATGGTTACTTACTGTTAATACTGCAAAAAAATTTGGTTTGTACAGAAAATGTAATGTGAGACAGTCAAACAAGATTGAAAAACAAGAGTACCCTGTCAATCACATAAGTTATTGGGAAAGAAGCAGATTATCCAATTTTTAAAAAATAATATAGAATGCCAAAAACTGTCATTTGTGCCCTTGGGAAAGATGTAGGAAACAAAGAGATGTAGCATCTGTTCAAAACCTGTCTGTAATGAACATACCCAAGTAAACAGTGTACGATCTATAATAAAAGAAAAAAAATGTTTAAAAAACATATGTAAAGTACTTTGAAAGGTTTAGTTAAATTAAACAACTACAGTGAAACCTGTTTATGAAAGACACCTGGGGGAATGGAATTTTGTCTCTTATAAGCGGGAACTCTTATAAGTGGGAAATGAGTTTTTGACACGTTTAATGAGATGTTACCATATTTTTAATGGATTAGTATGATTTGTACTCTATTTTAAACTTGCGAAAACATAAATTAGTTGATTCCAGAGCCCATTAACCAGATCTACTGAGTAAACTTATGACATTTAAAGCACATGTGCTCATAAACGGATTATGTGAACAAATCACCTCTAATGTAAATATTGACACAAGAGATAAAAAAAATTACATTTGTGTAATTTTTGAAAAAACAGAAGAATAGAGCAAAATGATGTTTAGTGTCTTATAGTGTACGTTTATAACTATCACTACCAAAAGTTTAAAGAAAAAAATTGGTCTTGTGTGTGTGTCTATATATTTATATATTAGATTAGATTTATTATTAATTCTGCAATTAAGAATCATTACTTGGTGGCAGAATATTTAAATTACAAGAGAGTAGTTAATTTAGGAAAAAAACAATAATTAAGAATAATAGTACATAATTTCACAGTGCAATTCCAATTCATTTTACTCCACTTCACTGCACTACACTTCACAACACTTAACTGTTACGCATTTCTTTCGCATTACTTTCCCTCCACTACACTGCACTGCACTACACGAATATAAATAAATAATAACAATAATAATAATGACAATACTACTACAACTACTACTAATAATAACAAGTAGACAAATTACTTAATAGGAAATTCTACTTATTTAATAGTAGAAACTTAACAATAATACTATGACCTAAAATATAGATAAATAGCTAGGAAACTAATTTATTTTTAAATTTTCTCAAATTTTGAGGAAAGGGTTCAAAGATTGTCACAGGCAAACTGTTCCAGTCTCTAATAGTTCTGTTTGTGAATGAAAATTTCCCAACGTCCATTTTCTGCACTCTTGTCTTAATTTTGTGCTTGTGATCCGCTCTACCGAAGTATGTAGGTTTTCCTAGACGACGATTAATTTCACCCCAAGCAGGAAAACCTTTGTATGCTTTGTACATAGCATAGAGTTGCAACTTAATCCACCTTTTTTCGAGTGACTCCCATGCACGTTTATTTTTTGTACCCTTGAAAGTGAATTTTGACGCTCTGCCCTGGAGCCTTTCTAGATTACCTTGCTGCGATATTCTGTACAGGTCCCAGCATACCGCACCATATTCTAACACGGGTTGCACTAGTGACATATAAGCTAATTCTTTACTTCTCACTGTACTCCTCTTTAGAATCCGCGTAACGAAATGTAAAGATCTCCAGGCTTTCCCTACAACGAAACTCACTTGATTTTCCCAGCTCAATTTACTGTCTAACTGTATTCCTAAATATTTGCAAGATGTAACTGTAGGTATGACATTGTTATTCAATTTGTACACTGTTTCATCATAACATCGACCCCTACCAAACGTGATGGCTTTGTTCTTCGAAATGTTTATTTCCCTGCCATTTGTTTCTGCCCAGGAGTGTAATTTGTCTGTGTCTCGCTGCAAAATATCTATGTCCTCCTCTGATTTGATAACCATATATATATATATATATATATATATATATATATATATATATATATATATATATATATATATATATATAGATAACTAATTATGGAGAAAAAAATTATTGAAAGGAAAAATTTCTATCTTCAATTTTGTAGCAGTAGAAAAACAATGAAAAAACTACAAACTTTTTCAATTTTCGAAACTTCAGAGCTAATAGTGAAAATCCTTACTTTGCCACCTCTATAAGTGAATTCTTACATCTCTATTCTTTACTCTTACAAGAAATTTAAAGAAACAATTTGGGGCCATTTTTGGGATAATATTGGAAATGGCCCAGGGGCTTCATGTGCTTCAGATGCTCTAAATCTGCTAATAATCAGTGTTATCGCCATGAAAATAATAATGGAACAGATCATTCTTGGAAATATTACTGTGAACTTTGCGGTTCTGTGTTTAAACAAGATGAGTGTAATAACATGTGCCTTAGAACAGCAAAAAGAGAAGCTAAGAAAACCAAAACTAGCACAGGTGTGTCCCAATCCAACTCGGATAGGCATCATTCACAACCTCGCCGCTTGCAGAGAGTCAACAACTCTAAGCCAAAAAACTCTGTTGGTTTTGAATATCATAACAAATTTAATGCTCTCCAAGATCAGAAAACAGACACAACAAAAACTAGGGCTACAAAGGAAAATGAAGTAACCAGCAGAAATCGTGTAGGAAACTCCATAGACGTAACTTCAGCTCAAAAATGAATGAAAAAAGAGAAAAGTTCTTATATATGCTGACAGTCATGGTAGAAATCTAAGCAATTTGCTACTGAATAATACCAAGGACATAAATGTGTGTAGCTCTACTAAACCTGGAGCACCTATTTAAGAAGTTGTAATCTCCATTGCCAGCGATTGTAAGGACTTAAATGACGAAGACTTGGTGGTAATTGCAGCTGGTTCGAACAATGTAGCAATGAATGATAGGGAAAAGTTATATCTACACTAAAACAAACTCTAGCTAAGCTGACACATACTAACGTGCTAGTTGTTAACATACCAAAAAGGTATGATCTTAATGAAGAGTCTTATGTGAATGAAACTGTGAAAGTATGCAACAAATCAATCGAAGCTCTCTGCCAACACCTGAAAAACACTTCCATATTGCAAGCTGATGAAATACCCAGAAGAGGATATACTCGCCATGGATTACACCTGAACAACAGTGGAAAAACAGTGGAAAAATAGGAAAAATTAAACAAGTGATCTCCTTCGTTAACAATAAAATCTTAAGCCAACCCAAACCCATTGCTCTTCCTTACAAAAACAAGGATATTTAGTGCTATGACCAACAGGATAAATATTATAAATTAAAAATGCAGATGGAAATGTAGGATACATCCTGTGATAGTTTAAGGAAAGTGGATGGTTTGAGGATCTTTCACCAGAATGTGCAATATATTAGTAATAAGTGAGAGCAAATAGAAACTACATTACAAGATATAGGAGCTCAGGTATGTGTCTTTACAGAACATGGTTTAAATATTGATGAAATTACAACATACAGGCTTGAAAACTGCACATTAACAACTCATTACTGTAGACTAGCACATAAAAGTGGGGGCGTAGCAATATATACTGAAAAAAAATGTAATATTTGAAGAAATTAAATGGATAAAAAAGTATAGTGATGAATTGGTTCTTGAAGTAGCTGGTATTAATTTGAACACAGAAAGAGAAGTAATTAAAATTGTGGAAATATACAGATCTCCAAATGCAGACACTACAGAATTCTTGAAAAAGTTTGAAGGGCTACTAAATAAATATAATAATAAAATAGTAATACTAGGTGATTTAAATATAGACACAACAGAAAATAAACTAAGGGATATAATTGAGAGATTTTGCATGCATGACATTATACTTGGACCTACCCGAATTACATAAAACTCTAGTCGTGCCATTGATCATGTAATAACCAATATAAAACAAAGAAACTATACAACATATAATCTAGATTTTCATATCTCTGACCACAAAGGGCAAATAATTGATGTTCATAACTGCAAACCTCACAAAACAAATATAAAATTCTCATTTATAAGACACTACACACATAAAAACCTTTCTAAACTCTGTGAATCACTCAAAAGTGAAGAATGGACAGAAGTTTACACGGAACAAAACTCGAACAAATGGAAAATTTAAACTAACAAATACAGTTATTGAATTTAAAAAATAATAAGAATAAGAATAATAATAAGAATAATAATAATAAGAATAATAATAAGAATAATAATAATAAGAATAATAATAAGAAGAATAAGAATAATAATAAGAAGAATAAGAATAATAATAATAATAAGAAAAGAAGAAGAAGAAAAGATGAAGAAGAAAAGAAGAAGAAGAAAAGAAGAAGAAGAAAAGAAGAAGAAGAAAAGAAGAAGAAGAAAAGAAGAAGAAGAAAAGAAGAAGAAGAAGAAGAAGAAGAAGAAGAAAAGAAGAAGAAGAAGAAAAGAAGAAGAAGAAGAAAAGAAGAAGAAGAAGAAGAAGAAGAAGAAGAAAAGAAGAAGAAGAAGAAAAGAAGAAGAAGAAGAAGAAGAAGAAAAGAAGAAGAAGAAGAAGAAGAAGAAGAAGAAGAAAAGAAGAAGAAGAAGAAGAAGAAGAAAAGAAGAAGAAGAAGAAGAAGAAGAAGAAAAAGAAGAAGAAAAGAAGAAGAAGAAAAAGAAGAAAAGAAGAAGAAAAAGAAGAAGAAAAGAAGAAGAAGAAGAAGAAAAGAAGAAGAAAAGAAGAAGAAGAAGAAAAGAAGAAGAAGAAGAAGAAAAAGAAGAAGAAAAGAAGAAGAAGAAGAAAAGAAGAAGAAGAAGAAGAAAAAGAAGAAAAGAAGAAGAAGAAGAAAAGAAGAAGAAGAAGAAGAAAAGAAGAAGAAAAAGAAGAAGAAGAAGAAAAGAAGAAGAAGAAAAGAAGAAGAAAAGAAGAAGAAGAAGAAGAAGAAGAAGAAGAAGAAGAAGAAGAAGAAGAAGAAAGGATCATACTCACTATTGAAATACACTACCATAGACTAAGGATGTACATCTTACATGTTACATCTTTACTCTATGACACTACAATAAATACTCACTATTGAAATACACTACAATAAATGAACATAGAGAACGCTATAAAGGTTACAGAAAATTGTATCGAAAAGAATTAAAAAGTGCAAAAGTGAACAGAATTATTAACAAAATTGAAAATGCAAAAAATAAATCCAAAGTATTATGGAATATTGTAAATAATACATGCAAACAAATAACTAAAACACAATAATATAAAGCTGTACCATGAAAGCGAATTAGTGAGTGATCCAAAACTAATTTATGAACTGTTTAATAAACATTTCCTAAGCACAGGTACTGAGCACAGGTAAGTACTGTTCCTAAGTACAGGTACATTTCCTAAGCACAGGTACCCCCCATCTCGATCAGGTTTTTGTCCAGTTTCCCTGATCCATTGAGCAAATGCTGAGATGGCTCCTTGTTTTGCTTCTGGACATAAATGTAGCTTCACTGGCGCATGATTTGTTGACACTCCTTTTGCTTGTAGTTCATTTACTGTTGAAATTAATTTCTATAACTCGGGAAAAAACATTCTCAAAAATATTTATTTTTCTAAATAATTATTTTCTAATTCGTTTTTTTCTGGCCCTCAAGAAAATGTGCGCAGATAAATTTCTTTCCTCACACGTCATATACAGTTTTTACTGTTTTTTGACAAATAAATAAAACATTGTAATGAAATGTGTCTAAATATCAGAATTGAACATTCAATGTACTTGTTCAGAACAGATGCCTCAGAAATTAAAAAAACTGATTGAAAATTTAAATAATAGTAAAACAAGTGGATGGGATGAGATTACACCAGAAATATTAAAAAATGCAAGAATTCTTTAATAAATGTTTTAGTTCACCTAATTAACAACTCACTAGATAAGTGTGTTTTTCCGGATCCATTGAAAATTAGTATCGTACGACCTATATTTAAAAAAGATAATCCTATGTCGTAAACTATAGACCAATAACTCTTACGTCATGTTTTGCAAAACTATTAGAGAAAGTAATAGCAGTCAGAATCTACAATTTTTTGGAAAAGAACAACCTGTTAAGTAATGAACAACATGAATTTAGGAAGGATAAATCCACTATTACAGCAGTTGCTGATTTTATTCTTGACATAATAAATAATCTAGAAAATAACTTTTATACTGCAGGTATATTAATGGACTTATTGAAGGCGTTTGACAGTGTCTCACATAAACTACTTCTTGAAAAACTAGATCACTATGGAATAAGAGGTAATATTTATAAATTACTAAAGTCATACTTAACAGAACGTATACAAAGTGTTCAAATGTACTGGGAAACAGAAAAATTCATAAATAAAATTAAATCTAATTTTGCTCTAGTTACAGCAGGAATCCCACAAGGATCAGTATTGGGACTACTACTATTTTAAATATACGTGAATGACATTCCAACATCAAAAAATAAACTGATCTCATACGCAGATGACACAACGTTAATCTGTAGTAATAAAACCATAATAGCATTACAAGAAAATATGACTGATACAATGCATCAAATATCCAGTTATCTACGACATAATAATCTGAACCTAAACATAAACAAAACATTTATAATGCAATTTAGTCATCACAAACAAAACCTAAATGACAAAATAAATATTGATATAAACAATCAAAATGTACACCAAGTGCAAAACTATAAATTTCTTGGAATCCACACTGACCAAAATCTAACATATAACGAGCACATTAATATGCAAAAAAATTAATTCTAACATTTACTTACTGAGAAATCTCTCAAAATATATGACAGTGAAAATGCTTATTACTACATATTACGGCATTATATACCCTCATATTCAGTATGGCATAGAAACATGTATAGGGAATGTGGACAGGGTTATGATAATACAGAAAAGAGCTCTGAGATGCATTTTCCAGCTACATCCTAACCAATCTTGTAAACATTTTTACAAAGAATACAAAATAATGACTGTTGTTGCAATTTATGCATTTAGGATAATTCTGCTCATGAAAAACAATAACTGTCACATTACTCAAAATAAATGTTTAAATCAACATAACACTAGAGGAAAGGAAAACTATCATAGGATGTACTCTGGAAAATCCTCCTCAAAGAAGGATCCTTATAGGAATGCTGTGTTACTCTTCAATAAACTACCTAACCATGTTAAGGAGTTAAGCAAAACTAAATTCAAAAAAGCACTAAAAAATTACTTAATTGAAACTTGCCCTTATAAACCAAAGGAATTATCATAGACAAAGAGCAATACTACAATAATTATATATTTCTTACTATATGATAAGTTATTTATTTCTTTAGGACAAGCAACAAGTTGTAGTAACTTAAGTTTATAATTTATGATTTAATTAATTATTATTATTATTATTATGGTTAGTGCTAATTGTTTTTATCTAAGAACAATGACATTGTTTGAAACTTGTAATCCAAGTATTATAAACAATAAAATGAATGAATGAATGACCCATAATGTAAAGTACCCACAAAAATTAAGAATGTTTAGAGCGTAACTGGATCAATTGGGGATTATTCCTTTCTGGAAAAAATCATATGAATAGTTTTTTGCGCTTTTGTACATTCACGGAATAACGGACGGAGGGAAGTTTTGAACAATTAAAATAAAAATTTTAAAAAACTTTTTCGGTATAAGGGGCCCCCAAAACGTGCATTCCGCTGAAATCTCGAAGTCGATTTTCTGCAGCAATACATTACTTTCTCTATATTACGTATACGAGAAAATAACAATTGGAAACACAGGTCAAAACACTGAAAGCCAAATACTGTAATTTATTCAACTCTGCCTCTGTCAGGTGACTGTTGGCGGTTTCATCCAATCGGTAGCTTGAACGTCACCATCGTGACGTCACTAGCGACACAGAAGCTCCCGATTGGATGAAACCGTTAACAGCTGATACTTTCTGGAGGCACGGTTAGAAAAGTCGCACAATGGGTACTTCAATGACGTCCTTGTTGCCAAAAAACACGAACCTTATACTTGGGTTTTTCGTTAGTGACCTTGATGCGCCAAGAAAGAAAAATCTATGTAATTTGAATGATCTTTCTTCACGAGAACTTCGCACACCTCCCACCCCCGCTGGTGTAGCGATCCCCTGCTCCCGCCTATTTGAAGCACGTGCCCCAACAAATCCTTACCACACTGAGGAAATTCCTGAGTCACCTGAAGGAAAGTTCCTCGCTTTATCTCTTACAAGCGAGAAGAAACCCATGGCGGGGAATAAAATCTTGCCCACTATAGAAGGGAATCTCTTCTGGGGTCTCTTAAATGCGGGAAATAAATGCGTTGTTTGTATACAACTGACCTCGGGGCCGTGAATTTTCTCCTATAAGCGGGATTCTCTTAAAACGGGGTTTTATTGTATATTGGAAGGTTCTATTTCATTAGCATTGTGCATCTGTAAGCTTAAGTCTATTGGAGACACTCCTGAGTTAGCTGGACCCCGACTGCCCAGTTGCATCATTAAAATTGGTTGCCCTGAAAAGGGTTAATATCCTTAAAATAATATTTCCGTTCTCCTATTAGGGAATCGAAAAATAAAGAAAATGTCAAAAAAATGTTCTCCCTGCAGCGATAGATGGCAACTGGCAAGTCTGCATAGCAAGGTGAGACAAAAGGAAACAGAACACTAATATGGGAACGTCTGTGACATTCTGTAGCACCACTAGTTCATTACTTCTAAGTAGTCTTAAGGGATATAAAGTCTTGACTGAAGTTTAGAGCACAATCACTGTCTCCGCAATCATCATTGTTGGGCAAAAAACTGTTCAGCAATAAGAAACTTCATTTTTATTTTTTTCAAGTGTTGATTGAGTTTCCAACACACTTTTAATATTAAAACCAGCTTAATGTTCCTGTTCTGTCCTCCACAAGAATCTCACCACAGTATTGATTCTTTCTATCCTGCTTCAATATTGTCACCGATGTGCTTTCCGACCCAGGATCCTTATTGTGTGCCCAACTTGCTTGGCCTTCAACCAGTATGTACCAGTATGTATCAACCAGTATGTTTTTTATTAGAGCCACCATCATGAATTCCACCATTTTTGTGACCAAAAAATTTGAATACTCTCAGGGCACAATCCAAAGTAAATGACATCTGTATCTCATTTTTATTTTAAAAAATGGCACTTTGCTGGTTGATGCATAACACTGACCATGTAGTATGTTCAGAAGTCTCTCTCTAATCCTTTGGGAGAATATTTTCAAAGTTCAATATAAAAGAGTTAAATTGTTAATTTCTTTTAAATTTCTAACTAGAAAGGATACACTTATACAGGATATGAAACTACTGATATCAATCCCGAAAACAGAATTATAAATGACAGATTAACAATAAAATGGTAAAAACAGTATATTTCAATGTCCCCACAAAAGGTCTTACCTTTCAAAGTGACTTGCCAATCGAGGAGAAGATGATGGATGATTCAACAACACTGTATGAATGCTCTAAAACAATTAAAATTTCATGAACAGTATGAGAACATTATTCTCTAACAAATATAGAGCATCAATGAACATTAGAGATTAGATACCTGAAATATAAATCGAAGATGTGCTCTGTTAAGGTGCTGAGTCAGTAAAATTTTCAAGAACTCCACAGCAGCATGCCAATTGCCTCGCAATATAGAATTTTGAATTTGTTTCCCAGTATAAAGAACACTATCAACAACTGTAAATACAAAAGAAAAATGTTTTATCAATTCACAACAGAAGAACACACAACATTCCCAGGAGATAAATAAATACTTATGATAAAACAAGAGAAACCATTTTGTCAACAAGTCAATTGTATTTGATGACCTCATCTTGTTTATTGCCACTATTTTAGAGAAAACAACAAGTAACAGCTTTTATTCATTACTATAGAGCACATCTTAAGAATTATTGATAGTAGTTGTGGTGGTAATGTTGATGACAATAACAAAAACGAATGTTGGTACAGAATGGCACAGACTTTCTCATACTCAATTTCTCACTTGCCTAATGGTACAACTGACACTGGTATGACTATGTATGTTATTCAAGGGTACAACCTTGTCCTACAAGGTAATTTTCATTGAAAAATTTGGAGCAGTTTCTGAGAAAATGTTATTAGAGTGTTTCTAAAAATTTTGAAGCTCATTGCCCCTCAAAACTTTTGAGTGTTACTTCATAAGAAATTATTTAAATTGTACTCGCAAATACAATGAATACAAATTACTGGTAATGTAAATAATAACGGCTTGAGAGATATTTTAAAAAAATTACATTTGTGTATTTTTGAAAAACAAAAGAATACATCAATGTGGCCATGATGTCATGTTTAGTCGATTCAGCACTATCCTCAATAAAATTAAAGAACAAATTTGGAGCCAATTTCAAGAAATGGTGTTTGAATGTTTCTGAAAATGTAGGATTTTGAGCTTATTTTTGCAGGAAACTTGAGTATTCAAGAACCATTTAAAGCACAAGTACTCACAAATGCACTAATGTATACAAATTGCCAATAGTGTAAATATTAATGACATGAGAGAGATGTGAAAAAATTTAAAATTGTGTAATTTTCGAAAACACAAAAGAATAGAGTAGAATGCTGTTTATACCATCTGTTACAGTGCTTTTAACACACCCTTCTAAAAGTTTATGGCAAAAATTTGGAGAAATTTTGGAGAACCATTTTCATTTGAAGGAAAAAATAATCTTCAATATTATAGTTGCAGGAAGACACTGAAAAGAATTTAAATTTTTGCAATTTCCGAAATTTCAGAGTTAACAGTGAAAATTGGACTTGAGTGCATTTCACTCTATTCCAGAGAGTATATATTCTTTCAAGAAATTTATTCTTGAAAGAAATCTTCTATTCTTTCAAGAAATTTAAAGAAAAAATTGGAGCTATTTTTGAGAACATTTTAAAAATGTTCCATGGGCTTTGGGTAAGGTCCCACAAAATAATTAATTAATTAAATATTTTGGCTGATCCCGACTGTACAGTACCCCTCGCTGTCACAACCTCCTTAATTCCTTCGTAAGTATTGTTCACTGCACAGTTTAGTATTCAAACTGTGCAGTGAACAATACTTATATAATATATATAGACTTTCTTATAATGTGCTTACATGGATTCATCAATGACTTGGCATTATAAAGTGGTGGAGACAAAATTGCCTATCGGTACGATACGTACGAACGAATTAAGGAGGCCATGACAGCAAGGGGTAGCATACAGTCAGGATCATCCAATATTTTTATCTTAATTTAACTGGAGACATTATTTAGATGTTGATCACTTCCAGGTTCCATTATTTCAAAACTTGTGTGCCAATCATTATCTCTAATTCCAAATGCTTAAAGCCAATATTTTGGCTTATTAATCATAATATGTAGTCTTTAATTTTTCACAATGTTTAATAATGGTTTGCCATCATTATTGTATGTATCAAATTTTATTTTCAAATTGTAAAAACTTACAAAAACAAGGCAGTTGAAACAATCATATGGCTAACCAAAAAAGGTATTATTTCATGAGCTGCACACCAAATTTGATCCCCTTTGAAAATGTGCTAATAACAGTTTTATAAAATGGAACAAACTGGAATCAGTGCCGGAGCTGGACAATTTTGTGCCCAGGGGCAATGTTGAAACATAACCCCCACAAAAAAATTTAAAATGTGACAGTTCTCTCAAGTAACTGAGTTATTTTATTTCAACAAATAACAAAAATTATGATATGGTAAGCTAGAAAAAGTATTGGAAAAAATTTTAAATAATAGTTTTAAGTAAAAGTATTTAGTGATCAATTAATACAATTTCCACAGTGAGCTTAAAATGCACAAATATTGTCTAGAGTTAGTGTTGTATAAATGCACTTTTTGCTCTTAATGATATAATACTTATGAATTTCTGTAGAACCTATTTTAACGGACCCACATGAAATAGCTGACGTATTCAATGAACACTTTTCACAAATAGGTAAAAAATTAATCTCTCAACACACTCTAAACAATAAAACACACCAACCAAACACCAGTGTTACACAAATCATACCATATTTTTATACGAAACCACTCCCTCTGAAATTTTTAAAATCATTGGACAAATGGAGAATAAATTCTCAGCAGGCCTGGACAACATTCCAGATTTTCTTATCAAACACAGTGCTCCATATATAGTGCAACCAATCTCTCATATTTGCAATTATTCTCTAAAATCAGGCATATTCCCAGATGTTTCCAAAATGGCAAAAATTAAACCATTGTTTAAAAAGGGAAATAGCTTTGATTCAATGAACTACAGACCTATCTCCCTGCTACCAGGATTTTCAAAAATTCTGGAAAGGCTTTTTAACGATAGACTCAAATAGTTTCTCAATGCAAATAATGTCATCACGAATGCTCAACATGGATTCAGGAGTAATAGATCCACAGACACAGCCATAGCCATCTTCTCCTTTTTAAATGACATACTTGTTGCACTCAATCAGATTCCCATTGGCCTTTTCTTAGATTTGTCAAAAGCCTTTGACATTATTGACCATCATATACTTTTAATAAAACTAGAAATGCTAGGGATTCGAGGCATTGCAGGCCAGTGGATTAAATCACATTTATCAAACCATAGCCAAGTAGTTACCCTCCAGCACATTAAAGAAAACAAAATCTCCTCATACTACTCCTGCCCTCAGATGATAAATTGTGGAGTGCCACAAGGACCCATCCTTGGGCCAATTCTATTTCTTATATACATAAATGACATGCCTTTGGCTTTAAGGAATAACAAAATAATTTTGTTTGCAGATGACACAAACAATCTTCAAAGCAAAAACACAACAATCATTAGAAAAAGAAACTCAGAAAACTCTGCATGCACTAGTAAAATGATTTCAAGACAACAATCTCATCATAAACACCAGCAAAACAGTCTCTCTAAATTTTATGAATCCCTGAACCAAAGAAAAATTCCCACAGAAGTTGTTCATAAATAATAACCCTGTAACGATAACTCATGAAACCACCTTCCTAGGTCTAACAATCCAAGAAAACCTAAAATGGAATGCTCACATCTCAAATCTTAACAAGAAGCTCACCAAATCTTGCTATGCACTGTACACCCTCAGATCTAACTCCAACATTGAGACACTTCGGACAATGTATTTTGCAAATGTGCACTCACACCTAAAATATGGAATAATTTTCTGGAGAAAAGCCCCTGAAAGCGCTTGCACATTTATTATCCAAAAAAGAATACTGCGAACAATGACCAGCACTCATAAGCTGGAGTCTTGCAAACCCCTGTTCAATAAACTAAGGATTCTTCCTCTACCATGCATGTACATATTTGAAATAGTGGTATTCACAAAGAAGATTCTCATGGAAAACAAAGACACTTTTACACTAAATTCTGATGTACACAACTACAACACTCATCATAAGGATAACCTACATGTTCCCCACTCTGAAACTACACTTTATCAAAAAAGTACCCTAATAGAGGGCATTACACTTTACAACAAGCTAGGCCATGATATTAAAGACATAAACACAATACGTACGTTCAAAAGTAAATTGAAAGCTTTCCTGCTTAACATGTTCTACAGTGTGAAGGAATACACAAATCACAACTCTACTTCCCTTAACAACATATAAATAAACAAAAATTCTTATCCCATTTGACTTTCTGTTTCATGTTGACTGTTCAAGCTGAAGCAAAGAAAAAAGGGTTAAAGTAGGGTGTACGGTACACCCTTAGAGAAGCGATGCGAAATGAATAAAACTTCCCGATAGGCGATTTTCATGGCTCATAAAGTTTTGAGATGCCCTTATGAGCTTTGTCCCCGCCGCATTAATATGCCAAATTACTTTCAAAGGCAAGTTTTCTCGCTTTGCTCGCCCAGATCCAAGTCACGGCGAGGCTCGGGCCGAAGGCCCTCGCGTTCACTATAAACAACCATGAGTCTATCCACCGCATAATTACCAATTCACTTTTATAAGAAATCACTTCAGTAAGAACTTTATAAGAATGCCTCTGGTATTTAAACTGCGCAGTTGCAAACACTTGAAGATACACGAAATGCCGGTTTGAACGACTTCCGTAAGTGGTACCGTACACTAGACTTTAGCCGAAAAAAGAACTGGCTTATTCTGTCCTCCCTCCTGTTGTATTAAATTCCAGGTGGATTGATGTAGAAGGAGAATGCCTGATCAAAATTCTATTCCCTCACCCTTAATTTGACAGTTACATTAGGCTCTGTTAACAATAATGTTATTTAATCATTTCTCAACGAGTACTATTATTATCATTATTAATATTATTGACATGTGCACCTGCATATATCATATCTGACTCGTCATCCACAATTAAAATTGTATAAGTGACTCAATATATATTATTATTATTAGTAGTAGTAGTAGTAGTATTATTATGATTGTTATTATAAGTAGTAGCAGTAAAATTACAAAAACAAGTGAATTTCACTTTTACATTAAACATTACAATCTGGAAATGTTAAATTATTTTGCTATTAAAAATAATTATATACTGGATAATATCTTAATCTAGCTGTAACAAGTATTGTAGTAGGCTATTGACCTATTGTAGTAGAATAATTCCTAGGCTAATGACCCCATCTCGATCAGGTTTTTGTCCAGTTTCCCTGGTCCTTTGAGCAAATGCTGAGATGGCCCCTAGTTTGCTTCTGGACAGTAATGTAACTTCACTCTCTCCACCTAAAACATTACTTTGACTCGTCATACACGATTGTAATTGTATAAGTGACTTAATAAATTATTATAATTATTATTATTATAATGTTTGCGTCTTTTGATTCATTTCATAAGAGTCCTACCTAATACTTAATGGCTCTAATTAACAATTTATGGTCAATTAATCAATAATTTTTTGAAGTATCAGACTACTGTAACAGGACTTCTAAAATTACAATAACGATTTTCTCAAGTTCTTTTTTATTTTTTAACTATTTTTTCCCCATCAGTTCCATTGACTTGTGAGAGCCCAGGAAATTGCCTGGTCAGTCCTTGCGTAGCACCAGCACTGGCTGGAATTATGTTGTTTCATACATGTGTTAAGAGAACTAACCACAAATAAACAACTGTTAAACATTATTCTTCAAAAAACTAAGTGCTACATACCACTATATCTAATACTCCGTTTGCCCCAACTTCCTGGTCCAGAAGCAAAATTGTTTTTTGGAATTCCCTCGTACTGATGCGATTTAGTGAAGTATGATAAACGACGCATCTGGAAAAAAAGTGAGGAATACAGCTCAACATAATACTCAATGAAATATTAGGTCTTAACACTACATGGAAGCTTCCTTCAACTTTTGCCATATACTTAACATCACCTCCTACTAACCAAACATTAGTGATCAATTCAAAAGGTTGAGTTAAGAACCCAGCCTCTTTGTTACTGCGGAAGAGTAAAACTAACAAACATACAAATGAATAATAATTCAATTTTTAATTACCCACTCCCGTTTTGTCCATGAATACTTGATCTCGTTTGTGCAAGTCTTAAGCGTCCATTCAGGAAAGGCAAGCTTCTTGGCAGACTTCTTCCTGGTACTTTTACCCATTATCACGAATTGTTACAGAATTGATGATCTGCTGAACACCGTGAGGGTCCAACTTCTCGAAAACACGTATACCCAACCAATGCACACCCAACACCAAAATCCGACCACAGACTTCACTGCACGTGCCTACGGGGATAACAAATTATATCTTAAATTTCGCAAGTAGCGATATCCCCTGCTTCAGAGCTGATGCTGCCTACCACAGAGAACCCTGTTTGCTTGTCTACCAGGGGGGTGCTGGGGGGTGCCACGAAGTCTTTGGTCTATAAAAATTTCGTTTTTTCTTTCTTGGCGCACGGCAGGGCGCACGGGGTGTGTAATCAAAATGGAATATCTCACGACATTTCGCGTCGTTATCCGTTGCGCCGCCAGGAATCGCATAATCGCCAGCACTGCTCGATAGTCGAGATCATGCGACTCCTAGCGGCACATATATTTATTACAATTAATACAATAAAAATGAGAGAGTTGAAAGTTCCTCCACTCCGGACAAAATTACGAACATTTTTGGGATTGTGTTTATGAACATTCTGGATTTCCCCCCAACGATTACGCGGGCCAACAAAAAGGGGGTTTCAAAAAACTTTTTAAATCTTAATAGCTGATTTTTATAGTTTTTTGGATGCTGAACCCGCATCTGAACTCTAATTCTTTCCATCACCCACAGTTTGGTCAGAATTTGATCTATTAAGATGTGGGAAAATGTACTATATATGCTAATAAAGTGAAAAAATAAACGTCCTCTAAAATACCAACAGAACTTTACTTAAACATAGAAGATGCCTTTATATTCTCAAAATTACATTCCACAAAGTCTTTACGTGTCCATTGACGTATATTTTCTTTGTCTCTTTTCTTTAAAGTCCCTGAAATAGCTCTTTCTCCTCTACGCCGTTTTCGGACTCTCGTGGTGAAGTGACCAACAGTAATCTATCCTATTTGTGTTCCAGCGTCCCTGATAACGTTTTTTCATCACTTTCAGATCACAATGAAAACGCTCACCTTGTTCTTCACTTACATCACCTAAATCGTCCGGAAAGAATGGTGAATGACTGTTTAAGAAGTACGTAAACCTTGAGGCTCATGAAACATCTCAATTTCTTAAGTTTTCAGCATATTGACAACAATTGCTTGATAATCTTGGTCTTTTTTGTTGGCTAGGAACTTATTAACAACGTGATTAAAAGCACTCTACACTTAATTTTCTGTCAAATGTAGTTCAAATTGGGGATCAAACATCACTTTTCTAATATTAGTCTCAATGAAAATACTTTCTTTTAATAATTTTGCTGCAGACAAATTGCGTAAACTTTTCACAAAGGTACTTGAAACACTGCTAATCTTTAGGTAAGGCAATTGTTTCATGAGACCTAATTTTATGTGCAATGGAAGCAGGAGAATCTTGTGTTGATCCACCATATGTTCCCACAGAATGTTCTTTTCCCGCGGGTTTAAAGATTTTGTTACAGGCCAATTCTTTCTAGACTAATGCTAATCTCGTGCCCTCCTATCCCATTCACATAGTAAATATGGGAATTTATAACTTCCTGCATCTCATACTGAAATGTACCAACAACGTCTCGTCATAGACTCTTACGAGATCGTTGGCATCATTCATCTATACTGCGATTTTTGTAGGAAGAGCTCTCAAGATAACTCAAATCCCATCTTCGCGATGGAATATGTCACGGCATTTCGCGTCTTTTCTCGGTCTTGCCGGTAGAAGTCGCATGATCGCAAGCACTGCTTCATACGGTCGCGATCGTGCGAAATCTAGCGGAACGACTGTGAATGATACGAAATGCCGTGACATATTCCATCGCGATGATGGGATTTGAGTTATCTTGAGAGCTCTTCCTACAAAAATCGCAGTATAAGATGGTTATAATCGTGACCCGTTCCGAATTTATATTAAAATTTTGGGCGCCAGGAACAGGTTACGTTAATTAAAAATGACCAATGCTTCCACAGCTAATTTCAACAAATGTATAAATGTCCGGCTAGCTGGGTCAATGGGTCCCGTTATGGATAATCGCTATCGCCTAGATAGCCGATTACTTGATCTGCCAACTGTATAGTATGGCGAGGAATCTGAAAGGGAATAATTATCTATTTCTAACTATTTAACAATTTTGATTGACTAAATGAAAATCTTTTCATTTCCAAAAGAAAAAATGCAACAATTTATTTAACACTATTAACAATTGTTTTTGTCCTTAGACCATGACCTCGTTTTAAAATATATATTTTGTACTGCAGTACTTATCTACCGTCTTGGTCGCCGACGCCCCGCAGTCTCTTCTCACTTGAATGTAGGTGATCCCAAGTCCCGCTTCTCTCTTCTAATCTTGCGACGTTGCCGACACATCCAGCCCTCACTGACTAGAATATCTACCGGTTCTTACTTGATATTCAGAGTTCCTAGTCTTCCCCAACTAGTGGTAAAATATTAAAGTCCAAAACCGCAATATAAGAAAAAACTTTCAAAGTCCTAATCGAACTTCCCGTTGCACATCAACTTCCAGATTCCGAAAAACTATTGAGTCTCACTCGAAACTTACAAGTCCTACTTCACTAATGTTGATCTCGCGAGCGATCTTTACTACTCGAAGACCACTATCAGAATGTCCAGTTCTCCCTGTTCTTCCGCCCTCAACGCTTCGGTATCCGTCCTTCGTTCCTCTTTTCTAAAACAAAACGACAAAATTCGATTGTCTATTCTCCCTTAGCCAATCCATTCATCTCTTATCAAACCAAGTAGCCACGCCCTCGACAGTCATTCCTTTTCAGACCAATCCCACATCATTTTATCTGTCTATCTAGCCAGCGCCCCCACCTCTTCAAGGCCTGAATGCAGTTTGTTGACCTTGCCAACCACTGCGCCGGCGTTGCTAAGGCTGTATATCGCCATTTGCATACCCTTTTGTCCAACCAACACCACTTAGACTTACTTTATAAGCCCTGAGCAGTCATTCAAGATGGCCGCCTGAGAAGGCTATACAAACTGAAATGAGAAGTCAGTTGTGGTTACCAGACGAAAATATATAAAATAACACTATTAAATAAGAAGAAAAGATATCTACTTTCTTCAGCTGAAAGATTGTTCGTAAATACGTGTTCTTTTCCAGGCGAAAAAAAGCTGCATTCTCTTTCTATTAATACTGTTATTATCACTTACAACGCACTGTACATGAAATCCTATGTGTTCTATTCTGAATATACTTTTTTTTCAAAATATTTTGCAAGTCTTGATTTTAAATGTATTTCATCCATCGTGAGAAGCATTAATTTATCAGTCACTTAATTTATGTGTTTGTTTCTTGTACACTTAAAAAAATTATCAATTTATTTGAAGTTATAAACGAAATGAACACAATCTCACAATTGCATTAGGATCAGGAAATATTACGAACACTAAATATTTGAAATATTTATAAGAATATGGTTATATGGTAAATCTCATGTAAGACAATATGAAAAATCATGAACTTACTGATATGTACTTCTTTTCTCTGTAAAGAGTTTCATGTTTTCCAGCATAAAAACAACAGGTTTGTTAAATTGTGAATTTGTGGTATCGATTTCAAGTGAGAGGTCTGAATTAAACACAAAACCATCATGAGGACTATTATGACTACGTGTATTGAAATATAACTTTAACCTAATAGATTCTAAAACATCATTAATTTCATTTGTATTACATACTCTCTCTGATATTGTAGTGCTTCCAAATTTAATACCTTTTTTTAACAATAAAAAACAACTGAGTTTCAATTCTTCATCCACCACAACTGAATTGATAATTTTAGAGGCACAATTAAAATCAGTGTTGAAAATGTATACCGTCTTCCTTATTAATGATCGATTAATAATAGTACAAAATAAGCAATTCCAATTTGCTTCTTAGTTCATCGAAAGTAGTGAAAGATATTTTATTTAATCTTGCAATGTTTTCTTTAGCACTTTCTTCAATAGCAGCAAGCAGACATGTAATTTCTTTTCTTGGGGACTTCCTCTGTAGGAAGAGTTACGGCGATTCAAGCAAGCAAGACATTTAGGCAACAAAGAAGGCATAGATCCACGGGACATTCGTGTATGTTTTAATGGAAAACTGATTTTAGTCCATTATCACAATAGAATACTGAATTCTTCTTAATTTCCCATGTTCGCAAATGCAATTCACAAATCTGAAAGTAAACACTGAACTTAGCAACTTACACTCTTCACATTTTATCATAATTCCCTCACCTGGGGACACAGTCCTTATTCACCATGATTCTCACTGTTATCAACAACAGTCTACATTTACATAACTACAACTCGAAAGCTGTAAGTGCTATTCAACGTACACAACTGAATCGCCTCAACTCGAACGAGTCGGCCTTTTGTAGCCGCCATATTGGCTTTGAAAAGCTGCAGTGCGCAGGCCTTGTATGTCTAGGTGGTGTTGGTCCAACCCATTTACAGCTAATGTTATTGAAAAAAATATATAATATTTTGGTATATCACAATACATATCTAGATACCAGTAGCGTAGCGTGACCCGCGCGTTTGGGGATGTTCAACAATAACGTCAAATAACAATAACAACAAACATTAAGATGTTTAATGTTCTCTAGAATCTATGTTATCAAAACAAATGTTACAATACTTCAACAGATTTATGTCAGGAGACTTCTTGAAAGCAAATTATGCAATGGCTCAGCTTGAGTTCTCATGCGCGATTGGCGATGAGATCACTTGTGAATTTATACAGTTCAGACCAAAATAATATTTAATAAATTTTATGAAGATTTCATCTTCTTAGATATTAATTAAGAATTAGTAGGCAAACACTATTTCTCCTATTAAGTGCCCATGACCAAGCAGATAATCTCAAGTGAGGAAGAAAAATATTTTATTGGCAGCGTCAAGTGTGCTGCGCTCTCGTGCACAAACAAGCAACTTTCTTATACACATCCATAGCCCGCTAGTATGCCTAAAAGCCGCGGCACTTCGCCGATCCTTATGGAAGCCAGCGAACGGACGAAGTTCACATTGTGGCCGCTGGAGCGCTGGTCGCCGACCATTCACGAGACCTTCGGGCCGTTTTAATGCATAGGGAAATGCCCGTATTTCGGACGATTTTGGTCACTGACTGTGATATGAGGCATTGCAAACTCGTGTTGGTGGTAATATTACACAATACTGAAATTATATTTCACTGTGCAGTTTGCTTAAAAGAAATTGTGGAGTGAATGCTTGAAATTAACATAGCATGCGTGAAATCTACTTGGTTAGTGAGCCAGTAGTGATTCTTCTTGACATATAAAATGCAATATTTATTCTTAATTATTTCTGATATTTAGGTGTTTAAAGAGAACTATAATGCACATAATGTCTTTAAGGTTTTTAAAGACATTGGATGAAAACGAAATGAATAGAAAACTATTATTTTATCAGTTTTATACTATCTATTTTTATATTTCAAGCTGTATTTATTTTTTAATCTAAATTACACGCTCAAAAAAGTAAAAATTCAAGATATAATTGTTCGTGAAAAAATATCTAAATAACCGGAAGAAACTAGTTCTAAAACGGACTACGGACGCTGTTATAAATGTTGACGTTGTTGTAAATAATACTCACAAAAGTTCACTCAAAAAAAGTACTCCAAATCACTATTGCCCTGGTAAAAACGTTCTCACCAAGAGATAGAATCAAAAAATTATTTCCGACTAGCGAAATTCATATTGGCGCTCTCATGGAGATACCAGAAAAAACTATTAGATATTTTCAATAAGAGCAACTAAAGTACAATGTAAACATTATTTTTAATTCTTTGCGTAGTCCGCTTCCAAATTCCACAACAATGATAAAACAATAAATCAAACATCATAAATAAAAATCAACAATCAGACTTCTCGTGATATCCAATGACGTTTGTGAGAAAATGTGTCACTTTTTATTGAAAAGTTTACAATACGAGAAATATCTAAAGCTGACTCAAACGATCATTTCCAGTACTTGGTGTCAGTATGTTTTTATTGAACATAAACAGAAATTGTTTGTGCTATTTGTGAGTATATTTTCAAAATTTGTATCGAATTTTGAGAATAAACTGAATTGTTAGGTAGCCGAAGTTATTTCCACCATGGGTTGCATGTTTTTATAACGTTCAGAAACATTAAGAATGTATGTTAATATTTATTTACTATATGAAGATAATTTGCATGGGTGGATATTAAATAAATAAATAAATAAATAAATCAGTCTCATCTTTAAATGACCCTGATGGTTATATGTGGTAGAACAATTTATTGTGAAAGCTGTACCTCCACTTCCAAGGTTTGTTGTGAAAAGAAACCTTCAAAAATATATTAAGCCAGCTTTGCAAAGAAACAGTTTCCTTGCATGTGACGAGTGCGCAGATTTAATAACGATCATTGACATAATTTTAAACATTTTTTTTATCAGAGGTCTTGAAGAACATTGCTGCTTTTACTAAAGAAGTAATGGAGATGCCTAAATACTTGAATTCAAAGCCTGTCAGTCGAAAAGTTCTCTTTGTAATGCGGATCTCCGTATATTTGCGTGTAGCAGCAGATCGAGGAATGATCGGCGAGCAGCGCTCCAGCGGTCAGTAGCGGAACTTTTACATATAACAAGGAGGGGGCCGGAGTGCCGAGGCTTTTATACTGCGATTTTTCTAGGAAGAGCTCTCAAGATAACTCAAATCCCATCTTCGCGATGGAATATGTCACGGCATTTCGCGTCTTTTCTCGGTCTTGCCGGTAGAAGTCGCATGATCGCAAGCACTGCTTCATACGGTCGCGATTGTGCGAAATCTAGCGGAACGACTGTGAATGATACGAAATGCCGTGACATATTCCATTGCGAAGATGGGATTTGAGTGGCCTTGAGAGCTCTTCCTACAAAAATCGCAGTATAAAGCTTACTAGCGGGCTATGACACATCTTGCTCATACGCCTCGCCCTGCTCAGTCGTACGCCAGCGTCAGAAACTCGGGAATCTTTGGGGGAGGGGGGAACCTCACCGTCTGCGCATGCGTCATTGCCTTTCGCAATCTCTTGGCAGATGCTAGAACCATTTTAGCATCCAAGCAATCAGAAGCCAGCTTGTGCCAACGCGCCGAATTCAATCACAGAAAACCACTTTTAATATTAATACAAAATGTGTTTCACTCAATGAACTACTTGTAAGTTTATCGATACAATATTTAGGATTCTTTGATTAATATTTGACGTGGGGATGCTCAGCATCTTAGCGTCCCCTGACGCTACGCAACTCCTAGACACTCAGAGAAGCATTTGCCTAGCTATACAGATAAAATGTTAAAATGTGAACAAATGGTAGGTGATACGGCATTTTTATTGTTATTTTTGGAATCAGCACACTTAAAATGATAAGAATAAGATGAACACACACAAAAAGGTTTTTGGTCGTTGGCCTGTGTTATTAAAGTTTAATGAAGGCAATATTTCTTTCGATGATAATAATTTATACAAATTTCTACAGCAAATATTTAAAAAGCCGACAGTTTATAAAAGGAGTCACTTCTACCCGAACACAGGGGCTCGAATTTCGTTGTCACTTTTTATAACCGAGAAAAGGGCACGTAGAACCAAATGTTTTACACATTTCATTTTATTATAAGCAGCACCTTCGCATCATCACTAAGTTCATGATAATATTTACTTCGAACCGTTTTCAAAAAGAAAAGGTAACGACTTGACGTGTGTTGATAAAATAGTGCTTGTTTACATACAATTTGTCGACGAAACTCGCAGCCGAACCGAACCCTCCAGGGGGCGCGCTGTCGTAAATTTTACAACATAAAAAAATAGATTTTTTTGTTTTGATGTCAACTCATTGTTGTCAAAGACTTCTGCGTTCTTGGTATTCCTTGCAGGTATCTTTAGTGATGCATTCCTGCAGCCACTGTTTTGTTTGCACGCTATATTCTGTTTTTGTAACGCTCTATTCAGGATAAGTGCATAGTGACGTAAACTTTACGCTGCGCGCTGGGTGTTGTGCTAAACTATTGTATAATAATTTGGCCTAATCGAAATTTTCTGTAAAATGTCCAGATAAAGAATTCATGTGAACGAAAATCAGAATATTCTTCAAGAGCTGTCTGATCGGAGGAAGATCATGAATTGGATAGTGACAGTGACAGTAAACGAATGTTGAAAGTATAGACGAGCATCAGAACGATACTGGATCGAAACAAGATCTTTTTGATACTAAATACGAACGTTTATCAACGGATATGTTTTTTGGTAGTAAATATCGTTCTTAGATATTATAATGCGACATAAAATTCCTTTGTTCTACAATTTCTTTGATTTTTTCAAGTCATTGAATGTCGTAAAATTTACGACATGCGCCTGCTGGCGTGAAAATTTTACGCGCGCCCGCTGGAAGGCTAAATAAACCGAAAGAAAGCAAATATTATTGAAAATAACAAATGTGATAGGACACACTCACCTCGGCAACTGCATAATACATCCAAAAACTTACTAATTCTCTTGGAATCCCTTACGCTGAGGTTGCCACCCAACGCTTTCCCGCCAAACGTTGTGACGTCATTCTATAGGTAAAGGTTTCTAAGTACAATTACTTGTTACCGATTGTGGCGTTACGTCGACGGTTACGTGAACTAGCTAAATGACTTTTTGACGCGTTGAGCCTCTCTCTCGTTTCGAATCCTCTTGCCTTTTGAGCTAGAAGCCCCTGCGCATAGCACTACCAGGGGCGTGAAACTTAGATAGGAAAACGGGGTAATGATTTTTGCGCCATCTATCCTATCGTTGTAGTGAGCGAACTAAACGTGTGACGTCACAGAATTCAAAAGCTGCCGGTGGCAATGTAGGCGGTGGCTTTGATTCGTTATATGGTTACGTGCTGCTCAGGTGCTGTTTCAGGCGACATTTTTCAGCTTTTTGTTAGTATTTAGAATGTCATGCCTTTTAAATAGAGTGAATCGTGGCACGACATTTATTTGCCGTGTCTAAAACTTCATTTTTGACTTTTTGGAAGATTTTAAGAAGACTGGAGGTAGGCAATACATCGCTTGGATTTTCGCCCATCCAGCAGTGGAGGTATTTATAATTAATTTTGAAATCTTATTGCATAATTGTAATTGATTATTTAATTTGTGAGCATTTCTACCGTGCAAAATAGTCTTGAAAATCCTTAAATTCATATAGTATAACCTAACCTAAGTAGATGTGTCATTTATTCTGTACTATTGGTTTACAAGTGTTTTAATTATATTATTTCCAACTGATCACTTCGCATGGTATTGGACAAGTTTTATATTAATCCATTGTTTGCATTGCCCAGTTATTTAAAATGTCACATTTTCAAATGAGACATACAGTTTTTACTGTTTTTTGACCAAATAAATAGAAATAAATAAATGTACATAATTCATTATTGTTTGCATTTCTAGAATAGGTACACTCTCATTAGTTTATGACAAAATGTAATTAATTTAATTTGCTTAGGTGTACGAGTTAAGTTTCCATTCTGGAGGTGATATACGAGTTGCAGTATGATGTGATGGCAAGATATAAAAAAAATATGACTTCACCAACGCTAGAAGATGGAACTTCACCAACAGTGTTTCCTACAAGCCCTACGCTGTTTTCAAAGAACATTCCAAGAAAATCCTATTACTAAGTGTGCCAGTGTAAATTTTTTCCCCCTTGAAGCTGCAAGTGGTGCGAGTCTGAATGATATTATAGACAAATATATTATTTTGGTAACTTATAAATCAATTAATATTTGCCTTGTTTAGAAAAACTTGATTAACAAGTACTGGAAATGTATTAAATAAATAATGAAACCAATTTAGAGTTTGTGAACAATTAAGAAAACGTTGGTTTCAGAATGTGTAATTAAAGAACTGAGTGTAATAAATATTGTATTCTCATTATCTAAAGTTTATTTTGCAAATTTATAAATATTAAGGGCACTGTCCAAATTAGGGAAAATATTTTTGTATATTTCAACTTCAGTGTTACAAGAGGTTAATATGATGATTTTTTAATTAAATGTAGCCAAATTTGAATTGGTAAATGAATCATATGAATAAATCCTGTATCAATAATATTATTGTTAGTTACAGGAAAAATCTATTCGAATTTTACTGAATATACTGTCAAAAGTAAGTCGCAATTCAGTATTGTTCTGCTTATTTGTTGATTTCATTGATAGTTTATGTGTCAACATGGTGTAAATTGACTCAGATGTGCAGTAACCAATCAGATTGCTATAGAAAATGAAAAATCTCATATTGTAACCTTAACAGAAAAAAATGGTGCAATTTTTTAAAAAGGAAAAACATATGAATAACTCTACAGTTGATAAAAAGAATGAATTATAATTTAAATTTTGGAATGATTCTTTACAAGTCTTGCAGTTGAATGTTTTTAAAAATTACTTTGCCATACAATCAGGTGAATTGATTCCAAAAATGCTTTTTTTGGGGTTGGAATTTCAGGGATCATCTCAGGCATCTCTACTTCATATGTTCCTGTTTCATGTGTTTGTTCATATGGCTGGGAAACAATTTTTATTTAAGTAAACAGAAAGTTTCCTTCTGTTTTGTCACAATTCTCAATAAGTTTGGCATGGTTCATGTTATTAAATAAAAATGTCCTGTGTGAATTAAAAAGTTATTGAGGAGCGGAGTTCAAATTAGATCCATTGTAATTTCCGATATAGCAAAAATAATTTCTTAGGGGCCCTAATTCACATTCCTGCTTCTAAAGCGGCTGACTCCAAGTTTGGTTAATTTATGTCTAAATGAGAGGAAACCATCAATTGTGAAGATCCAATTCCATAAGGATAGAACTTTTTCCTCTGTTAGTGGTTGGGTTCACAAATCTCATTTGTTAATATCTTTTGCTTTCATGTTAAAAGGTTTGTGAGGGCTACTATTTGATCCAACAGATGATGAATTGAGACCTTCCGCTTTCCCATTGCATGAATTGAATAAATTGTTTAAAAAATTTTAAACCTCTGCTGTTGCAAGATCGTCTTTATTAGGAATTTTTAAAGTGCCAGATGGAGTTTCAAATTCAACTACAAAAAAAAGTGGTAATTGTACACATCCTAAAATATTTTTACACAATTTTTATATATATATGTACCATGCAAACACAAGCACTTAAAAAATATTGGACCCTCTGATCTTGACTTGATGAAATTGCTTCTTAACTTTTGCTTGTAGCTCCATACAACATTAAACTTCATTCAAGTGTTTGTGGGATGTGATCCAATAAATTTAAGAGTAGAATTCGAGAATAATTAATAAATGTGAAATTGAAAATGAATAAGAATCCTGCGTATGAAATTAAATTGAAATTGTGAAAGCAAATAAATATTTAAATTTACATTTACCATCTATTCGAGATATAAATTCCATGTATGCCAACACTGATTCCCTAAAAACCTGTGTGGTATATTTAACTCATTTTTTTCATTTTGTTGGTTACATACGTTGAGACAATTTCCTCATGACCTTATTAATTTTGTTTCCATATGGAACAAGGTAATAGACTTTTCCTATGATGTGCCATAAAGCTAATTTAGTTTCCTTCAAATTTCCTATGTCTATTTCCAAAGTTTTAGTTACAAGATTATTGTGAATTCCTTTCAGCACATTAAAAGGTGAATTATTTCTGTTTTGTCAATGAGGTAAGTTAATCCTAAAAATAATTATTTTCTGAAGATTATATAAATATAAAACATTTATATAAAATATAATACTAAAAATAATGTGAAAATATTAATGTAAATATCAATATAAATTCCACACAGTAAAACAATTGTAAAATCTGTTAATGAATCAGTTGTTGTGTTTGTTGTAATAATGATATTACAAAAATTCTGAAGAAGAGATGAATAAATTTCAAATTTAAAAATCATTCATGTTATTTTTTTTTCATTGAACACAAATTATTTAAAAAATCCACAAAAACGCATAGAAAAATCAGAAATGTGACTATATAAACATTTGAATATACAAACAAAATATTTACTTTGAGCATTGTTAGCTTTTATTCTGTTTTCTAGTTTTTTCTAACACGGAATTAACAACTTTCACATTTCACGATCCCTAATTGCACTGTTGTGGAAAAGAACTTAATATAATGTTAGAAAACTTTTTTTTATTTTTTTTTTATGCTAACTCTATCATAATGAGCAATTAATTGTAAAAGTAGGATATGTAATGAAAGTTATTTTTACATCAATTATTTTAAATAATTGTGTAATAAAAGTTAAATGACATTTACCAACAATATTAAAGCCACCATCTGTAATCACTCTAACGCATACATAATAGTAGCTGGGGTGTTGATGTTTGGTTACAACTGAAACTAAATGAAATGGGAATTTTCTATCATTTTTTCCAAGTTTTTCATCTATGTATTCGTGTCAAATATTCATTAAAAATTGTTATATGTAAACAAGAAATTATGTAATGGTCTACAGATCCCAATTCATTGCGGAGATTGTAAATTTTCTACTATAGAAAATACCCCCTCCTTAGAAGTGAGGTTCTGTCTCACCAATCGTATCCAGGTGTGCTTATTTGATTAATTTCATTCGTACATACAATTTTATTAATTTTTTAAATATTAAAAACATATTTTACCAATTAAATCTTCGCGATTTGTTTTTCAACCATCGTTCTGGCCTAAGTTTATTTTTCGGGAATTTGTGATACGGCAACCAAGAGGTTAAATAATACAATTATTTGTAGTAAAACGTAAGAAAAGCAGATAATACCCATGGATATTCCCTACACTCACCATAATCTGCATTCGCGCAACTCTACTCAAAATGCGCGCGAAAACGCAACAGCAGCGGAATCTTCGCTATCGTTGTGACCGAGGAACTAAAACTTTGTCCCCCGCTTTTTAACATTGAGTGAACCAGCCCTGTAGCACTACTGTCTACGCTGCGTATAGAAAACAGATACAAAACAGAACGCCGCGTAACGCGGGAGGGATATACTGCGATTTTGTAGGAAGAGCTCTGAAGATAACTCAAATCCCATCTTCGCGATGGGATATGTCACGGCATTTCGCGTCTTTTCTCGGTCTTGCCGGTAGAAGTCGCATGATCGCAAGCACTGCTTCATACGGTCGCGATCGTGCGAAATCTAGCGGAACGACTGTGAATGATACGAAATGCCGTGACATATTCCATCGCGAAGATGGGATTTGAGTTATCTTGAGAGCTCTTCCTACAAAAATCGCAGTATAGAATCATATTCTCTCTGGACAGAACCGAGATGATCGACTCATAATAGTTCCCAGAAGCACCAGAAAGGCGCTAGTATCACCGAACGCCTTCGGAGATCTGACCCACGACGTCTAGACTTCGCGATCTGACCATTATTTGACGTGGATGAATAGCCAAAGATCACATAGTTATGTCTTTGTGATTAGCACAAGATTCTTCAATGGATGAAAGTGACCTTCCGTGGAGCTATATATTTCTAGATCCATGTATTCTTCCATGGTATTTACAAATATCCCCTAACACTCTAAATACTCTTTGGTGCAATCCTATTGAGTAGTTAAGACATACCCAACTAGAGAGCAGTGTTCTGTCCCTTCATTGACTGCCAGGTTGCCTGGTGGATTTAAGCAGTTCACTCCCATTTGAAGCATTTTTATGTTCCAGTAAGATTAGTTCCAGCTTCATCTCTATCGATCATAAAACAAGATGAGTACAGTGATAATCGAATTCAGCTGTTGATCATTTCTGTCGGTCAAAACAAGGCAAAAGAAATCAAAACCGTTTACAAGAACCCTTTAGGAAATTTCAACAAATACGTTACTGAATAAAAGAAAAATAAACCCAAATTTTGGCGTTAAACCTGTGATCTGACAATACTGCACATTTTTAACGCGTTCGAGTTCACCGAACGACGGACAAAAGCGCTGATACAAGCCCATTTCATCGCTTAGATCGTATTGTTATAGTACACATTCAATATGAGCACATTTTCTCCTCGCCTTAAATCGATTTACGACTACTTTCACGTCAAATTTGTATGAATTTATGTATTGTATTCATTATTAAGCCTGTTCACACGCTCCCGTGCTTTTTATTCATATTTGTGTACTTTCAATAAACATCAAATCTCTTAACAACACAAGTAAAATTATTAATATATGATCGCACGTAATATGTAATAATAACATTACGAACATTGAAATTACTTTTATTCCAAAATATTAGTTTTGTCCCCAAGTTACGCCTATTATAACTGTGTTGCTGTACCAATAATTCTATAATTATATACACATCTGAATTTATTGCATATTTTTTTGAGACGAGCAAATTTCAAAACATACACACACAGACATACACTTACAATTATCGTAAACACCACGAACTAAAACGATCCACTGCCTGATACCGTCAAAGCATACTGCAAAGATTCTGATTTTCCCGCACCTTATATTTGTAATGTTGTCTACAGTGGTTGCTGCGATTCACGCTATTCGACTGTTTCTAGTAGCAGAGAGGGGGAAGTGGGCCTAGGGCTCAAGAAAAATTGTGGATATAATACTTTAGTTGTTTAAAATAAATTATTGGAGGAACATTCTGCACTGTATCTAGGAGCTCGAATCTCTCTGCTAGTAGCAACCCAAGTAATTTTTAATAACAGAACCATCTTTCCAAACATTGACTACTATGCAATTTCAAACAATAGTAAAATACAGTCTTCTGGGTAAAATCGTCACACTCAATAAAAGTAGATCAAGTTTTAGTTATCTAGTGATTAAGAGTATTTTAGGATATATTATGGATATGAAAATATTAGATAGTAACTAGATGCGGCGCTAGGCGCTAGGTTATTTTGCGTCCCAGGCAAAATTAGATGTTTGCGCCCCCCAATAATAATAATGTTTAGAAATATTTTTTTAAGTAAAATATGATATATATATATATATATATATATATATATATATATATATATATCATACACACACACACACACACACACACACATATATATATATATATATATATATATATATATATATATATATACACACATACACACATAGAACACAAATTATTTTCAATTACATATTTAGGTGTACCACAAATATAAGGCAAATGATAGAATAATAATATTTATTATAAAAAATGTACTAAATTTGCGCCCCCCTGAGGTTTGCGCCCTAGGCCGTCGCCTAGTTTGCCTATAGGTAGCGCCGGCAGTGTAACTAGATTATCGAGAGTGACGGTAAAATCTAAATTCGAAATTGCAATTTTAGAACTTGTAAAGCGAGAAAGAAATAATATAAAACACACACACACACACACACACACACACACTCACTCACACTCATACTCTCTCTCTCTCTCTCTCTCTCTCACACACACACACTCACACACACACACACTCATACTCACACACACACTCACACACTCACCAATTTACAATAATTCAGCTAAGCGTTTGCTTAGAGCCCATGATCGCAGCGTGAACGATTTTATCGAGATCAAGCGGCTGTTTCGAAGCATTATAATCAAATCGTTCTTAGACGAATGTCACCAAACATTATTCAAACTTCCTCCTAACTTCAAATGTCGAGTTTTAGTCAGAAATTGGGAAGTATTATATGATTATTATGGATATAAAAATATGTGTTAACTGGGTGAATTTTCTTTACTTTAAGATTTTTGTCGAAAAGTAAATGTTATTACAAAATTTTAGTTATTTTTAACAATAAAACTTTCTTCTTAATAATTAGTATTGTAGATTACATTATTCATGTACTATGTAAGTTTGTCGTATTCTAATCACTTCTCTTTTTCGCCCATTTTTGTAATTTCATTACGAAATTAATGTTATAAGGATTAGAAAAATACTCACCAGAACAAAAACATTGCACTAAAATATGTTGCTAAGTTGTTTCTGTGTCGAAAAAAAAATAGGGTCTATCCAACTGGTTCACCAAGATCGCGAGTAGTGTGTCAGTGTGTACTGAGGCAGTCGTTCTTCGCCACATTTCCACAACCTCTCGCGCGAAGCGGACGCTTCGAAAGTGCTGTGAAGAGGAACAGTGTGTGTGTGAGTGTTGACGTGAAATTTAGAAGTGAAGATGAACTTAGTGAGTTTTGGAATTATTAGGAGAACGTCTCAGGGACTTGGTGAGTACATGAATACTATTTCTTCATTTTTAGCGTTACTTCTCTAAAACATGCACTGTGCATTTTTGGATGGTAGGAACCCAGATATTTAAAAAAAAATTGTTGTAATAATTATGTGTTACAACAGTATATTTTAATAAGTTTCATTTTTGCTATGGGATTTAGACTTGTCAAGTGAATACGTCCATTACTTATTTAACAATTGCATACCCACAACGGACTCGGGCCGCTGAAGATTTCGCGACTAATGAGTAGTATGAGTTTTTTGAATATCTTACGCGTAATACATGTTTACTATTTAAAAAAATTGAATTCTCTATTTCGTTTAACGAGAAATAATGAAAGAAATTCAACTATTTAATTCAAATTGCTAGGACCATAATTATATTCATATTTCCTAGTTTAAAAACGGCGATGAAAGCGAATAAGTTCGGACACTGAAAGATGAGAATTGTAATATTTATAAGGAAGGCGGGAATTTAATGATACGGAAATGCTATACTTCAAATTCAGAAGTAAATTTTCGAGAATTTACCGGATATGCCACCCAACATTCAGTAATGTAAAACTACCAAAAGTGCTTAGATACGTTTTTCAATCTCAGTAAAAGATGCATCGGTATTTATTAATGAAACTACTAGCGGAGCCCAGCAGACGTTATTCTGCCCTTTATCTTCCTCTTTCTCCTTTCCTCTCTCGTTCTCTCTCCGTCTCTCTCTCTCTCTCCTTCTCTCTTTATCTCTCACTCCGCCACTCTCTCTCTCGCTCTCCCTCTCTCTTCCTCTCACTCCGCCTCTCTCTCGCTCTCCGTCTCTCTGTTCCTGTCTCAGTCTGCCTGACTCTGTATGTGGGTCTCTCTCTCTGCCAGTCTGCCTCCGCCGCTCTCTGTCTCTCTCATTCACATTTAGTTGCAGATTCTGCACGTCTCTGAGCAGGTGAGGTAGTATCGAGAGCACCGGACCAGCAAAAATGTAATAGAATGGTCACGATCTCTATCACGATGTGAGACATTTTTTTAATGCCCGAGAACGCTTCGTTTAGGAGTTATTTAATGATATAGATTCAAAACTCCTACCGATTGTAGTGTGTTGCATTTGACATAAATATTTAGTTTTTTATTCTACAGCGCCGTTTTCCCGATATTTTAATAGTTATTCTGTTATTCGCGACGGAGATGAATCCAACAAAACAGAGATAATTAAAATTGGTCCAGCCGTTCTTGAGTTATAAATAGTGTAACTAATCCGAGTTTGTTTTATATATTTGGGTGAAAAAAACCAAGAGCAAGCAGGGTTCTTTTAAAGTTTTAGCAGTTAGTTTCTTCAGATTTTTACTGTTACGTGCTTTTACAAAATATATTAAATGTCTCAATTTAATATATCTGATCGATTTCAACTATATTAAAAAAATCTTTTGCCATAGTTTCATAATCTCTGTTTAGTACATATTCTGTTGGTACCCGCTTATCTTATCGAAAGGATACAAAGCAACTTGTAATAAAAAATAAACATATCTATTTAAAGTCTAAATATAATTTATATAGAAAAGTTAACAAAATAAAATACTCTTTGCATGCACGATAAAAATTATTAGTGCGGGAGACAACGACATAAAATTTAAAGTGATATACGGACGGTTAATTTATTATTTTTACTTTCCCGTATATACGGAGTATACGAAATATAGAAGCAGTATAGGGAAAGTTATGTAATGCTGTACGACAAAACGGGGGGTTTTCAGCAAAAAAAAAAAAAAAAAATTCATTGCAGGGCCCTGATAACGAAAAATTGGATAAATCCAGTTTCTAAATCAAGAAAAAAATCACTAACACGTGTTGCGGCCAGAGTCCCTGTTTTGTGGGTCCTTAATACCGAAAAACCAATTGAAAGCAAAATGTCTGTCTGTGAACAACTCTAGCGACTAAACCAGGGCTTTCCAACAGGCAGATAGAAATTTTTCCTTCAAATAAAATTTGTTCTTGATAGTGAGTACTTTAAGGTCATGTACATTTTTTTGTCGAAAATTTTAGTAGTTTTCGCGCAATATTGCGTGCAATATGTGTAATATTTAAAAAATACAAAAACAAGACTTTCTCAAAAACGGCTCCAAATTGTTTCTTTAAACTTTTGGTAGGGATAGTGCTAAATGTACTCTCAAAAAATGTAATCTTTTTGACGTTTCTCTTGCATCGTTAATATTTATATTAGCGGCGTTTTGTTCATCATTATATTTAAGAGTACATGTGCTGTAAATAATTTCAAATAAAGTTTCTCGAAAAATCAACTGTTTACTGTAAACAAAAGCTCAAAATTGTGCATTTTCAGAAACGCTCAAACGGTATTTTGTGAAAAATGGCTCCAAATTTTTTCTTCCAAATTTTCGAATGGATAGTGCAAATTGCACTCTTTAATATGACGTAAAGTTCATTTTGGGGTATTTGCCTGTTTTTTTAAAAATACACAAATGTAATTTTTTTAAACATTCTTTGAAACACTTAATATGAACATATCCACTATTGTATTTGTGAGTGTAAGTGTTTCAAATGACTTCAAATGAAGATTTTCGAAAACTCAAACATTTTTGGTGAAAAAGAGCTTCAAATTTCGAATTTACAATAGCGCTTAAAGGCCATTTTCTTAAAAATAGCTCCAAATTTTTTAACGAAAATTGCTATTTTGCACGTTTTTTTTCTGTTCTTTAATGTTCTTAAAATAATATTTCCATTCTACAATTAGGAAACGGAAAAATTAATAAAATGTCAAAAAAAATGTACTTTGGGTGGCGATAGATGGCAGCTGACAAGAGTATACGGCAAGTCCAAATAGCTAGCCGGGACCAAAAGAAATAGAAAACTAATACGGGAAAGTCTGTGCCATTCTGTAGCACCACTAGTTCAACTTTGTCAGGCAGTTTGTATTTGGTCTTTTATTTTAAAGACATAAAATAGTTTTAGGATAACTATTTTACATCAATATATTATATACGATACATAATAGCAATCGAAACATCTCGGAAAAGAATTATTTCCATCTTCAGACTTAAATGTCAAAAGAAATATATATATATTATTTGAAAAAATGGTGAGATTTAAACACAAGAAATGTATGTAACAAGCCACTATAAGGAACGCACTTTGATAAAAACTTTTGAAGGTCTCAGTATGGTTCTAATGACAGTATGCCTTTGGAATAAATCTAAATGATTGAGAATAAGAGGAAGAAGAGGGAGAAAGGTTGAGAAGGACATTACAAAAGCAAGTGAAGACAGAAAAAGATTGAATTAAGTTAGCAAGAGAAACATATTAATTTTGGGGAATTACTCAATAATCCATGATATAAATTTGTAAATTTTTTAGATTTCACCTGTATATTTCAAACAAGAAGATAATTTGATAACGCTATGTATCAAAACATCTTGTTTGCTATTATGTATCACTTATAATATAATGATGTAAAACGTATCCTAAAACAATTTTCTGTCTGTAAAATAAAAGACCAAATATAATTTGTCATAGTATAATGGATGTAATATACAACCACGGTTACTAAATGTGGTCTGCTAAAACTCCTAGAAAGGCGCAATGCAGGTCAAGAACTCGGCCTTTCCCGGCGTGCTCCTGGCGCATGACGGGAATTCAACAATTGGTGTCAATGCCGCGGTCTAGGTTAGCGGCCCTGCACGTGCCTCACGGAACATTCACCTCTCGCTCTGCCAAACAACTCACGTAACTTACGAACGGGAGAAAGCACGTTGGATTATTGTATAACAGCTTTCATTTGTTGTCATATTTAAGATTTCACTTTATTTATTTATGTGGTTTGTTATTTACTTTGCTTTTGAGACAGATTATTAAATAAATTAACCGGTTTCATACTAACGGTGCAATTGCCCTCCTTTTAACATAAATCTGTGATTCACATCCAGCCAAACATTGTTCATTTTAAGGCCTACATTTACTATCGCTAAGATGGGAATGAAAATTTAATTTAGATATTACAGTGATAGAATGTTCCTAAACGGATAGCATTTATTAAATTACAAAAAGCAATAAATCAAATCATAATTAACACAACTACAACTAGATATAAAGCAATACTGAATAATCTAGGTTACCATGATCATGATGCCCAAATTCTCACAATTACAAATAACATTCACTAAAGTATCGTATTACGTCATAAGGTCGGAAAATGGTAAACTACGAGTGATATTTCCAGCTGAAGCATGACGTTAGGAGGCGAGGCTGAAATTTCCAATGAGTAATGTAACATTTCACCCCGTGTGTATAAACACCATATATTTCATACTCTCTCGCATTTCCTTACTTTTATTTTAATTTCAAATTGCAATATTTCACAATGCTTGAGTGCCGATAAAAAGTTACCCACATCACGAGAGCCCACTGGAACCACGATGTCTGTGAAACAATTGCAGTACTCTCAACATTCTAAAATGGAATTGAAAGAATCAGATGTTTAGGAAATCGATAATAGATCATTCCAATAAAGCAATTGAACAATCTCAGAATTCGGAAGGAATATATAAACTAGTGGTGCTACAGAATGACAAAGACTTTCCCGTATTAGTTTTCTATTTCCTTTGTTCTCGGCTAGCAATTCGAACTTGCCACATACTCTTGGAACCAGCCATCTATCGCCGCCAAAAGTACATTTTTTGACATTTTCTTAATTTTTCGGTTTCCTAATACTCGAACGGAAATATTATTTTAAAAATATTGAAGAACAGTAAAACTGTAATTTTCTTGGTACAGTAAATGGCAATTTTCTTTGAAAAAATTGGAGTCGTTTTTAAAAAAATGGGGTTTAACCGCTACTAGAAATAAGAAATTTGAAGCTCTTTCTCACAGAAAATTTTTGAGTTTTCGAAGCACTTCATTTAAATTCATTTGAAGCGCTTACACCCACAAATACATCAGTATTTCCCAATTGCTGGTAATATGCATATCAAAGGCGTGATATAACTTTGAAAAAAATTAGATTTGTGTAATTTTTGCAAAAACAAAAACAAACAAAATAAAAACCAATTGAACTTTGCCTCATTTTAAAGAGTGAAATTAGCACTATCCATTTGAAAAGTTTGAAGAAATAATTTGAAGCCATTTATGAGAACATGGCGTTTGAGCGTTTCTGAAAATGCGAAATTTTGAGCTAGTTTTCACAGAAAACTGTTGGGTTCTCGAAAAACTTTATAGGACATTATTTAACGCACAAGTATAATGATGTGAACAAATAATATAATGGTGTGAACAAATCGCTGCTAATGTAAATATTAACGACGTGAGAGATAACTAAAAAAAATCAACAATTTTTTTAAAAAAAGGATAGAGCAACATGGAGTTTATGTCTTCTAATAGGGTAAAAAAACTATAAAAACACAAATAGTTTAAAAAATTACAAAAACAATATTTTCTCAAAAACGGCCCCAAATTTTTTCTTTCAACGTTGGGTAGGGATAGTGGTAAATGTACTCTATCAGATGACATAAAAGCCATATTGTTCTATCGGTTGGTTTTTTCAAAAATTACAAAAATGTAAATTTTTTCACATGTTTCTCACGTCGATAATATTTACATTAGCGGTGATTTTTTCACATTATTATATTTACGAGTAAATGTGCTTTAAATAATGTCAAGCAAATTTCTCGAAAACAACCGTTTTTTGCGAAAAGTAGCTCAAAATTTCGCATTTTCTGAAACGCTCAAACGCCATTTTCTCATATATGGCTGCATTTTTTCCTTCTTTTTAACGGATAATGCTAATTACTCTCTTCAGTAGAGCGTAAAGTTTATTTTTGGTTATTTTTTTGTTTTTTTGAAAAATTACATAATTGTATTTTTTTAAAGGTCTCTCACATCTTTAATATGCTCATTACCAGCAATTTGTAAACAGTATTTTATTTGTGAGTGTAAGTGCTTCAAAGTACTTCAAATAAAATATTTTGAAAACTCAAACATTTTCTGTGAAAACGAGCTTCAAATTTCGCATTTTTAGTAGCGCTAAAACGCCATTTTCTCTTAAACGGCATATAATTTTTAAAAGGAAATTGCCATTTATGACTAGGTTTTTGTGTTCTTTAATATTCTAAATTAATATTTCCAATAGGAAAACGAAAAATTAAGAAAATGAGAAAAAATGTACTTTTGGCGGTGATAGATGACAGCTGGCAAGAAAGAGTTTGTGACAATTCCAAAATAGCTAGCGAAGATCCAAGGAAAAAGAAAACTAATACGGGAAAGTCTGTGCCATTCTCTAGCACCACTAGTTACTTTCCCGTGTACGTACGTATACACGGAGTGATATACGTAGTATAGGGAAAGCTATGTAATGTTGCGCGAAAAAATGGCCAATTTTCGCCAGAAAAAAAATCGTTGCGGGGCGCTGATAATAAAAAAGTGGATAAAACCAGTTGCTAAATTAAGAAAAAGAATTCCCTAACACGTGGTGTAGCCAGAACCCCTCTTTTGTGAGTCCTTGATACCGAAAAACCAATTGAAAGGAAAACGTCCGTCTGTCCGTCTGTCTGTGAACGCTGCTAGCACCTAAACCATACGTACGATTACTTCCAAAATGGATATTCCCTGGTCGATCTGGTTCTAGTCGAAATTTTGTGATTTTGAAAAAGATTCTGTAAATTTTGGGGTACTTTACATGAAGCCCCCCGGACATTTTCAAAATTTTCTCAAAAATGTCTCCAAATGTTTTCTCTAAATTTCTTGTAAGAATAGAGTAAAATATATTTATTAAGGGGGCATAGGTCCGATTTTCACGGACGACTCTGAATTTTCGAAAATTGCAAAAGTTTAAAATTTTTTCGGCGTCTTTCTGGAACTACAAAATTGAAGATAGAGATTTTTCCTTCAAATACATTTTTTCTTCATAGTGAGTTCTTTCTTTAAGGTCAGGTACATGCTTTTGAAAAGTTTAGTAGTTTTCGCGCAATATTGCGTGCAAAATGTGCAATTTTAAAAAATTACAAAAACAAGATTTTCTCAAAAACGGCTGCAAATTTTTTCAGTAAACTTTTGGTGGGTATAGTACCTAATGTATTTTATGAAATGACAAATACGCCATATTGCTCTATTCTTTTGTTTTTGAAAAATTGAAAAAATGTCATGTTTTTGACTTGTCTCTCACGTCGTTAATATTTACACTATCGGCGATTTTTTCACATTATTACATTAAGGAGTACATGCGATTTAAATAATGTCAAGTAAAGTTTCTCGAAAACACAACCGTTTTCTGTGAAAACTAGCTCAAATTTCCACATTTTCAGAAACGCTCAAACGCCATTTTCTCATAAATGGCTAGAAAAAATTTCTTCAAACTTTTCGATCGGATAGAGCTAAATGCTCTCCTATATATGACGTAAGGTTTATTTTGAGGTATTTCTTAGTTTTTTAAAAAAATATACAAATGTAATTTTTTGAAAGATCTCTCACATCTTTAATATGCACATTACCAGCAATTTGTAAACATTATTATATTTGTGAGTGTAAGTGATTCAAATAACTTCAAATAAAGCATTTTGAAAACGCAAAAATTTTCAGTGAAAATGAGCTTCATATTTTGCATTTTTAGTAGCGCTAAAACGCAATTTTCTCTTAAATGGCACATAATTTTTAAATTAAAATGCCAATTATGACTTGGTTTTTGTGTTCTTTAATATTCTAAAATTAATATTTTCGTTCTACCAATAGGAAAACGAAAAATTAAGAAAATGAAAAATTCGCCGTGATATATGATAGCTGGTAAGAAAATGTGGCAATTCGGAAAAGCTAGTGAAAATCCAAATGTGGAAATAGAAAACTATTACGGGAAAGTCTGTGCCATTCTGTAGCACCACTTTTTCTTTCTTAACAAGTGGCAACGCCACAGAGCCCCTTATTTCATTTTGACCTGCGATCGAAAACACGGAAGTACTGCGAAGGATGTAATTTAAGATCATATTATTTTGGTCTCAATGCAGCACGTCCAGACTGCCTATTACTATTATTTTAGAATTGCTGGTTCGCATTCCTTTTTTCGCAATTGTGAATTTTGACTTACATTATAAATAACTTTGACAAGACAAATGTATAATTTTGAAATTTTGTGATTTTTTTGTAATGTGGAATGAAAAAAAAAAGCTACGGAAACTGGGACTCGAGCCCGCTGCTCCCTGAGTTCTAGAGAAACACTTTAACACTGAGCCATTCCTTCGCTCTTCCATTGCTCTTCTTATAACAACACATTTCATATTAAAAAACTTGAAAGCAACAATATGTTTCCAAAAATGAATGTAAATTCAATTTTTAGGCAGGAAACACGGAAGTCTTTTACCTCTGTACTACTGCTATTTTGCTCCCAATAAACAACGTATTTTATACGCTCTCCAATAAAATAAATGTAACCTTCATAGTTTGATATAGAGAACGTAGATTTAAAAAAAACTAGTGGTGATACAGAATGGGACAGACTTTCCCGTATTAGTTATCTATTTCCTTTGGTCTCGGCTAGCTATTCGAAATTGCCACTTACTCATGCCAGCTGTCGTCTATCGTCACCCACAGTACCCTTTTTTCAAGTTTCTTCATTTTTCGATTTCCTAATAGTAGAACGGAAATATTATTTGAAGAAATTTTCAAATTTCTTTGAAAAGTTTGGAGCCGTTTTTAAGAAAATGGCGTTTAAGCGCTACTATAAATGCGAAATTTGAAGCTCTTTTTGACAAACAATTTTTGAATTTTCGAAAAACATCATCAGAAGTAATTTGAAGTACCTCAACTTACAAATACAATAGTGTTTACAAATTGCTGGAAATGTGCATATTGACGGTATGAGAGAGGTTTCCAAAAAAATACATTTGTCTGTTTTTTGAAAAATCGAAAAATACCCCAAATTGAACCTCAGGTCATATTAAAGAGTGCAATTAGCACTATCCGTTCGAAAAGTTTGAAGAAAAACTATGGATCCATTTATGAGAAAATGGCGTTTGAGCGTTTCTGAAAATGCGGAATTAGGAGCTTGGTTTCACAGAAAACAATAGAGTTTTTGAGAAACTTTATTTGAGATTATTTAAAGCACATGTACTCACAAATATAATCATATGAACAATTCGCCTGTAGTATAAATATTAACGACGCGAGAGTTTCAGGTCAAAAAATTAAACTTTTGTAATTTTTTAGAAAACAAAAGAATAGAGCAGTATGGCGTTTATGTTATGTTATAGTGTACATTAGGCACTATTCCTACCAAATGTTTAAAGAAAAAATTGGAGTCGTTTTGGAGAAAATCTTGTTTTCGTCACATTTCCCGCAATTTGTAAACACTATTGTAATTGTGATGTAAAGTGCTTCTTATAACTTTAAATAAAGTTTTTCCTAAACTCAAAAAGTTTCTGTGAAAAATAGCTTTAAATTTCGAATTTAGATTATCGCTTAAACGCCATTTTCGTAAAAAAACAGCTTCAAATTTTCTAAAGAAAATTGCTATTTATTATAATTTTGCTGTTCTTTAATGTTCGTAAAATAGTATTTCCGTTCTACAATTAAGAAACCGAAAAATTAACAAAATATTAAAAAATGTACTTTAAGCGGCGATGGATGGCAGCTGGCAAGAGTATATGGCCAGTCCGTATAACTGGCCGAGACCAAAAAAACTAGAAAACTAATACGGGAAAGTTTGTATCATTCTGTAGCACCAGTAGTTTCGCGCAGCATTACATAACTTTCCCTATACTACGTATATCACTCTGTGTATACGTACGTATACGGGAAAGTAAAAAGGGACAATTTTTTACATTTTTGATTAAGAATGACTGCATTTTGGTCAATAAATATGAGAATAGACATTATTTAGGCATTTAAACACGAAATAGGCATTTATTAGTGAAATAGGCATATATAGAATTCGCATATAATGCTCCTAATGCCTTTTTTTTAAAATTTATTTCTACCTGTTCGACATATTTGTCTTTCAGGGGTTAGGACATTACAAACAAATAACTGGCGATTTGATACTCACTGGAACCTGTAGTAGGAATTATTAACAATTAAATTTTTGAAAAGGTTATGCTATGAAAAAAAAGAAGTTTGTAAAAAAGATTTTGAATAGAAGGATAATATGTTGTAAATGTAGTAATTATGGTGGATGAAATATATCTTTAGGAAATTTTGATAGTATACGTCGAGGAAAATGATATGTTTGACCTAAATTGAAAGTGCGGGTCTGTTGTAAGTCATCTAAGGAGTTGAAAAATTTAAGGCTTTGTGAACGAATTAGGGAGTTGATAGTGTCAATTTTCAGTTCATTATGGAGTTGAGAGTTGGGAATATACCAGGGTGCGTGAAATATTTTCCTGATGAATTTATTTTGGAGAATTTGTAATTTATTAATATGGGTTTTGGCAGCATTGGACCAGATGGGGCAAGCATAAGTAAGGGTAGGACGAATAATTGTGGTATATATTAATTTTGCTGAGTGAATGTTTGTAGGTGATTTATAATTAATGAGGGAGTGTAATTTATAAATTTTATTGTTAGTTTTATGTATAATGTTTTTAATATGGGCATTCCATTTAAGTTTAGTGTCTAAGAGGAGTCCAAGATATTTAATAGGTGTGTTGGGTGATATCCAGGGTATAGCTTGATCAAGAATTAATATTTCTGCAGGGATGATTGGTTTACAGAGTGTGAAGATTTTAGCTTGACATTTATTCATGTTAATTTTAATCTGCCATTTAGAAGTCCAATTTGTATAAAGCAGAAGGTCGGATTGTAGTCTATTTTTGGCAGTTGTTAAATTTTTATGACTAATGAAGAATGCAGTATCATCAGCAAAGAGGGCTAATTCTGAGTACGTAAAGTTGGGAATGTCAGAGAGATAGATGTTAAAAAGAAGAGGAGATAGACAGGACCCTTGGGGCACGCCCGCGCCAATTGAAAATAGTTGAGAAAAAGAGGAATTAATTTTGACACGAAAAGTGCGATTAGAAAGAAAATTTTGAATTATTTTGAACAAATAAGTAGGAATTCCAATTTGGAATAATTTATAAATAAGACCATGATGCCAAATTTTGTCGAATGCTTTTTCGATATCCAGTAATAATACAATAGTATGCTGTTTTAGGTGAAAGGAGTTTTCAATATGTTCTGTTAGCCTTAAAAGTTGATGAGTAGTTGCATGCTGATGAGTGAAGCCAAATTGAGTGGGAGGAATAATTTTGTTAATTGTAGTGAAGTGTAATAATCTGTGATGAATAAGGGTTTCAAATATCTTGGAAAGAGAGGAAAGTAAACTAATAGGTCGGTAGTTCGATGGGTTTCTAGGATCTTTTTGTGGTTTACAAAAGGGAAGTACGATTGCTGTTTTCCAGGTAGTTGGAAAGTAATTAAATCTCAATGCGGAATTTAGAATAGAAGTAAAAGCAGCAATTGATCTTTTACCAAGTGACTTGAGTGTCTGATTATTGATAGTATCCAATCCTGGAGATTTGCGAGTTTTTAGTGTTTTAATAATTGAATGAATTTCAGAAGGGGAAATATAATCATTATTTTGGGGAACATTAAAATTTGGAAGAGAGAGAAAATTGCTAACAAGATTGTAAAAGTGAATATTTGTAGTTGAATTCGGAGTAAACGTATTTTGGAAATGAAGACCTAGTAATTGAGTTTTGTCATAGTCATTTATTGCTGTAGTGGAATGTTGCTTAAGGATTGGAATAGATGTTTTTTCTTTACAGATTCTTTTAAGAGTTGACCAGAGCTTTTTTGATTGGGGATGAATTTGTTTAATAAAGTTTTTGTATTCATTGAATTTATGTTGTTCCAGTTTAGATTTTATAATCCTAGATATTTTGTTTAGTTTAGTTTTAATATCTTTACTCCTGGTTTGTTGCCAGAATCGTCTTAGGGAGTGCTTAGTTTTAATAAGGTTAATAATAGGTAAAGGTAGAGGTTTATAATTTACGAAATTAGTTTTTGGTATATATTTAGAACTTATGTGTAAATTATGATTTATTGCATCCGTGAAATAAGTGATGTACGAGTCTATGTCATGAGTTGATAATATATTTGTGGGGAATTGAATGCTGTTTTCAATATTTAATGTAAATTTATTCCAATTTACTTTTTGGAATATAGGAGAAGAGTTAGAATAGGTGATATGAGAGTTGAAATAAATGTTTATAATAACTGGATAATGATCTGAATCAAGCTCAGGTAATACGTTTTGAGTAATTGGAAGGTTTATGTTTTGTGTGATTAGTATATCTAAAATATCTGGGATGATATTTTCATTATATGAATAATACGTGGGTTCATTAGGGGCATGAATTTGAAGATTATGATTAGCAATAAATTTGTGTAATTTTATACCATTTGGATTATTATTAAGACTTCCCCAGATTTGATTTTTACAATTTAGATCTCCGAGCAGTATGATTTTATCTGTTGTATTGTTAAATATGCTTTTAAAATATGTCAGCGGGAAATTATACTTCGGAGGCTTATACGCAACTGTAAGGTGGTAATGGATTTGATTGATATTGATTATTATTGTAATGAATTCGAGGGAGGGAGTGATAGGTGTATTTATAAGAAAAGATTTGAGTTTGGAAGAAATAATAATAGCTACGCCACCCGATGCTATATTGTCAATTCTGTCATATCTGTATATTTTATATCCATGTAAATAAAATTTTTCATTGGGGATGAGATGCGTTTCGGTGATACATGCTATTTGGATGTTGTGGGAATAAAGAAAATGTTCAAATAATTGATGTTGCCTTTTAATTCCATTGGCATTCCAATTGAGCAGTGTTATGCTGTTAGTTTTCTTAGACATTTTGTTTGTTCAGAAGTGATTCTATGATTTGTTGAATTTGTGGTATTAGTGAAGATATAACTTGCGTAACTATTGTGGTAATTAATTGTGAGATATTTAATGAAGAAGTGTTAATGTTATTAATATTTTGAGAATTGCGAGCTGTGTTGGAATATGTATTTGACCAGGCATTAGGTGGTTTCTGAAGTGGGGGAAAGTCTGTGTTGTGGAATGTGAAGGTTTTAGGCTGTGTATTTGTATTTTCCAAATTATGTATGGTCTCTTGTGAAGTATTATTGAATTTAGAAGTTTTGTTGTTAAGTGCTTGTTTAAAAAAAGGGCATCCTCTATAATTAGCAGTGTGATTCTGGTTACAGTTAACACAAATCGGAAGTGCATTTTGAGGTTTGTTGCAAAGAGAATAGTGGTGATTCTGATTACATTTGACACATCTGGGAGTTAAACGACAGTTTGCCTGTGAGTGATCAAATCGTTGACAGTTTTTACATTGTATGGGTGAAGAACGTTGAGTTCTTGGTTGAATATTCACTAAGCAATGAAATAAGGTTTTCAGGTGTAGAATTTCTTTACCTTCTTTGGAGTTTTGTAGGTCTAAAGCACACGTTTGAAGAGGTTTTCTGGATTTGTCGTAAAGTCTTCTAACACTGATTATGGGATATTGTAACCTAAATAGTTCATTATAAATGTCTATTTCTGAAATTGAAGCAGGAATGTTTTTAAGCATCACAGGGAAACACTTTTTTGATGGATCTTGATATGTATAAAATTGAATGTTGTTTGATTCACTAAATTTGCGAAAGTTCCTAAAGTCGTCAATAGATGTGAACTGTATTTTTATTTCATTTTTGCGAGACTTAGTGGTGTATTCATGTTGCACAATTTTTGATATATCTTGTATTAATAGCTGGTAATTTTTTCCAATCACTGTAAACGGTGGAATTTTCACTTCAGAGTTAGAGAGTTCGTTATCAGGATCGGCAGTTTCATTCAAGATGTCGTATCTGGAGTATGTTGGAATTGAATAGGTTGGTTTACATTGTTTTTGACGTTTGGCTGAATTTGCTTCTTGAAGAGGAGGTTGATTATTTGTATTTCCTGAAGTGTGTGTAAAGGTTGTGGAAGATTGGTTATTAGGTGGCATTTCTTCTAATCCGGGAGCAGCTTGAAGAACATTGATGGTAGTAGAAGATGTTGATTGCAGAGAAGAATTTTGAGGTTGATGTATCACATCTTGAGGCAATGACTTTTGACGTTTGGCTGGATTTGTTTCTTGTAGAGGAGGCTGGCTTCTATTTGCATTATACGAAATGTCTGTGTAAATGAAGGGAGGCTGGTTGTCCGTTTGCATTTCTATCAATCCGAGAGTAGCTTGAGGTACATTGACAGCATTCGATGTTGATTGAAGAGAAGCATTTTGTGACTGATATATTATATCTTGTGATAACAAATTTTGAGATGTAATATTTTCAGGTAAGTTTGAATTATTATTCTGCATTATTGGCAGGTCTTGATGGAACATATAATTTCAATGCCCAATACAGTCTCCCCGGAGGGGAAACTGTGAAACACGTACAGAGTTACAGCTGGATTTATTTATGTCTGCAATTGATTTGAACAAATTTATGATAAATGTCAGTTTTTTCTTACCAGTGGCAGGCTGGTTCGCTAATATTTTGTAATTATATTGATTCTCCGAGCGAAAACAGTCCGATTACTTGGCACGGCCCTCTGGAAGTCGCTCCTAATGCCTCAAAATGAATAAGTAAAACAAAAGATTGCGTTTTCCATTGAAGGGGAAAATAGGCAAATATGCAAAAATACTCAGCTTAGTAATGAACTACAAAATACATAAAGTTGAAGTCCTAGGAAGAAGAAATATTCACAAAATTCTCCGTCCGATAAGAAACACAGAGGTATGGAAATTAAGAAGTAATGAAGTTCGTACTATAGAAAACATAACCGAAACATTACGGAAGAGGCGACTGCTATTTTTTGGACATTTATATAGAATGGACGACAACAGATTAACCAAGCAGATTTTTAAATTCCTTTGGAACAAGAAGTCGACAATAGCCTTGATTCAAGAAGTTAGGACAGATTTCGAAAGAAACTATATAAGTGAAAGAGAAGCAGCAGAAAGATGTTTAAGAAGAAATTGTTAGAAAATGGAAGGATTCCAGGGCAGGAAGGAAAAGAAGACAGGATCAAATTGGTCCGAGGAGAGATAAAGGATACATAGTGAGAAGATGAATGAGTACTGGAGGAAGAAGAAAGAAGGACAAAGGAAGAAGCATGAAATTGGTGCGTGGTCCCTAGATGACCCAAACGAAAGAAGACGAAGAAGAAAAATAATACTAAGCGAGAGAACCAATAGCATTTATACAAGATGTCGTACATTCAGCTCATTTCGCTAATTTTATGCGCAGAATAATGCTACTAAATAAGTAAATCGATCCTGGCGAAAACAATCTTATCAGAAGACTATCGGAAATATTATGTTAGTGTTGTAGTATTGGTATGGCTTAATTCACTTTCCTTTTGAAAGAGAAATACACGAAAATATCTGACATCGACCCACTTCTACACAAAAGCCTGGAATATATGCACTTAAATACGCCATATAAATAAAAATATGCAGTTAAAGAAAAAAACTAATAAATATGCAATTATGCAAAATAAAAATGAGCTACTATTGTTTGTTTTGGAGGTAGGTAAAGTTATATACATTTTCTTTCGATATGTCCAAACAATAAAAATATGCTATTACATGAAGTTCCCCGGTGTATTCATGAATTATTGTAAGTTCCTTCTCATTATTGTAATCAACTACATGATTGGTACTTGTCATGCATCTATAAAATTGTTCATTACAGAGTATCATGTTGATAGATTTTGATGCCAATTAATGATTTTGTGTTGTTGATATCAAATTAATTAAAATACATAAATTCAACGCACTGCAGACTATAACTGAACAGTGATTTTATAAAGAGCATGAGTCACCTTTTTTCACAAATTAAGTTTTTACTATTTTCCATTTTCTTGAAGGTCGATACATCGTTGAGTGCATAACGAACATGAGTAATGTTAACCCAGTCTCAGTTACAACTATGTTAAATTCTCGTTGAATGTTCAAAGGGCGTGAATCGCTGCTTCATGCCCATTTTGCTCTGAAAAGTTGGTAGCTCCCTGATTTGATAAGAGAACATTCTCTTATTCGCGGCACAAAATCGACTGTTGATTCTTATTGTGGTAGAGGCTAGAAGTACGTGTTTATTTTGCAAATTGTGTTTATACTGCGATTTTTGTAGGAAGAGCTCTCAAGATAACTCAAATCCCATCTTCGCGATGGAATATGTCACGGCATTTCGTATCATTCACAGTCGTTCCGCTAGATTTCGCACGATCGCGACCGTATGAAGCAGTGCTTGCGATCATGCGACTTCTACCGGCAAGACCGACAAAAGACGCGAAATGCCGTGACATATTCCATCGCGAAGATGGGATTTGAGTTATCTTCAGAGCTCTTCCTACAAAAATCGCAGTATAGTTACCTGAGTAAGTAAAAATTATTAATTTACAGACTAATGTGTACGTCCACTTACGCTGAATGATGTAAAAATGGAATAGGTAACTAGTGGTGCTACAGAATGGCACAGACTTTCCCGTATGTTTTCTATTTTCTTGGGTCTTCGCTAGCTATTCGGAATTGGCACATACTCTTTCTTCCCAGCTACCATCTATCACCGCCAAAAGTACATTTTTTGTCATTTTCTTAATTTTTCGGTTTCCTATTAGTAGAACGAAAATATTAATTTTAGAATATTAAAGAACACAAAAACCTAGCCCTTAATGGCAATTTTCTGTTAAAAATTATGTGCCGTTTTAAACAAAATTGCGTTTTAGCGCTACCAAAAATGCGAAATTTGAAACTCATTTTCACAGAAAATTGTTGAGTTTTCAAAATACTTTATTTGAAGTTATTCGAAGCACTTACACTCACAAATATAACAATGTTTACAAATTGCTGGTAATGTGAATATTAAAGGTGTGAGAGATACTTTAAAAAAATTACATATGTGTAATTTTTGAAAAACCAAAAAAAAACAAACTCAAAATAAAGTTTACGTCATATTAAAGAATGCAATTAGCACTATCCGATAGAAAAGTTTGAAGAAATTTTTTTAAACCATTTATGAGAAAATGGCGTTTGAGCGTTTCTGAAAATGTGGAAATTTGAGCTAGTTTTCACAGAAAACGGTTGTGTTTTCGATAAACTTTACTTGACATTATTTAAAGCACATGAATTCATAAATATAATACTATGAACAATTCGCCGCTAGTGTAAATATTAACGGCGTGAGAGACAAATGAAAAAAAATACATTTTTGCAATTTTTGAAAAAAACAAAGAATACCTCAAAATGAACTTTACGTCATATTAAAGAATGCAATTAGCACTTGTTGAATCCCAATGGGGGTATAGCGATATAATCTCCATGAACCTATGGTTGCCCAGAAATGCACGTTGTTTTGCGACCTACCTTGTTGATGTGTATAATTTGTTACTTTCCCGTATATGTACGTATACACGGAGTGATATACGTAGTACAGGGAAAGTTATGTAAAAGTTTCGCTGCGCGAAAAAATGGCCAATTTTCGGCCGAAAAAAATTAATTGCCGGGCCGTGAAAACGAATAAGTGGATAAAACCAGCTGCTAAATTAAGAAAAAAATCCCCTAACACGTTTTGTAGCCACAAACCCTGTTTTCTAGGTCCTTGATACCGAAAACCCAATTGAAAGGAAAACGTCCGTCTGTCCGTCTGTGAACACTGCTAGCGCCTAAACCATAAGTATGATTTCTTCCAAAATGAATATTCCCCGAATGGATTCCCCTATGAATAAGTATGATTTCTTCCAAAATGAATTTTGAAAACGATTTTTCAAAATTTGGGGGCACTTTATATGAAGGCCCCCGGGGATTTTCAAAATTTTCTCAAAAATGGCACCAAATTTTTTCTTTAAATTTCTTGTATGAATAGTGTAAAATACACTTATTACCATGGTATAGGTCCGATTTTCACAGATAACTCTGAATATTCGAAAATTTGGAAGTTTGAATTTTTTTCGGGGTCTTTCTCCAGCTACAAAATTGAAGATAGAGATTTTTTCTTCAAATAAAATTTGTTCTGCATATTGATTTCTTTCATAAAGGTCATGTAAATGTTTCTCAAAATTTTAGTAGTTTCCGTGCAATATTGCGTGCAATATGTGCAACATTAAAAAATTACAAAAACAAGATTTTCTCAAAAACGGCTCGAAATTTTTTCTTTAAACTTTTGGTAGGGATAGTGGTAAATTTACTCTATCAGATGACATAAAAGCCATATTGTCATATTGTTTTTTTCAAAATTACAAAAATGTAAATTTTTTTACTTGTCTCTCACGTCGTTAATATCGGCGTTATTACACTATAATACATTATCGGCGATTTTTTCAGATTATTATATTTACGAGCATGCTTTAAATAATGTCAAGTAAAGTTTCTCGAAAACACAACTGTCTTCTGTGAAAAGTAGCACAAATTTCGGCATTTTCAGAAATGCTCAAACGCCATTTTCTCATATAAGGCTGCAAATTTTTTCTTGAAACTTTTGTAACGGATAGTGATAATTACACTCTTTAATATGACGAAAAGTTTATTGTGAGTTATTTTTTTGTTTTTTCAAAAATTATATAAATGTAATTTTTTTGAAAGATCTCTCACATCTTTAATATGCACATTATCCGCAATTTGTAAAGATTATTATATTTGTGTGTGTAAGTGCTTCAAATAACTTCAAATAATGTATTTTGTAAACTCAAAAATTTTCTGTGAAAATGAGCTTCAAATTTCGCATTTTATTAGTGCTAAAACGCCATTTTCTCTTAAACGGCACATCATTTTTAAAAGAAAATTGCCATTTAAGGCTAGGTTTTTGTGTTCTTTAATATTCTAAAATTAATATTTTCGTTCTACGAATAGGAAACCGAAAAATTAAGAAAATGACAAAAAAATGAACTTTTGGCGGTGAGAGATGGTAGCTGGCAAGAAAGAGTATGTGGCAATTTCTAATAGCTAGCGAAGACCCGGCAGCGATGGTGTAGCGGTTAGCGTAACGGACTGCTATACCCAAGTTTGCGGGTTCAAGCCCGATCGAAGCCGTGGATTTTTTAGGGGCGAAAAAATCCTTCGTACGCCTTCCTTCGGAGGGGAAGTAAAGCCGGCTGTCCCATGTTAGTAGATTTACTTGCATGTAACAGATCCTCAAGCCTAAATGACGCCTCTGAGCTAAATTCAAATCGCCGGTTTCGTCGCCTCAGTAATACCTTCTTTCCGCTAGTTGGTGAAAGGAGTGTAACAAAATTTGCGCGGTCAGACGGAAGAGCAGGCCTCATGGCCTGAGTCTCGCCACGTAAAATAAGGCAATTCAAATTCAAAATTCAAAATTCAAGACCCAAGGAAATAGAAAACTAATACGGGAAAGTCTGTGCCATTCTGTAGCACCACTAGTTTTTCTAACTGTATCGTAGACCTGTGTGATTCAATATACGAATATAATTTCTTCATTGAAACACTTATTTATTTCAACTTTGGTAACAGATTATGGTGCCCAGATCACTAAATCGCAGCGCAGAAAGTTAGTACAGTTAAGTGTTCCAGAAAACCTTTCGTGAAGATAAAAGTGAATTGTGTATCAGGACTCGTATCAGACTGTGAATAATAAATACGTCTGGTGTAAGATTTGAAATATTAAGTAAGGAAAACTACGATACATGGAAACTACAAATGCGTGCCATATTAATTAAAAACGACTCATGGGATTATGTGAGCGGTACAATTGAAAAACCGGAGTTAACGGCGGACAACGCTGATTCTATAAATATATGGATGAAAACAGATTTGAAAGCGCAGGCAGATATAGTATTAGCAATTCAACCGTCCGAAATTAAACAAATAAAAGGTTGCGAAACTTCTCGTGCAATATGGACTAAACTTGAAGAAATTTATCAGTCAAAAGGACCCGCGCGAAAAGCCGCACTATTGGACCAGCTCATATCAATGAAGATGCAAGGAGATGATGCACGTGAGTACACAAGACAATTTTTTGATGTGGTAGACAAATTGACAGAAATGGATGTTTCTATTAATCAAGATCTTTTAACTGTAGTGTTATTACGTAGTCTGCCAGAAACTTTCGAAAATTTCAGGTGCGCCAGGAATTCACGAGATGTATTACCTTCCCCTGAAACATTAAGAATTAAAATTGGAGAAGAATTTGAAGCACGGAAAGATAATGATCGAAATATGCAGAACGCGATGGTAGCTAGGAATTCAAATATGAATAGTTATAAGAAGTTTCAACAAGTAGTGCATCAAAATACAGAATACAAGAAGGATTCTAAAATGCGATTGCGGGACCGCTTATGCATAAAAACGTCGGTTTTAGTTATATTACTAGTTTTACCAAATTATTCTGTTACAATCGACTAACATTGTTTACAAATCGAGGTATCGGCCTCGTGAAAAGTGCTTGTGGCAAGTGATCACACGAACTAAGGCTGTGGATTCGAAACTCGCGCAAGGCGAGAATGTTTTGTGCCCGTGGGGAGGAGGGAGGCATTCCTAGTCTCTCTACACCTTGGCCCTTCTATACTCCCTTGGCTTGACAGGCTACTGTATTTGCAGTCTATGGGTGTAAATGAGGATCTGTACGCCTACACCCTGAACAATGGTAGAAGCACCGAGAAGGGCCGAGGGAAAGGTAAGGGGGGGGGCTAGACCAGCCTTTGCGTGTTTCCGGGAGCGTGAAGAGATTCTTCATTGGGATTGTCCCTAGGGTAGATTGATTGATTGATTCGTGTTACTACTTAGGTCATTAGCCCCGTAAGTGTAGTGCGTGTTTTTCTCTCGGGAGATGGCGATGATCTTTTCCCCGCAGGATGCGAGATCCGTCGACTTGCGGGGAATTCCCCCTCAACCAGGTATTTTCCACCAGCGAGGGCACCGCCCCAACCGAGACAAACTGTAAGCTCCCGAACGGTCTCCCGGCATGTGTGGTGGTGTAGTGCATGTTAGTGTAAGTGTGTGTGTAAGAGAAGAGGAGAGGACAAGGAAGAGGAAGGAATGATCGCGCGCGGTTCGTGGCCCGTTTGTTAGGGTATTGCTCCAGCATTCGCCTGGTGTTGATCGGAGAAACCACGGAAAACTACCAATCAGAGCAGCCGGCCGCTAGTATTCTCCTCCAGACAGCGACTGAATTCGACCTAGCTGACAAGCTAGTGTCGAACGTCCTGCCGCCGTCGAGACTCGAACCTAGGACCTCCCGGTCAGAGGGACTGCAGTGACATCAGTTGATGCACTGAGCCATCTCTCCCTGTCCCCAGGGGAGCCGATAGATAGCAACTGGGAAGAGGATGGAAGCAAAATCAAAAAAGTTAACCAAGACTGAAGATTCCGTAATAGGAAAATAACTAGTATGAGAGAGACTGTGTCATTTTATAGCACCATTAGTGACTTTTTTTCAAAACATCATATCTACGTTTCTGCCCACTTATGTGCGCGAACAATGTTTTTTTTATTCTAAAGAATGTAAAATCAATCTAGAATAATGATTGGCTGGTGACAATACTTGTAAAATATGTCCTTTCCCCCAGCAATACTATTGCTGCAAACAATTTTTTTCTTCTCCATATTTTTACAAATTTTACATTTCAAATTTTCATTACAAATTCCTGTTTGCATTTTCTGTTTAATAATCGCTTTTGAATGTAGGTAGCTAGGTGAAATTCAACCGCTGTCTGGAGGATAATTCTAACAGCCGGCTGCTCTGATCGGTGGTTCCTCCGATCAACACCAGGCGAATGCCGGAGCACTATTCTAATAAACGGGTTATAGACTGCGCCGAATCTCTCCTTTCTCTTCCTTGTCCTGTCCTCATACTTACTTACTCAATAACAAGCATTGAACTACCACATATATCGGTAGCTAACAGTTTTCTTTATATGTAGCTGTACTTATCATATTGTTTAACAATATGATAAATATAACAAACAAATACAACATCAATTAAACCAGTGTCAAGTTGTCAAATAAAAACCTCATGTAATCTTTCTCCTCCCTCTTCGTCTATCATTTATCGCACACTTATCGAGTTGGCGGCGACGTTTCCGCTCTCAAATTACTTTGCGTGCCCGCCACACCTGTGATCCTAGATGGTCGTGCCCACTTGCGCAAGGTCAGGAATTCTATAACACTATACTATATTCCACGAGCGGGCACAACCGTTTCTGCCCCGATGGTAAATCGTATGGGACGAGATCCCCTGCGGCGCAGCGAGACAAGCGACAATCATAACCCACAACTGGACCCGAACTAGTGGTTCTTCGGACAGACATTTACCGCATTTCACCTTCACTAGTACATTTGAGGAATTGCCGATCCGGTGGTCGAGATCGCTCAGTCAGTAGTGACGTAGCGATCTCGGGCCGAAGGATCGAAGGTTCGAGTCCCGCCTCGGGCATGGTTGTGTTTGTGTTCGTCCTTTCACCCCCCTTCATCATATTATATCGTTTCATCTAGTTCACAGTTACCCGTAATGTTAAAACCATTAGCGAGCGCTAATGACATAGATGCTAATGTGATCTTAAATAACACACACAGACACATGAGGAATTTTTTTGTCTGAAACTGTTATCTCGCCAGGGTTCGCCGTTTGACAGGTTAATTTGGTCGAAAAATAGTCTAGGTTCATTGGTTACTTCGGGTTTCCGGGCATGTGAACTGCTACGGTCATTAGTTACGTAAGGGTAGTGCATGTTTTGGCACGAGAGGTGGCGGATTTCTTCTCCCGCCGTGGACCTACACCTGGGGTTGCGGGTTTTTCCTTATCCAGGTGTCTCCCACCAGCGGGCAACTATCCAACCGGGACAGGTGTTAGCTTCCGATATATGTGGTAGTTCAATGCTTGTTACTGAGTAAGTATGAGGACAGGGCAAGGAAGAGGAAGGAGAGATCGCGCGCAGTCTGTGACCGGTTTGTTAGGGCACTGCTCGGGCATTCGCCTGACGTCGATCGGTGAGACCACGGAAAAGTATCGATCAGAGCAGCCGGCTGTTAGAATTCTCCTCCAGACAGCGACTGAATTCGACCTAGCCATCTAGGTGCTTTCGAAAAGCTCCACCGCGACTCAAAACCTAGCACCTCCCGCTCAGAGGCGCTGCAGCTCCATTAGTCGCCGCCATGGGCCTTTCAGCGGGCAGGCAGGTTCAGAAGTCAACGTGCCTCTGATCCGGCCCGAGCTCTCTCGACCGGAAGCAATTGCCCCTGCGAATGTTCCGGTGCCTCGCGCGAGCAACGGGTTCTGGCTGACTGCGCGTGAGCGAGACCGCGCGCGGAGAAAGTTGCACGGGGCGCGGCCCACGCGCCCGCGCACGGCTTGGAGGTCCTTTCGCCTCCGAGGTCGAAAATGCACGCTACGGGAAAGTTCACTAGGTTTGTCGCGATGACCGAAATACCTCCCCCTCCCGATGACTATAATTTTGTATTCTATTGCTTGTAATCTATTTACTTACTGCTTACAGATCTATATACTTACCACACACGCACACGCACACACACACACACTCACACACACACACATACACATATATATATATATATATATATATATATATATATATATATATATATAAAAAAAAGTATACAGGATGTCCCACCAACTATGGACCACCCCCATAACTTCTAAACGGTTCAGGATATCGAAATGCAGTTTTCGCTGAATAATGCAGAATCATGGGGCAAGTAACATGCCGTAGAAGAATTGTGTATAATACTTTTAGTTTTCGATAAATTTAATCATCTTTGATTTTTTAAATGGAACTATATATTTTTCTCACCAGCAATGGATAGATCATGAAAAGAGGAATAAAATGATGTATCATGTGCATAGTATTTTGGTAGTAATTTCCGTTTAAAATTAGACTTTCTGATATGTGATTTTGAATGAACGGACAATATTTCATGTAGCAGCCCTTGCAAAAGTCGCCTTCGGGGAAAATGGCCTTCGCGTCGTCTAGACTGTTGCGTGGAGAGAGAAGACTGAAAGGGGTGGCAATGAGAGATAAGAAGCCTAACTACGGCAATCCAGGGTGTTAACACAAAAGTCACATTAAAAATTACCAATTTTAACGATCAGAATGAGAGATTTTTTCCATTGATTTATCTGCATTTAACTTGTCTTCTTTAGCAATAAACATCATTTTCAAACTTGACAAGAATGCAACTTCTTCGTCTCTTCGTTGGTAAATTTCATTTTTAATTAAGATGATCATTCGTCCACTTCGCAATCATACTGCTCTTCATAAATGAAAAAGAAAACAGTACACTTCCGTCTTTTTCCGTGGATTTTCAAGTTTGAGGCAGCACATGTCGTCATGAAGTGAGAAACTCTACAATCAATATTAGCAATCGAGACTACAGATGTACATTTGTGTTAAAATTTAGTAAATTAGCACTGATAGTCTGTTAAGTGTGTTTCAAAATTTTTATTGCTTTGTTATTTTGGTACGTGTTTAAATAAGACGTTTATGAAGAGTAAATGCAAAGAGAAAACATCTATCTCTCTACTATTTGATAAATTAATCAAGATATTACAATAAAAATGTTTAAGCATTCATTCCCTTTCCTTTTTTTAAAATGATTGCTGGTTTCTGCCATAACACACTCAGATCAATTTTTGCAACTTTGAAAAGAATCTTTATTATTATCGTCCTTCCGCTACAAATTATTTTTATTTTGTTCTTTTCGATGAACGTTTCTTTGCAATTTCATTAGAAGAAAAGTTAAATTCAGATGAACAAATGGGAAAAAACCTCTTTCTGATCGGTAACATTGATGTTTGTTCATATGATCTTCGTGTCAAGACCGTGAATTGGTGAAGTTACGCCTCTATCCCTCACGGCCATTTTAGTACGGGAAGCACTTTTGAAATCCAAGGTATAAAAACGTAAAACAGAAAAAGATGATATGAATTTTCTCAAAATGTGAATATTAACTCGGGAGAGGTAGCATCTTGCACACGAACGTAACTGGTCGCCCGGGAGAAAACAGACCCACAATCACAATCTTTGCAAACAATGGATGTGATGTCCGTTCAACTGTTTTCTTACACTTTTCACATTCTCTGGATGCTCTGCGGTTTAAATTCCTCGGACAAATTTCACGTCTTGTTGGTTCTCTTTCTTGCAACTTGTGTTTCTTGTTTTTGCTCTGAATGCAAATATTGTATTATTTTAGGTATCAGCTCTAGCGACAATTCTCGTAGAATTTATCTCATAACAGACCAAGGGCGAATACGACCTTCCGTCTGCAATTCTTATGTGTGATGAGTCCTCGAAATATCAGTAATGTTTTATTCTCCTGAAAGTTGATGGTGCCTTCTTCGAACGTATCACCGGGAAGGGATCCGTAGGCGTTGCGCCGTGCCGACGACTCTGCTTGTCAACACGGCTCCCCCCCCCCCCACTTTCCTCGCTAGATGCCATGACTACTGCACGGAATGATCTCACCAATGCATTCCCTTCCCGCAAGAGAGAACTGCAGAACGGTACGCAAAGAATTAGTTTGTTTAGAATACTTTCTTTAACTCAATATAAACGTTCTCGTTATTAGGTACTTCATACTTTCATTGTATTATAATGTAGTTAGCACGTACATCAAACACGCTCAAAACGCCAAAATAATTAATTCTTTCGAACTTGAAATTGCTACCAGTCGATCAGAAGAGAACACATTTAAATTATCATTCTCGCGCACTCACGAATCGACCCGACTTTTCACGAGGCATGACGAAGTGAATAGACTGCACTCTCCAAGAAGCTTCGCTGACGTCACGAGACGAATCTACACACCGTTCTGAAAACATCACACACACTTAGCTCAGAATCAGAGTTGAGTGAACAGTTTTGCTCTGGTCATAAGCAACGAAAATTTCCAATATATAAAGTATTTCTTTTTTGCTTTACTTAGGGGAATGACTCATTCCCTTCAGGTGTCAAGGAGACAGGTCAGTAGTAAGTAAACGCCAGCACCCTGCGCTTTCTGCTAATGTTGTTCCGCCTTTCTTCCTGGGCATGCAGGGAGAGACATGCCCAGTGCAATGAATAGGGAACTGCTCCTATAGCCGACAATTCGCGAGTATCAATGTTTTAGATGATTGAATTTCGATTTATTATCTCATATGAGTTAACAGGCAATTCCGTCGACTGAAAGGCCAACGTCAAAATTATCACTGAAGCGTAACATTGTTCTCCTTCAAAACAATGTTCGTTGATCTTGAAAAGCTCATTAAAATGACGAGGAGGGCAAGGGCAAAAGGCAATTGAGGACAAGGGCAAAGGCTGGCAATAGAACCAAATTTGCATGAGCATTTGCACTGCTTCTCCAAGGCCAACGTAGCCCTACATTTGCAATTCTAATTAGGATGCACAAAATAATGAACTGTTTTTTGCGATTTCAAGTAAAAATAATATTAATTAATATTTACTTTCCGGCATACGTACATATATACGCAGTGTGTAGGTGGTATAGCGAAAGTTATGTAATGCTTTCCGGCCGAAAAAAAATCATTGCCGGGTCCTGATAACGAAAAAGTGAATAAATCCAGTTGCTAAATTAAGAAAAAAATCCCCTAACACGTGGTGCAGCCAGAATCCCTGTTTTGTGGGTCCTTGATACCGACAACCCAATTGAAAGCAAAACGTCTATCCGTCTGTTTGTGAACAACGCTAGCAACTAAACCGTTCCGCTGATTTTCTCCAAAATTGATATTCCTCAATCGATCTGACTAATCTTGTGGCCCCTTGCATTTGAAAACGATATTATAATTTTCGGGGGTACTTTACATCAAACCCCTGAGATATTTTCAAAATAAAAAAAAATATGCCAACAATTTTAACAAAATTTTGTTGTTGGATAGTCTAAAGGCCATTTAAGAGAATGGCGCAGGTCTCATGTTGGTTAAAAACTCTGAATTTTTGAAAATTTCAAAAGTTAGAATTTTCGTCTGCGTCTTCCTACAACTACAAAATTTAAGATATAGATTTTCCTCCAAATAAAATTTGTTCTCCAAAGTGAGTTCACTCATTAATGTCATGTACATTTTTTGAAAATTTTAGTAGTTTCCGCGCAATGCTGCGTGCAATAAGTGCAATTTTATAAAATTACAAAATCAAGACTTTCTCACAAACGGATCCAAATTGTTTCTTTAAACTCTTGGTAGGGACAGTACTAAAGATACTCGATGAGATGACATAAACGCCAAATTTCTCTGCTCTTTTGTTTTTTCAAAGAAATACATGTTTTATAAAAAATGCAATGACGTGTTTTTGACTTGTATTTCACGTCATTAATCACGATTTGTTCACATTATAATATTCATGAGTACATGTGCTTTAAATATTGTCATACAAAGTTTTTCGAGAACTCAACCATTTTCTATGAAAACCAGCTTAAAATTCCACCTTTTCATTTACGCTCTAACGCCATTTTCTCATTAACGGCTCCAAATTTTTCGAATGGATAGTGCAAATTGCACTCTTTAATATGAGTGAAGTCCAATGTGTTTTTTTTCAAACATTACACAAATGTAATTTTTTTGAATGATCACTCATACCGTTAAAATGCACATTTACGGCAATTTGTAAATACTATAGTATTTGTGAGTTGAATTGCTTAAAATGACTACAAATAAAGTTTTTCCAAAACTCGAACAATTTCTGTGAAAAAGAGATTCAAATTTCGAATGTGCAGTAGCGCTTAAACGCAATTTCTTAAAAACAGCTCCAAATGTTTCAAAGAAAATTGCCATTTAGGACGAGGTTTTACTGTTCTTTGATATTCTAATATTAATTTTTCCGTTCTACCAAAAGGAAACTGAAAAATTAAGAAAATGTCAAAAAAAAAATTTTGGGCCGCGATAGACGGCAGCTGGAAAAGAGTATGTAGCAATTCAGAATAGCTATCCGAAGCCAAAGGAAATAGCAAACTAATGCGGGAATGTCTATGCCATTCTGTAGCACCACTAATTTCTTAATGAAATGTGGACATCAATACATGATTGGTAGTTGTGGAGTTTTAATTGCACGCATGCTTTTAACATAGAGATAATCAACGATTATCCATGGAATTAATGAGCATATTTAGTTAACAAGGGAAAAATATTATGATGATTCCAACCCGCGATTAGAATAAATGAGAACTCATCAGAAGAGTTTCAACATGGGACCTTGAGGTCTCTAATTCAAGTACGTCAACTCTAGGGACGCATTCTTTCAGGTATACGTTTTTTTATACCTCTGCTTCACGTAATAATTCTGAATAATATGAAGAAATATATCACAAGGCGGCTTGGCACTACAAATTAAAGATCTACAACGTGTTATATTATACAACTCCATTGTTTGACGATCTCAAGCTTGAAGGAGATGCGGTCAGACATTTAACGACTTGCTATTTGTCACCCCTTACTACGCCTCTTAGTCTTGAGAAACCAACGGTCGAAACTAATAGACCGAGAATGCACAAGGAAATCCACGTATGATAAGCTCAAAGCTAAAACGTTTTGAGAAGTTAGCCAGTCTTATGAGAAACAAGAAAACAGATATGCTGGCCTTTAGATGTCGGCGTTCAGCTGCACAATTCTTTGAACGTGTCGAAAACACTATGCAATTCGGAAATGAGTACACAGCAAATTCTTGTTGTTCGTTACAGTTACGTTTGTTAGATAGCCAGTGTGAATGTGTAGTATGATATACCGATGTAATTTCTCAAATTATAAGTCATATTGAATTCATAGCGTAATTTTTACTTTCGAGTATAGATTCGTATATACGGAGTAATATACCTATGCTACGCCAAGAAATGGCGCATTTTCGGCAGAAAAAATTCGTTGTCGGACCCTAATAACGAAAAAGGGGATAAACCCAGTTGCTAAATTAAAAAAATCCTCTAAGACGCGGTGTAGACAGAATTAGTTTTGTGGGTCCTTGATACCGAAAACCCAATTGACGGGAAAACGTCCGTCTGTCTGTCCGTCCTACTGTGAACACGACTAGCCCCTAAACCATGAGTAGGATTTTTTCCAAATTGAAGAAACCCCTGTCCATGTGACTCGAGTCGAAGCTTTATGATTTTGAAAAATAATTCTTGACATTTTGGGAGCGCTTTACACAAAGCCATTGGACATTTTCAAAATTTAAAAAAAATGGCGCCAACAATTTTGACCAAATTTTGTTGTTGAATAGTCTGAAGTTCATGTAACCCATATATCTTAATAATAAAACTTATCCAATTTTATTTATGACAATCCTTTATTGTTCACATTTGCTCACAGAAGTCTCAGTCTGTGCCTGGACGTTGTAGCGAGCGGACGTGCCTTGGGGATCGCTCTCGCGCAGGTAAAGGGATAATGGGCTGCGACTTGGAAATGTACCGGGCCCGCATCGGCGGCTGGGCCGCCCGCGTGGCGTGCGTGCTGAGAAAGGGTAGCGTCCCTGCTCCCTCTCTGGACGCCTTTGCACTGCTAGTTATAGCAGTGATGTTAGTAATTGGTGGCGTGGAGATAAATCCTGGCCCGGTATCTACGCGACGTGGCGCACCAGTGGATGTTTCATGGAGGTGCGTCGAGTGTTGCAACGGCGGTCTGCGAGGTGAACTGTCGCGCCTTCGACAGGAGTTCTTGCAGGTTACTGCTAAGCTTGCAGCGACTCAACAGGAGCTGCAAGCTTTGAAGGCAGCAGCAAGAGTAACGGAGGTGGAGGCGATAGCAGCTACTGCGACGGAGGAGGCAGTGACGTTGGTGGCTCAGCCGGCCACAGCGGTTCTGCCAGTAGAGGTGACGTCGCCAACTCCGGCGGCGAGTTCCCCAAACGTGGTGTCCACGGCGGTGACGGCATCAACCACATTTGCATCGGTTGTGAAGGATTCAGCGGCAACGAAAAATTCTAAAAAATGTGTTGTGTTCGGTGACTCTATTGTGCGTCACGTAGGTCACGCAAACCTACAAGTTAAATGCTTTCCGGGAATCCGCGTGGAACAGCTGAAATCGCAAATTGAAGCTAGTGACGTGGAAGCCCCGGAAACTGTTATCATTCACGGAGGCTCCAATAATTTACGGAGATGTCGCTCATTTGATCACCTCATGGGCGACATCTACGAACTTGGGGTAGCAGCCAAAACGCGCTTTCCATCCTCGCGTATAGTGCTTAGTGACGTCATTCGCCGCCGGGATGTTTGGTCCCGTAAGGTGGCGAGGATAAATCGGGACATGGACTTTGTGGCAAAAGCTCTCGGATTCATGTTTGTGGATCCAAACGGGTGGATCTCAGAGAGCTCACTAGGTCGAGACGGCGTCCACCTCAACCGGAGGGGCGTTGCGGAGCTCAGTGGCCTCTATACTAGAGTAGCTGAATTCTGCACACGCCCTCCCGTCGCCCGTTGACGCTGTGAGCGACCGCCGGTCTCGCGTTCCGCGGCCAAATTAAATCTACCGGCAGCGGCGATAGGAGCGGGGGCTGTTGGTTTCACTCCTGTAACGGTGGCTTCAGCGGAGACGTGTGTGACGGTGGAGAAGGCGGGGACGGAGGAGACGACGGAGACGACGGAGGCGGCGGACACGGCGGCGGTGACTGAGCTGGCGAAGGCGACGGCGGCGGCTGTGACGGCGACGGCGGCGACTGCGGTGTCGTCGTCGTCGGCGGCGGCGGCGACGGCGGCGGCGACGACGGCGGAGACGGCGGCCGCGACGGCGACGGCGACGGCGATGGCGGCGACGGCGACGGCGACGGCGACGGCGACGACGACGACGACGGCGGCGGCGGCGGCGGCGGTGACGACGATGACGACGGCGACGGAGACGACGAGGGCGGAGACGACGGCGGCGGAGGCGACGACAGAGGCAGCGACTTCGAGGGACGCGCCCTTTCAAGAACACTTTCAGGTGAGGAAGGGGTTCCTTAGGTTGTTGCAGGTGACCTGTCGTAGTATAATCAATAAAGAAATAGAGTTTTGGAATCTAGTTGATGCCTGCGATCCCGACATAGTGATAGGGACTGAGTCGTGGCTAACTGAGGAAATCGGGTCCTCTGAAATTTTTCATTCCCATTACAAGATCCTTAGGAGGGATAGAATTAGCAGAGGGGGCGGAGTCTTTATTTGCGTCAAAGAGGACATTAATATTAGATTAGAGTGGGTCAGTAGAGAGTTTGACATGATGGGAATAGAAATTATTACGTCAGGAACTGTTTTAGAAATTATTGCATGCTATAGGCCTCCGAGCGATGGATATGACATTTTAGATAACATCATTCAGAGAACGGGAAACGAAAATGGCCATGCTATTGTTATTGGAGGCGACTTAAATATTCCGAGCGTTAACTGGGAGGGAACCGTTAGCGAAGGGAAAGTCCAAAATTTAGTAAACGGGCTGGTCTGGGAAGGGGGTTTTATCCAGGTAGTTCGGACCGGGACGCGACAGGATGCGATTTTGGATGTCTACCTAATTAGGCCGAAAGAACTTTTCATATCTTGTGAAGTTGTTGAGGGTATTAGTGACCACAAAGCGGTTCTTCTTGACTTAGACGGAAATATTTCAAGGAAAGGCATTACAATAGGAACGAAAGTACGGCAATACAAGAAAGCAAATGTAAGCGGGCTTCAAGGCTTCTTTAGGGAACAATATGACCGCTTTCTAAGAACAGAGGGTGGTATGGAAGAAATATGGGGCGTGTTTAAAGATATTATATACGAAGCTTTGCAAAAGTTTGTTCCGTGCAAAATTCTAAAAAATAATCCGGATCCAGAATACTACAATGCAAAAATTAGGAGAATGAAGAGGATAACGAGAAAGGCATTTAAGAACAGAAAGCGTAGTAGCGAGCATATGAATATTTTTCGAAATCATTCAAAAGAATTGGAGCGCGAAAAGAAAATTGCTCAGGAGGCATATTTAAAGAATATTCTAGGTGGGAAGGGAAATAACTGGACAGGCTTTTATAAATATGTTCGTAGAAGGAAAGGAAATAAAGAGGATATCCCAGTTATTCGCGAAACTGGAAACACGCTAATTACTGACAATCGGGCAAAAGCGGATGCATTTAATAAGTATTTTAGTTCGGTTTTCAAAAATAGTACGGACCATCCATTTATTCAAGGGCCTTCGGTTGCGAATCAGTTTAATATTGAAGTAAACGTTCTATGGAATAAAGTAAAGTCAATGAAAAATGGTAAGTCAAGGGGTCCAGACGACATTTCTACGGATTTAATTAAACTGGCAGGAAAGGCAATATTACCGTACCTAATTAGAATTTTTCACGTGTCTTTGAATAATTCAAAAGTACCGGAAGATTGGAAATTAGCCTTTGTCGTACCAATTTTTAAAAGTGGTGACAAAACTAAATTATGCAATTATAGGCCGGTAAGTCTTACGTCAGTGGTGTGCAAGCTTATGGAGCATCTAGTTGGGAGTTACATTAAGAAAGAATGGGAAATTAAAAAATGGCTCTACGATGGACAACACGGGTTCAGGAGTGGTTATTCATGCGAAAGTCAGGTAGTCACGCTATTTCAGGATCTAGCAGATGAAATTGACGCGGGCGGGAGAGTAGATGCAGTAGTTATAGATTTTGCTAAAGCATTTGATGTCGTTCCACACGATCGGCTTGTACAGAAATTAATGAATTCAGGCATAGATCCCAGGGTGGTGGCGTGGATTAGCGAGTTTCTGCGAGATAGAAAACAGAAAGTCCGAATTGGACAAGAGTTATCTTCCGGGGCAAGCGTTACGTCAGGAATACCGCAGGGGAGTGTCATTGGACCCCTTCTATTTCTAGCTTTCGTCAATGATCTGCCGGCGCAATTAACCTCAAATGTTCCGCTATTTGCAGACGATTGCATAATATATCGTAGTATTAACTCGAAAAGAGATGAAGAAATACTGCAAAAGGATCTTGATGCGTTACATTACTGGGCGGAAAATAACGGAATGTCCATAAATAGCTCTAAAAGTAAATCCATCACTTTTGGCAGGGGTCATAATTACAGTGAAACACATTACCGTTTAAATAATGACATTATTCCGAGAGTTTCCTCGTGCAAGTACCTAGGAATTCATTTCGATAGTAAATTAAGTTGGAAAAAACACGTAGATTTTGTTGTAGGGAAAGCCTGGCGATCTCTTCACTTTGTAATGCGCATCCTAAAAAAGAGTACGGCAAACGCGAGGGAAATTGCTTATTTATCTCTTGTTCGTCCAATAATGGAATATGGAACAATTTGTTGGGATCCGCACAAGATTATGCAGTGTAAACACTTGGAAAGGATTCAGCATAGGGCAGCTAAATTTACTTTCAGGGACAAGAAAACGGCAGGTTGGGATTCACTCAAAAACAGGCGATCAGTAGCAAGACTCTGCGCCTTGTATAAAGCTTATAATGGTCATCCAGCTTGGAAAGAAATTAATCGGCGGCTATGTATTCCTACATACATCAGTAGAGTGGATCACAGGCACAAAATAAATTTAAGACAGCAGAGAACGGATGTCGGGAAATTTTCTTTTACAAATCGGACGATTACGGAATCGAATAGATTGCCTGCAAAAACCTTTGAACCCTTTCCTCAAAGTGTTCAACAGTTTAGGAAATTAATTTAGGGTATTATTAAGTAAATGAGGGAGAATAGTGGGTTATATAGCGATGCATAAGTGTTCTATTGTGAAGTGAGGTGTAGTGCAGTGTATAGCAGAGAAATAAAGAAGGAAATGTTTTCAGGTCTTAGTGAAGTGAAGTGCAGTGAAGTGCAGTGTAATACTAATGCAGTGTGTGTGTGTGTGTTTTCTCTCTTAATGTAATTTAATGTTTTATGAATCAGTCAGTTTTTAATATTATTATCATTATTTTACCATTATTATTACTACAATTAGTATATAATTTGCTTCTTCTTCTTCTTATTGTTGTTGTTGTTGTTATTATTATTATTATTAGTGGTTTTGGAGTTCTATATTACAGAAAGGCTGTGTATATTTATGTTTTTGTAATTAGCTGCCACCGGGTTATGCCCAATTGCAGTTTAAATAAATCTAATCTAATCTAACCCAAAACACTGAAATGTATGTCCAGAGGCGGATCCATCCGATCGTTTTGGAGGAGGCCAACATAGATTTTTTTGTTAAATAATGAACATTTGTCATTGTATTGTATATTATTTTTGTAGTGTAGATATGAAATTACACAATATTATTTTTAAATAATTACATAATTCTAACAAAAAATAAAAAAAAATTTAACACGTTTCGTAACGTGTTTAGTTACATCATCAGGCTCGTCCCAGAATATATTCGTGAGTCCACTGGGGAAGTTGCTGCAAGGCCGTCTAGAATAGTATATTAGAAGGCCTGAGCCAATGTGAATGTCACGTGATCTGACGTCACAATCGGTGGCTGAACATTTTTTGTTTTCGCATATGCTCTTGTCAACTAGCTAGAATATTCTAGCTAATTAGCCCTTGCAGGATAAATTTAGATGCGAACGGATGTTTCAATAATTTAGTATTAATTGCGTGCTCGGTTTTCTGCATAAAAAGAATTCCTTCGTCCATTATCTTTAAGTAAGAAAGGTATGTCTATTTTTAGTATTGATATACGTATGTGATGCAATTATCAATTATTTTACGTAATGTGTGTTGTAATATGTTTTCTTGCTTGCACTTGGATGTTTGGTTATACTATTATACCCTGCATTTTTTTTCAGTGAATGCAAACTATCCTTAAAGGAAGACACTTTAAAAATTAGGCAGGAGAGATTTTTGACAAAATGTCTAGCAAGTGAAGTGTGTCGTGCTGTTGATCGAATTATGATGGATCGACGGAACGCGTTTCAACTTTTAAATTTCCAAACAATCCTGCTCTGTGAGAGAAGTGGATGAAAACATAAACAGGAAAGATTTTGTCCCCTCAAAGAACGTGTGTGTGTGTGTGTGTGTGTGTGTAAAACACTTCGACTCAAAAGTTATTCTCTACCAGTAGTGAGAGATAGTGGGGCAGTAAGGCAGTTAGAAGACAGTGTCGAAATACTAAAGGAACGTATCCAACCATAGTGAAAGATGCATACCCTTCTATCTCAGTAACTGCCTAACTACTTGACGAAAACTCACCAAGTATTTCAGATGTAGATATCTGAAAATTTTGAAATGAAGTTCCTGAAGCATAAAAATCAAAGAAATTTATTGAAGGGCTTTGTATGAGAGACAAAGATTCGATTAATAGAAAACACAGTTTTGAGTTGTGGACAATTTCTGCTCACATGAATACAACATAGTACTTTGTGTATGTCAAACATTTTATGAAATAAACACTACACATTAGGAATGTCCAGTGATAAATATAATGGTTTCAAGAAGTAAGACGCAAGATCACAAAAGTGAGTGCAAAATAGGAAGATATTAAAGTCAATTTAAAGCGTCCAAAACAATTTTTATGTATTTTCAATGTGATTTGTGTCTTTTGAATAATCTCATAAAGTCTTACATAAGCTGCTGGGGTTTTTTCTGTACTGGAGTACTTTCAGTACTGGAGTATAATAAAATATTGCTTTCCATCCTTCCTCTTCTTATTTTTGAGCAGCTTGAATTTTATTAACTTACCTATGAATATTTTACTGTTCCCTACAATATTAACAAATATTATTAATAATTACTAATACGGCCATCAGATAAATACCTGATAAATGTATTACTACTATACCTGCTATACTACAAATTTCGATATTGAATTAAAGTAGACAACTTTAAAGAAATAGAGCAGGAAAAATTTTATAGAATTGTTATCATGAAGGTTCATAATTTCTTATGAGTATCAATCATGACAGCAAAATTGATTTATGATTTCTACAAAATTGTATATTATAAAGTAGTATGTACAAAAATTTAAGCTTTCTCATTATTATGTTAATTGTACGATAATTGTACAATATCGGAATACCTTAATACAAATAACTCTAAAATAAATTCCTGGAGCGTCAAGTAGGTGTTATTTTAAACAAGTGTGGGGTTTCCACACGATTTTAAGAATAGATCTGTGTTTAAAACTGTGGAGTGTAGGCCGCTGAACAGCTTGCATTTCCTGTCAGCCACCCTTCGTGACGTCATTCGGCGTTGGAGCTGGCCTTCTATTCTAGACGGCCTTGGTTGCTGTTGAGTTCACTATGTGTCCTCGAGTGCTTGACCGTTAAAAATGGGACAACAGCTCCCTTTATTAAGGAGCCAGATGATTGCACTTTTCATTCATACCCGAGCGTAAATTTGACTTCGGTGAATTTTGAAACTTGGAGATAATGAAATGGATTGTGCTACCGATATTCAATTTTTAGTTTAATTATTACACAATACTTTTTATACTGTATATTACTCGACTAACTTGTTTAAACTTTCTTTTATCGTTCCAGAATATTTATTATGCAGATAATATGTTACGTAGCTTATTATTGAAAAGGCCGGATAAGGGAGTTTACCGGCCTTAGTTTACAATTCGAGTCGGATTTTTACCACATGTTTGGATGTAGAAAATATTATTTTCAAAATATGAGGTTAAAATATCCACATGGTAAGTAATTACAGCGAAAAACCCGTTTTTCGTGTTTAAATTAAGAAAATAATAATTTGATGGCATTTGTTTTATTTCTTTGCTTCTGATATGAACTTAGCTGTAATAATTTGTTAAAAAATTGACTTGTAGATGCCTCTAAGTTCATAAATAGCGTAAAATTATATTATTTAAGTCACGGAAATCGTAAAAAAGCATGGTTACAAAATCGGTCCGCCAGGTCGTAAATCAAATACTAGACATTTGCCGGTTGGAGCTCTCAAAAGCATATGAAATAGTCTATATTTCATTAGTAGCACTATCTGAAACTCCTTCTGGAAATTTAGGACTTGATTTATCAATTTATTACGCTATTTATGAGCTCAAAAGCATCTACAAGTCAATTGTTTAACTAATTATTACAGCTAGGTTCATATCAGAAGCAAAGAAAAAAAATAAATGCCATAAAATGATTATTTTCATAATTTAAATTCAAAAAAAGGAGTTTTTCGTTGAAAATACTTAACTTGTGGATATTTTAACCTCATATTTTGAAAATAATATTTTCTACATCAAAACATGTAAAAATCCGACTCGAATTGCAAAGTAAAGCCGGAAACACCCCTTATCCGGCTAGAGGCTTTACAATAATGTTGCGTTTACGCAACTTTGGGATTAGTGGGTATGGTACGAACATGATACAACAAATGGAAAAGGAATGTAATCGTTGAGTAATAGGCATGTAACTAATGTTTCATATTTCCGTTCCTGATGTAAGTATCTCATCTTGGAGATAGTGTCTTAGCCTCCATTATTGCATCATTGTATAAACAATGCTTGAAGCGTAATTATTTATTTTACACAACAATTCTGCTTATTTCGGGAACGATAGAAGAAAATAAAGGCATCTGTCAACTGCTGAACCTATTTTTGGAGGAAAATAACATTTCTGCAAGAATGATTGATGCTGTGCGCATTCAGAACGAGCGCAGGAGGCAAATGACAAGTTCAATGAACGGTTTTCTGAGCATGAAGGAAAATGCAACGAACGGTTTGATCGCTTACAATGTTGTTTCGATCGGCAGGCGGAAAAAATGGGACACTTAAAAAAAGGTTTAAACAAGAAATAGGAATACAAAAAAGTCAGGTAGAAGGGAAATTCGGTGAAATCGAAAATAGAGTCGAAAATATGAATCAGGAAATCAATCATTTCCGGGCCGAAACGAAGGCACATCTTGACAAATTAGAAATCAAAATAGGTAAAAAATTAAAAGGATGTGAAAATAAAATTGGAACCTGTAATGAATCTTAGGAAATGCAGCACATTAGTTAATGGCGCTCACTCCGTTTCCAAAAGAACATGGAGAATTTCGCGCACGATTTTTGGTCAGGTACTGGAGAGAACAAAAACGTTACGAGTTCGAGAGAAATATCTTAGAATGCCGATGTGATAAGAGGGATGGCAAGTCGTACCTCGACTACGCCATGGAAAAAATATCCTCCATCAAGTTATGTGAGCCCCAGGCTGACATAAAGATATTCTGGCTATTAACCGCTCACTTTCCAATCTATATCCGAAACCTAATTAACAGCGTCGGATGCGATAACCTGGACAGATTCCAAAACCTACTCACCCAATATGATCGTAAGCGACCTTCCTATTATGAAGAAAACAGATAAGAATTTTATAAATCCTCAGGGCAGAGGGTCAAAACAGGCAATCGTGGCATAAAAATGATAGGAAGCAAGGAGGCGACGCAAATGATGAACGTCCACCTTCCGGATCATCCGGGAATCGACCTGATAAATCAATTAATCAGAATTGCCACGGTAACAAACAATGCACCGTGACCGGGTTCGACATACTAGAATCGTTTGGGCTTCCTGGGTATCTGGGTTCCAAACGAATTGTGTCAGACACCGTTCAGTGAAACTATGTAAGTGAACTTTGCTTTTTGGAATTTAAGTGATGGTGAAGATATCAGTGTCATTGAACATGTCCGAAAGTGTCTAATATTAGAATTTCAGATAAGCAAATTCCCAGTACGTGCATTAGTAGACACAGGCGGTGAAATTAGTGCCATTGGATTGAAAGGACTGAGTTTTGAAGAAACTTCTTCCGACATTATATAAAGCACATAAACTCATAAATCTAATGACGTGAACAAAACGTTGCTAATATAAACAAGTTGTTTGAAGAAAAAATCGTTCGAAAAGTTTGAACAGAAAATTTGATGCCATTTTTTGAGGAAATGACGTTTTAGTGTTTCTGAAAATGCGGAAATTTGAGCTAGTTTTCACAGAAAACTATTCAATATTCAAGAAACGTTATTTGACATTATCTAAAGCACTTGTACTTAAAAGATGAGACACTGATGTTGTCTGGTATCAATGTTTTTATTTACAGCTAAAAGATCTTTTTCGATAGCTTAGCTATCATCATCGAAGCTATCTTACAGCCTCTGGGCGGAAAACGAAGTTCTGCCCAGACTCTGCACTTGTACATATTAATATCATAATGTGAACAAATCGCCGCTAATGTGAATGTTAACGACATGAGAGAAGTCAAAAAATTACACTTTGTAATTTTTGAAAAAACAAAATAATAGAGCAAAATATGCTAATGTCATATCGTAGAGAACATTAGGCACTACTTTTTCTACCAAAAGTTTAAAGAAAAAATTTGGAGTCGTTTTTGAGAAAATCTAGTTTTGGTATTTTCTTAAAATTGCCCAAATTGCACGCAATATTGCACGACAACTACTAAAAGTATCAACAAATGTACCTGACCTTAAAGAAAGAACTCACTATGGAGAATAAATTTTATTTAAAAGAAATCTTTATTTTCAATTTTGTAGTTCAAGGAAGTGGCCGAAGAAAATTCAAACATTGGCAATTTTCGAAATTTCAGAGTTATCCCAAAAAATCCTACGCCTTCTTTATAAGTGTATTTTACTCCATTCTTACAAGAAATTTAAAGAAAAATTTGGAGCCGTTTTTGAGAAAGTTTTGAAAATGTCCGGGACGCTTTATGTAAAGTACCCAAAAATTTTATAGAATCTTTTCCAAAATCTCAGAGCTTCGACTCAAGTTCTAGAGACAGGTTTCTTCAATTTGCAAAAATCCTACGCAGGGTTTAAGGGCTAGTAGCAACATGGTTTAGCGGCAAATTGTTCCCATTGAGAGCATGTGTTTTAAATATGTGTTTTTCAGCAGTTAATTACCGTTGAAATTGTTTTTCTATAACTCGGGAACAAAAGGGTCTAGTTTTTTCAAATGTTTAATTGTCTAATCTCAAATCTAAGTTCAAATGTCTAATCTCGCGTGTTTTTTTTATCCTGGGCCTCAAGAAAATGTGCGCAGATAATATCTTCCCACATACGTCATATACATTTTTTACTGTTTTTTGACCAAATAAATAAATAAATAATGTCATATAAAGTTTCTGGAGATCTCAACCATTTCCTGTGAAAACTGGCTAAAAATTACGCATTTTCAGAAACGCCCAAACGCCATTTTCTCGCAAATGGCTCGAACTTTTTTCTTCAAACTTTTCAAACAGATAGTGCGAATTGCAATCCTTAATAAGACGAAAGATCATTTTGAGGTATTATTTTTTTTTTTCAAAAATTACAAAATTATTTTTTGAAAGGTCTGTCAAGTTGTTAATATGCACATTTCCGGCAATTTGTAAACACTATTGTATTTGTGAGTTTAAGGGCTTCAAATGCCTTTTAAAGACATTTTTCGAAAACTCAAAAATTTTCTGTAAAAAAAAGCTTCAAATTTCGAATAAACAGGTGGTACTTAAACGCCATGTTCTTAAAATCTGCTAATATTCCAACGAAAATTATCATTTAGGACGATGTTTTACTCTTCTTTAATATTCTTAAAATAATATTTACGTTCTACTATTAGGAAACCGAAAAATTAAGAAAATGTCAAAAGAATGAACTTGGCGAGGCGCCATATGGCAGTTGACATGACCGAATAACTAGCCGCCACTAAAGAAATAGAAAACTAAGACGGGAAAATCGGCGCCAATCTCTAGCACCCCTTTTTCGTTATTAGAGCCCTGCAATTAATTTTTTTCTGCCGTAAATTCGCCGTTTTTTCGCGCAGCATGTCATAACATTTCATATACTACGTATATTACTCCGTATATACGTACGTATACGGGAAAGTAACTAGGGGTGCTACAGAATGGCACAAACTTTCGCGTTTTACTTTTCTATTTCCTTTGGCCTCGGCTAGCTATTCGAGCTTGCCATATTATCTTGCCAGCTGCCATCTATCGCCGCCTACAGAACCTTTTTTTTTTTTGACATTTTCTTAATTTTTCGGTTTCCTACTAGTAGAGAGGAAGTATTATTTTAAGAATATTAAAGAACAGTAAAACATTTTCTTAAATGGCAATTTTCTTTGAAAAAATTGGTGGCGTTTTTAAGAAAATGACTTTTTGTATATGCGTTACTGTAAATGCGAAAATTGAAACTCTTTTTCACAGGAATCTTTTGTTTTCGAAAAAAAATCATTTGGAGTCATTTAAGGCACATTAACTCACGAATACAACAGTTTTTACAAATTTGTGGAAATGTGCATATTAACGGTGTGAGAAATCCTTTAAAAAATTACATTTGTATAATTTTTGAAAACAAAACACAAAATGAACGTTACGTCATATTAAAGAGTGCAAATAACACTATGCATTCAAAAAGTTTTTTTAAAAAAATTGCAGCTATTTTTAAGAAAATGACGTTTGAGTGTTTCTGAAAATGTGGAATTTTGAACTAGTTTTCACAGAAAACGGTTGAGTTTTCGAGAAACTTTATATGACATTATTTAAAGCAAATGTACTCATAAATATAATTATCTGAACAAATCGCCGCTAATGTAAATATTAACGACGTGAGAAGTCAAAAATTTACATTATTGTAATTTTTGAAAAAACACAAGTATGTAGCATTATGTCATTTATATCATCTGATAGAGTACATTAGATACTATCCTTACGAAAAGTTTAAAGAAAAATTTGGAGCCGTTTTTGAGAAAATCTTGCTTATGTAATTTTTTAAAATTGCACGTATTGCACCCAATATTGCGCGAAATCTACTAAAATTATCAAAAAAATGTACGTGACCTTAAAGAAAGAACTAATTGTTGAGAACAAATTTCCTTTGAAGGAACAATTTGTATCTTCGGTTTTGTACTTGTAGAAAGATGCCGAAGAAATTTGAATTTTTTCAATTTTCGAAAAATCAATTTTTAACGAACATGAAACCTCTCACATTTTTTTAAACGACTTTCAGACTATCCAACCACAAAATTTAGTTAAAGTTGTTGGCGCCATTTTTTGAAAATTGTGAAAATGTCCCAGGGGTTCATGAAAAGTACGAGCCAAAATTAAAATATGTTTCAAATTCAAGGGTCACGAGCTCAATCTGGTCGATCAGCGAATATCCATTTTGGAGAAAATCGGTTGAACGGTTTAGCCGCTAGCGTTGTACACACACTGACAGACGTTATGCTTTCATTCGGTGTTTGAATAACAAGACTCCACAAAAAACGGGATTCTGGCTGCATCACGTGTTAGTTTTTTTTTTCTTAATTTAGAAACGGGATTTATCCATTTTTTACTTTCGCGTAGACGTACGTATACACGCAGTAATATACGTAATATAGATAATGTTATGTAATGGTATGCGAAAAAATGGCGGATTTTCGGGAGAAAACCCTTTATACCTTCCCCGATAATGAAAACGTGGACAAAACCAGTAGCTAAATTAAGAAAAAAAACCTAATACGTGGTAATCCCTGTTTTGTAGATTCTTGATACCGAAAAACCAATTGAAAGCAAAACGTCCATCTGTCCGTCCGTCTGTCTGTCCGTCCGTCTGTGAATACTGCTATAGTGTAAACCATACGTAGGATTTTTTTCAAGTTGAAGAAAGCCGTGTCGATCTGGCTCGAGTCTAGGCTTTGAGATTTTGGACAAGATTTTGTAACATTTTGGGTTACTTTACCTAAAGCCCTCTGGACATTTCCAAACTTTTCTCAAAAACAACTCCAAATCTTTTGTAAGAATGGAGTAAAATACACTTATTAAGGTGGCATCGGTCCTAATTTCACGCTTAAATCTGGATTTTCGAAAATTGCGAAAGTTTGAATTTTTTTTTGGCCTCTTCCAACATATACAAAATTAAAGATGGTGATTTTTGTCTTCAAATAAAATTTGTTCTCCCATAGTAATTTCTTCCATTAAGGCTATGCACATTTTTTTTCAAAATTTTAGTAGTTTTCGCGCAATATTGTGTGCAATATGTGCAATTTAAAAAGAAATACAGAAACAATATATTCTCCGAAACATCTCGAAATTTTTTCATTAAACTTTTGGTAGGGAAAGTGCTAAATGTACTCTATGAGATGACATAAACGTCATACTGGTCTATTCTTTTTTTTTCTTCAAAAAATAACAAAATTAAACTTTCTTGACTTGTCTCTCACGTCATTAATATTTACATTAGCTTGCTGACTTTATTATATTGATGAGTACATGTGCTTTAAATAATGTCAAGTAACGTTTGTCGAAAACCCAACAGTTTTCTGCGAAAAGTAGCTCAAAGTTTTGCATTTTCAGATACGCGCAAACGTAATTTTGTCAAAAATGGCTCAAAATTCTTTATTTAAACATTTCGAACGGATAATGCTAATTGCACTCTTTAATATGACGTAAAGTTCAATTTGAGGTATTTTATCGTTTTTTCAAAAATTGCACAAATGTAATTTATTTTGAAAGATCTCTCACACCATAAATACATTTCCAGCAATTTGTAAACACTATTGTATTTGTGAGTTGATGTTCTTCGAAAGAGTTCTAACGATGCTTTTGGAAAACTCAAAAATTGTCTGCGAAAAAGAACTTAAGTTTCGCATTTACAGTAGTGCTTAAACGCTATTTTCTTAAATATGGCACCAAATTTTTCAAAGAAAATTGCCATTTGGGACGAAATTTTACTGTTCTTTAATATTCTTGAAACAATATTTCTGTTTTGCTACGAGGAAACCGAAAAATTAATAAAAGATGAAAGAAATGTACTTTTGGCGGCGATAGATAGCAGCTGGCAAGAGAATGTGGTAAGTCCGAATAGCTAGAAGAGACCAAGGGAATTAGATAACTAATATGGGTCTGTGCCATTATCATCCCCTGCAGGGGGGGGGCGTGTCTGCGTAGGTGGCCACGCCCTCTGGTGGAAGTCAGACGACCACCCGGACCTCGAGTTTTGCGGCCCCATCTCAAGTTGTTAGCTTAAAGGTGTAGGCAGTGGGAAGGAAAGCCAAGCTCCGGGCCGTCGGTTCAACCCGGCGGCCCAGTCGGGCCCCTGGCGCGTAGACCAAGAGTCCGTCCAACCTCAGGGCAGTATCGGGTGAAGGACGCCCCTCGGGGTGCTCTGGAACCCACAAATAAAATCCGGCTGTTAAATGACCATCTGCCAAGTTCCTTGGTCACGGCCCCATCCCAGGTCAGCAGCCTAACTTATAGACAGTGGGTAGGCGGGTTGGGGGCCCTGGACCCCCGGGCTTCGGCCCGGGCGGTCCCCAGTTGGGCACTTGGCTTCGTCGTGGCAGTGGCCCAATACCCTGGGAAAAGAGGAGGGGCGTAGTGTCCCAACGCACGTGAGTGGCGAGTTACCATACAGGTGATATTGACTCGGGCACTACCCTGGATATCTAGTAGCTCTGAGCTAGCAGAGCGGCCCTACCCAGGCATCGAATGGGGAGGTTGCCGTGAGGGCAAACTGGGTACCGGCCGGATCCGGTTGCCGATCTGTCGGCGCAAGTCGGCAGGGGTGAGGATAAGAGCTGAAGCTCAGGGGCCCACCCAGGGGATTCGTACCCCCGGTAGAACAAGAAATTGTGTGGTGTTGTAGACCACGCTGGGTTCATACTGTGCCATTAGTTCGTCGTCAGTACATGGCGGATTTTACCATATTTGCTTATTTTGTTCCTTGCGATCAAACGATTTTTGCAAGAAAATACGATTCAGGCCTCAAGAAAGAAATATACGAAGTTTTGTATTGCATTTTTTGCATATATTGGCAATAGGTGCATATATCAGTAATTCGTGCATATTGGCGCATATTTTGATATTATTAACCCTTTTAATACTGTCACTTTACTTATCTCTTCACCAGCTGATTTCTAAAGTAGGAATTTTTTCCTTGAATCCCTCGTGAGAGTATTACTAACAACGTGAGACGTCGGGCATAGGCAGAAATTCTAAAAAAATAGCTTTGCTCATTGGCAGCTTGTCGACTTAGATTACAAAAGCTGCTTTTTTTAAATTTATTTTCTTCCCGTTCGACTTTCGCCTTTCGGGGATTTTGACGAGTACAATGTTGCATACAATGAATTTACGAAGCCATCCTAAGGCAAATGCGGGTCTCGATCCAACCCTTCACTATTTATTTTTTAAATTTCATATTTGAATAACTTGACTAACGGAAGATTTGCATTTATTGTCTAGAAGTGGAGGGAGGGTGTTTGTAGGAAAAAAGGTCAAATGATTTTATGAATCGGGGTGGGCGAAAGGGAACTTTAGGAAATCTGGATCTAATGCGTCAAGGATAATGTGGGTTTTGACCGAGATTGAATATTGGAGTGTTAGGACATGCTGAGAGGAGAGAATAATATTTTTGAGAGGTTTGCGAGATGAATTCTGAGAGGAGAGGTACTTGAAGTTCCCGATGGATTTGTGAATTATAAATGAACCAGGGGGCTTTCTAGGTTTGTCTTAAATATTTATTTTGGGTTGTCTGTAAAATGGATAGATTGGTAGGTGCTATGTTGCGCCATATTGACCAAGCATGTGTCATTGTGGGTCTTATTATCGTTTTGTTATATATGTTGCGTGTTATATCGTGTTGTTATATCTGCTGCGTCTGGAGAAGCACTATCAGCTGCCCTGAGATCCGTTTACCGGGGGCATGGGGCGTACAGCAATCAATTCCGAGAAATAGCCTCAATAGCCGAAGGAAACAAAATTAATCAATTCATTTCATCGCAGTATTTACAGTAGTGCTGATCAGTGGGAGTATTTCACTACGGCGGCGAAGAACAAATCTTCCAGAAGCGTTTGGCTTCGAAAATGGATTTAAGAGGACGCCACTCTGTCAACTGACGAGTGTGAATAAAAAGTGAGTGAACAAAAATCATTTAAATAGGTATGTTTGAAGTAGTTTATTAATAATGCATGCTGATTTCTCGTGCATATTGTCCGACTTTTGGTGCATATTTCACTGATTTTAGGTGCATAAATGCATATTTTGACGGTCTTAAGTGCGTATAAATCCGCCCTCTAGTTGGGAGGGCCCGGCAGTGAATTTTTGTTCTGTGTACACACAAACCTGGCTGTCGCGGAGAGGGAGACGAGTCCGCCTCGCACGGGAGATTTTCTCCGTTTTGCGATCGGCCGCTGACCTAGATTAGAGTAGGCGGATTTGAGGTCAGTGCATGCGCGAAGGTGAAGTCTGGGTCGGTACGACACATAGGAATGGACGGACGGCAATTTTTTTGGGTGGGTCGCGCGAACTAGGTCGGGACGGCTTGGACGGACGGGACGGGACGGACACTTCGCACAGTTTGTGGGTCAGCCGGGCTCCTCGCGCCGTACCTTGTGTGGTGGGAAAATTTACTTAACGACGGTTTGATAATTTACTTAAAGAAGCAACCGCACCGCAGGAGTCGAAGAAAGCTCAGATTTTCTTCTAAATAGAACGAGAGCGACAAGAGGGTAATTACACATGCATCCCTACCTGGTGGAAGACGAAAACGAGTTGCACTACTTTAGGATGCCTCTTCTACCTCGATGAGGTAGAAGATTTTATTTTTTATTTCGTTTATATTGCTAATGGTAACATAACTTCTTTTTTACAATAATTCCAGATAATTCCATAGCATTAGAAGATTCATAATATACAATTGGTACATTAATTTCGAAATGTTGAATTATTACTTTTCCATCTCCTGGTAATGTTGCAGTATCTATAGTACCATCTTCATTTTTTAACGCCCATCGATCTACCATTCATACTAGAAGACCATGCAAATGATATAATAAAATCTCCTTCCCATGTAATTTCTTAAAAATATTTGAAAAAAAGCCACCTAGTAATCTCAAAGGATATACAACTTCATAATTTTTGTATTGATGTTTTGGACTAGAACTAATCCCAGCGACATCTAATAGAATTAATTTACTTGTTGAAAAAGTACTTTTTTGTAAAACAATTGACGTAATACCAGAATAATCTAATCTAAATATATTTTATCCTTTTTTAACATTAATAGATGAAAATAAATAAGGTACAAAATTATCGATAAGTTCAACATTTGATTTCCCCATATATTCTGTATAATCAGTACTATTTTTATATACAATTTGATAATTGCTGCATAATTATGCTCTTTCGAAACGCATCCAACCATCGACTACGTTGATATAAATATCTGTCGGTTCTCCAATATTATTCTTACTACGATCAGTAGCGGGAAACGATTTCCATTGATAACTTCCAATTTTATCTATTTATTAGGGAATAAAAACAGGTTATTGCAGTTAAACAGGTGGAGTTTGTTGGAAGAAGGAAAGTAAATTCGTGAAAAAAACTAAATATTCGAGAAATTATTATTGATGAATTACATATAGCTATGCGAAAAAGTTTCCACGACGTCACGTTATAACATTAGGAATTAATGAATTATGGCAAGCAAATTTAGTAGAAATGAATTCAGGAAAATTAAAAGGTATTTCAAAAATAAATAATGGATATGCTTATATTTTAAAGGCTGATATACACGGTACAGTTTTCGTGTAGATTCTCATACAGTTTCTATATAGAAACGTCAAAATCTCAAACTGAATGTATAAAATCCAAAAAGTAACGCATACACGGTCTATACGCTTTCTATATGCTTTCTGCATGAATCGCCACAAGCCGCCGCCAGGGGGGCTACCGGGAAACAACTGAATTGCATCGTCCGAGTACTTTCATTGATGGTATTCCTAAACGTGCGTTCTGGCTATGATCTTGATTTAGTCTTAATTAAACATGAGGGGCATAGAAAATAAAAATTGGAAGGCAGGGATAAGGAAAGAAGTAGTTTATCACAATATATCACTTCATACAATCTCACCTTGACACACCTAACCACAAAATCTACATGGCCGATTAACGTTAGTGAACGATTCTGCCGCTAGGGGCACTGAAGTCAAACTATATGCTTTCTACACGAAAAAATTATGAACATATTCATAATTTTCTCATGTAGAAAGCGTTAAGTCTGGACTACATGAAGAATCTACAAGAAAAACTATACCGTGTATATCGGCATAAACAATTATTAATATATTTTCAAAATATGCATGAGCATTGCCAGTTAAAAATAAATCAGGATTAAATGTAAGTACAGTTATGGATAATATATTTCAAAATAAGTGAATATTTAAAACTTTACAAGGTAAAGAATTTTATAAACAAGATTTTCAATTATCTTATGGAAAAGTATAATACCATTTTACTAATTTTTCAGAACTTAAAGCATCCGTTATGAACGATTAAATGTGGAAAGAGTTTGGTATTCAAGGAAATTATAATTGGTTAAATTATAAATTCTAATTATTCCAAAATAAATAGATGAATATAACCATACCACACATCATACTATTCAAATGAAACCTGTTGATGTCAATACACATAGTGAAAAAATAGTATCAAAAACTGTTTATAAAAGATACATTTGTTTTACCGTATTCAAAATTGGTGATAAAATAAGAATAAGTAAATTGAAATCTGTATTTGATAAACCGTATACTGGTAATTGGTCTAAAGAAATATTTGAAATCATAAAAATCATTCATTCTAACCCAATTGTCTATCATTTTAAAGATATTCAAGGTTCATTTTATGAATATGATTTACAAAAAAATATCCTGATATCTATTTAATTGAAAATATATTTTTCAAAAAGGAAATAAAGTATATGTAAAATGGTTCGGAGTTGATCAATCGCTTAATTCATTGATTGAAAAAACAAATATTGTGTAAAATTTAACTATCCAAATTCCGATGGTAAAAAAAATTCATAATCGTCGATTTCATCTTCATTATCATCTTGATTTTCATCTGCAATATCATCTTGATTTTTGAAATTTCAATCCACAATATCATCATAAATTTTAATATCAAATTCATCTTCAATTTCATGTCCTATATCATTACCTATTTTAATATCACCACACGATGTTTGATTCACTGGCACTAAAAACTCATACTCTTTACCATCTACACAAATACTTTGACGTAATTCAACGTTTAGTGAATGCATAACACATAAAAATAATAAATTACTTAAGCTTTTTATCTTCTACCTTTTCCAGATAAAAATTAATGATTTTTGAATCATTATCACTTACACAAATCTCATTTATCACCATAATTTAGCCGATTAAAATAGTTTAAATAAAAATGTTGCATATAAATGGAGATAAATCAAATGGAGCTATATGCATACTGTCAGCGTAATAATATTAAAGGGTGTTCAAAAATGAGAAAGGAGAACTTATTAAACTTATAAACGAACATCAATACAAAAAAATATTTTATTTTCATGATGATATATTTTCATTTGATAAGAAACCTGGACATGAAATATGTTTATTAAGTTAAAGGAGCATGGAGTAATATAATTGTCGATTGGAGATTTAGTTTAAAAGAATCAAAAATCATGGTGATTTAGAAAATTATTTAAAGGAAATAGCATCACGTTTTGAATTAAAAATTTTAGAAAAGAAATATAATCATACACATGTAACATTAGCGGTATCTGTACAATATGTAGAATTAGAATAGATTTGAAGTGAAATTTGATAGAATTTCCTACTTTCATTAACAATGAATGGTTTTAATATCTCCGTGAAAAAAATAGAAATCCCAAATTGAACTTCCTTCGTTGACCCCGTTTTGTCCACAAAAGAAGCCAATATTCGTTTGTATATAGTTATGCATATAAACGAGATCAAACTTTTAGCAAGAAATATTAACATAAAGTAAGAGTGGTAGATCATACCGAAAACCCTGGAGAAAGTTTTATTAGGGCCATTACGGAAGCAAGCCGCACGCCAACCTCTCACGGGCTGTCTATCAGTTTACAAACATTTCAACCCGCAGCCAAGCGCGGATCCAGAGGGGAGGGGTCAGGTTAAGACTCAAGTGCATTTACTTCGGAAAGTGGGGAGGGTACAGAATGTAATAAGATATGTTTGACGTATGTTATACGTATATCAGATTGACTTTATTACACTATAAATATATTAGAAATTCAACATACCAATAATCACATATCAGGTATCAATCAGATTACTATTGTTACCTTATCGCCTGGGGGTGAGGCGGAGGTAGCTTTGGAATATTCAATGGTAACCCCCAATTTTTGTAGCAGATTCGATTTCTGCATACAAAAACATGGCAATTTTATTCGGTACATTTATTTTAAAAAATGCAAAGGCTCTAGCCGGATAAGGGGGTTTCCGGTCTTGGTTTGCAGTTCGACTCTGAAGTATTATTAGACTCTGAAGTATCGACTGAAGTATTTGTTTGACAACTTAGTCTAGAAAAAAATATCAAGAGACTGTTGCATTGATACAATTCAGTCTTAACTTTCCTTTATCTACAGCATTATGTCAAAGGAATATGATTATACATTAAAGAGTTAAGATTCCTGAGAAATTCCATGGGAAATTAATCCTGCGGAAACGACATCTTTAAAGAACAAATCATCGACGTTTTTGTTGAATATAAAACGATGAATGGAGCTAATTTACAAAAAAATATAAGATAAGTTTTTCAGAACGCCGAACTATCTGACTCTAGCTTCGCCACTATTTTAGGCCTCAGACTCTCCTCGCTCATCAGCAGAACTAAAATTATCTAACTCTAATTCCTTTCGACAAATCTTAACCACTAACCTCTGTTAAGCCTTTACTTGTTCTGAATGCGTTTTCTTACGTTCTTACAAAACCAGAACCGGCATCAGACTTCAATGATCAAATTAGGTTCGCCGCGCCGTTACTGATTACATTGAGCATTTTTAGGTTAAATAAACATTGAGTTCGATAGGAGTTCCGAAACTAAATTGGAGTGCATCATCGAAGCTGAATTCTAACAAACACCTGAAAGCAAGATTGTTGCCAATTTTATATACATACCATTATTATTACTACACTTCGGTTATTCTTTCTTGGCGCGTGGGGGTGGGTCATCAAAAAGGAATATCTCACGGTATTTCGCGGTTGTGCTGCTAGGATTTGCATGATCGCGACTGTATCAAGCAGTCCGGGCGATCATGCGACTCCTAGCTGCACAACCAAGAACAACGCGAAATACCGTGAGATATTCCATTTTGATGACACACCCCCACGCGCTAAGAAGGAAAAAGCGAAGAATAATTTTAGCTAGTTCTACTCCCTCTGAATAACAGTTGTGACTTTTAAGCTGATAACATGCGTTGACATCAATTTTTCCCACAATTCTCTCGTTCAACTAGAGACAAATATTCACATTAAGTTGGCAACACTAGTAACGCACACTGTATTTGATTCCAACTTTAAATATATTTACTTGTTTAGATATATTTCTTTGTACTAAAATAAGGCTTCTTTGTACTAAAATTATTTAAAGTGATCTTGAACACACGTTTATTTTTATAAAATTAAATTTCAATTTCTATACAAATTCATTAGTTTCAACACTACTAAATTTTTAGAAATTTCTACCATTGTCTGAAAATATCTCAAAATGTCTCAAAAAATCCTCGGTTAGTCCCGATTCTGAAGGGACACTGGAAAGGTTGTCAGTTTCTCAGAGTTTTTAGATAGGTTAGAGTTTCTCACAAAATTTTCACACACAAAATTGTGATAGTTCATCATTCTGAGGGGGGTCATGACCCCTGAGACCCCCCCTTGGATCCGCGCCTGTCCGCAGCAAGGAGAATTTCCATGCAGAATTCTCTAGAAGGGTTCAAACTAAAGTTCAAAATCTTACAAAACGAACTGATATCGTCACATGTCCTTCAGGCCCTCAGCCATTAAAAAAAAAGCAAAAGACAGCCGCGTGAAATACAAGACGCCTAAAGGCGGCATTACCATAGCAGAAGCGACATCTATAGGCGTCGTTAGCAGCGAAAAGGCTGATGTTTGTCAAATGAAAGATTCTTGTATTGATTTAAATTATTATACTAAAAAGTATAAACAATAGAAAATCATGGCAATGCATTGTTTAAAGATCATACGTACGCACATGAGTGCTATATTAAGAGGTCAAATTCATCGTAAGGACTTAAAAAAACATTATTTCTTAAAATGTAATAAAAATTATGATAATGAAGAGGCTTTAAATTAACATATTGATCAATGTATTCATAATAAAATAAGTATTAAAATGTCTAAATGCTATAAGAGAGTATAAATCTTTTGGTGCTCAGCAATATCATTATGTTCTAACTGATTTTGAATGTACATTAAAGAAAATTCAACAAAACTTTATTAATTCAGAATATATTCACGAAGATCGATCTACTAGTTTTACATCTAATTTAATACCTGATGATGAGGATGAATATAATACTTGTGTCTCGGGAGAGCAAAGTGAGGAGCCACGAATGTCCACGAAGACACCCGAGCAGAGTCGAGCGATCGGAGAGCTTGAGCTTGCGCCACTGATGTTGCTATGTGCCTTCTTTTCTCTCGAGACAAGCTATTTATATTAAATTAGCCCAATTAGCAAATAAATCAATGTATCTTACTGATATTTTAATTAACTGTTTATTTTACGTGTTTAAATAATTATATGTTTTACTTGCAAAATATATTTATTAGTATCCGAGAAAATTTTTACTTTTGGTAAGTTTATTGTCTATCACTCCAAAATAAATTAAAAATAACCAAACTGTTTTTAATTCTAAAAGTAATGACTTAAGACAAAAATACTACAATAATTATATTAATCTACAAACTCTTAACAAGTTCCTACATTATTACTTTAATTGATTGAAAATTGTGAAAGTTGGAACTTTTTAGATATGGGATAATGTAAGGAAAATCAATTACCAGGAATGTGAAAAAGAAAATTTAAGATAGTGCATTTACAGTTTATTAATAAAATTTTTCTTTAAAATTGCCCAGAAGCATACATTGCATCTTCAACATCTTTTTTCTTTACTTCTTTTATTGACTTGACAAACCTTTTCTTCTTTGATTGACTTGGCTTTTTTTAAGCAGTTTTAAAGTCTGGTTGCAATGCCATTTCACTTTTGTGGAGACAATGTTTGTCTCTCATATGTTTATTTTCTTAGGAGATGTCACTTTGATTCCTGAAGCATGCTCTTTGACTCTTTCACTGGCCTCACATCCCATATTGAACTGGGACACTGCTGATGTTAGCAATTTCAATATTTTTTCTGGAAAGAAATGTTTCTTTGGGGCACTTGCTCCAAACAAAACTATGCAAACTTTCATTTGCATTCTGTGTTTTCCCATACACACATTCCAGTAATTCATTTTTTGCAAGCCTCTGATACATAAGAATTATTTTACAAATAACACTGGGAGACTACAGTTTTCATGTTGTATTTGCCATGTTTTGAAATTTCATTCCAATTCATTCCGATTGTAGAAGCACCATGAATTTTCTTCTTTAGGACATTTAAAATGCAATGGCTTCAAGTCTGTTGGCATTGCATGGTATAAGGTGGCAAGTATTGCAGACTTCATCTTCTGCACATCTGGAATATTCTTCTGGATGGCATTGCGATAATTTGCTAAGACAAATAATTATGTCATCCTTTAAATTGACTTGCTTTTTACCAAGTGTAACACCCTTCACTTTCTATTCTTGGATTATTTTTGTAAGCCTGTTTTAAATCTTTACATCACATGTTTTATACATTCTTCTTTTCTAATAATAAAGTTGTCTCCATAGATGTTTAGTTTCAGATGGTGATTGAAAGTCTTTGCATCATCATCCGACAGTATTGTTGTATATCTAAAATGATGAGACAGGACCCTCTTCCACAATACCTCACTTGCAGCTACATCCATTGCATTTGAAGATTCATTAAAAATTACTAATGATGAATTTCTTTCCATTTTTTATATTCACAGCTTTTTGTCTCATAATTTGCGCTTGTTCTTTTCACAAGTGCCATAGTATTTTGACAAAACATGAAAATCAGCCACAAGACCAGTCAAGATATCCATTTCATAACGAGTCAACAATTCCCATTTCATAACGAGATGTAGTGCCTCGTTTATGCCATGTTCCATCATACAATACTAATAAATTTATAACTTCATCACTTACTGAATCTAGAACATCTATGTAAGTTTCATGTATGGCTGCATATGAAAGCCTCAAAATTTCCTCTTATTTTTGCATTATTTTTAATAACAGAGAGAACATGAGAATTGTAAATTGAAACATTAATTCATGGTAAACCAATTACCATTGAAACTGCTCTATTGCTGAATGGCCCCTATCTACTTGCAAAGCAGCATCCACAATTTTCCTATTCACTTCATGTGGTGGCCTACTACAAGATGATGTTACAGGTACATGATGGCTATTTGAAATTTTATTTAACAATTGTTCACAATTATTACACTTGTTCACTAACTGAAAAGCAAATTACATTGATTGTTGTACTTCAATGCATACATTTGAGGATCAACAGACAGCACTCACACGTATCCTTTCAGTAAATGTTCCCAAACACACTTGTGAAGTAACATGTAAGTGCAATTCTCTTCTTCGGATATTTCACTGTTCAGCAGGAAAAACATCAGTGAACTTGGAAAGAATGTTTGCACTGGCTGATGGCTTGACCGGTGAGATTTTGGCAGAAAATGAACAATGCTTGACATCTGATACTAAAAAAGTTTCTACTTCCTCAGCACTGGCATTTGTGACTGCACTCTCCTGCAGTTTCTTCTTTACAAAAGCTGCATTTTTATTACCACTGCACTCTTCTGCACCGAAATAATTCTAACCTGAACTAGCCGACGGAAAATAAATTGAGAATATTAAAAACCACCTACCAAATAACTACGTTATAGAAAAGTTAAAATAAAGAAACTAATGTGAATAATAGTTTGGAATTCTTCGTTTAAAACGAAAGTTCGCAACAAATCTTGTTAATGGCGTTAACGACCACTTAACATTAGAAGCATTAAATTTCTGACAGATTTCGAATTAAAGATTTGCGCCATGGAAGTCCGTCGGCTCGCGCATGGACACGCTCGACTCCGCTCGGGTGTCTTCGTGTACGTTCGTGGCTCCTCATTTTGCTCTCCCGAGACACAAGTGAATATAATTGTGAATTGGTTAAACAGTAATTAAAACGAACTGAAAATATTGATGAATTAATGCATGTAATGACTAAAGAACTTATAAGAATGGGTCAATAGTGTGACAGTTCACAAGTGGTTCAATTAAGAAAAACATATTTACGAACATAATTTCCAAAAATGGAAGCTATGGTATTGTTGCAGTGACAAAAGACAGTGCAATGGCGTCGGAACTGTGTACAGTATGACGCAAATATCACGTAATTTAGCGTAGTCCGAGCCAGCCAACGTAAACACATAAAATAGTTTATTTTAAGTGAGGTGCAAACGAGATATACAATGGTAAAGTTTGGAAATGGACACATGGAATTTGGAAAATCCTAATAGCACAAAGTGACGTCAATGAATAATTGAATGTTAGAAGCAATGTGGATGATAGGGAAAATAATAAAAGGCTTTCAAGAAAATGGAAATTCTTTCCAATTTTGCCGATGAATTCTTTAAGAACCGGACCTGAGTAAATAAGCAAACGGAATTAGAAAACGTGATTTTCCTTTTGAAACAATGTGTCAAACAAAACACGGGACAGTTTTTTGTTCAAAAACTTTTCGTGGTGAATACGGTCTGCTGGACAGTCAGACGAGAAAGAGTTTCTGTGGGGAACGTAGCATGGTTCGTGTCAGATGAGTAATTTTGTTAGAGGACGCATCGTGTTTGCGTGAAAAACGATAAACAGTTTCGTAGTCCGATTATAAGTATCGGGATTCGAACGGAAAATGTTATATCAAGCTATGGTGTGACCTGGTGAAATGGAATGCACATCTCTGGCAGCAATGGGAGAAAATGGAGTTGTAATTGACAGCGGAATTTCCAGCGTTGCAGAATCTGCAAGAAAGTGAATTAACTTTCTTTGATTCAACTGAGTGAAAGACGGGATATTGTAGACGTCCGTTAAGCTGGCAAAGCCATTTTCAAAAAACATATTTTCTCTATACCCAGAATTTTGTGCTATTTTTGTGCTTTCCAAATATCCAAAAATTAATTTTTTTGCTTCAACGGTTTTTCCAAAAATGGGTGGCTTTGCTGGCTTAATGTTAAGCTGGCAAAGCCAATTAGCCAAAACAAATTTTCTTTATACACAAAATATTGTGCTATTTTTGTGCTTTTCAAATATATAAACATTAATTTTTTTGCTCTTACCGTTTTTCGAAAATTTAGAAAAAACGAATTTTCGAAATGCCCGGCAGGCGCAACAACTACGCGTAAGAAAACTACTCGTAGAGAAAAAACTATCCATCAAAATTAGATTTTCTTGACACAAAAATAACCACAAAACAATTCTCTATCCAACAATGTTGTTTCAAAATATTCAACATTTAATATTCCCTATAAATAATAATAATTCTTTACACTACTGTCAAGATACAACTCAATTCAAGTCATACAATTCCTCATAAAAACCGAACTACTCAATATTTCGCAATGTCCTTTCCCAACAAACAGAACCAAACATTGTTCTAACAAAGTACACACACGCTGATTTTTTTGCTCTCAACGTTTTTTGCAAAATTCAACAAAACCACTCACGAGTCACCCGGAACAACGCACTCTCGCAGGATACGAAAATCACTCATCAAGGCAAAACTCTAATTCAAAATCAAGTTATCCTCACATAACATCAACCACAATACAATACAATATACAACAATATTGTTTTTAACTTTTTTATTTTCGATACTATCGAAGAAATAATTGTACATCCTTTAACTGGGTACCCAAAAACACACCAATGGAGGCACATCAATCCTACTAAATACTAAAATACTCAACACATCGCATTGGCCTTCCCCAACAAACAAAATCAAACTTCATTCTAATAAACTACACTTACAATGATTTTTTTGCTCTAACGGTTTTTTGAAAAATTGAACAAAATGACACGTATGTGGCGCAAGATAGGGCAACTCCGCCTAGAACAAAAACAATCTTCGAAGGAAATATCTCATTCAAAAATAAAATGTCTTATCACAGAATCAACAACAATACAATGCACTATGCAAAAGTATTGATTTCAAATCTTTGACTTTCGATACTATCTTTAAAAAAATCTAATTCATTACACTGAAAATAAAAAAAAAGACGCATGGAGGCAAACAAATCCTAATAAATACTAAACTACTCAACCAATTGTATTGTCCTTTTCCAAGAATAACAATTAAATTTTGTTCTAATAAACTACACCAACAATGATTTTTTTGCTCTCATGGATTTTTTGAAACTTAAACTCAACTTCGTATGTGTGCACCGGAGTGGCGGGAACTCGGGATAACAAAAACGACGGAAGGAGGAACGCGTGTTCTAATAAATACTAAACTACTCGACAAATCGCATTGTCCTTTTCCAAGAATAACAATGAAATGTTGTTCTAATAAACTACGCCAACAATGATTTTTTTGCTCTCATCGTTCTTTTCAAAATTAAACTCAACTTCGTATGAGTGCACGGGAGTGGCGGGACCTCGGGATAACAAAAACGACGGACGGAAGAACACATATCCTAATAAATACTAAACTACTCGACGAATTGCATTGTCCTTTTTTACTAATAACAATGAAATGTTTTTCTAATAAACTACACCAACAATGATTTTTTTGCTCTCATCGTTCGTTTGAAAATTAAACTCAACTTTGTATGAGTGCACGGGAGTGGCGGGACCTCCGGATAACAAAAGCGACGGAAGGAGGAACACATGTCCTAATAAATACTAAACTACTTGACGAATTGCATTGTCCTTTTCCACGAAAAACAATGAAATGTTGTTCTAATAAACTACACCAACAATGAATTTTTTGCTCTCATCGTTCTTTTGAAAATTAAACTCAACTTCGTATGAGTGCACGGGAATGGCGGGACCTCGGGATAACAAAAGCGACGGAAGGAGAAACACACGTCCTAATAAATACTAAACTACTCGACGATTTGCATTGTCCTTTTCCACGAAAAACAATGAAATGTTGTTCTAATAAACTACGCCAACAATGATTTTTTTGCTCTCATCGTTCTTTTCAAAATTAAACTCAACTTCGTATGAGTGCACGGGAGTGGCGGGACCTCCGGATAACAAAAACGACGGACGGAAGAACACATATCCTAATAAATACTAAACTACTCGACGAATTGCATTGTCCTTTTTTACTAATAACAATGAAATGTTTTTCTAATAAACTACACCAACAATGATTTTTTTGCTCTCATCGTTCTTTTGAAAATTAAACTCAACTTCGTATGAGTGCACGGGAGTGGCGGGACCTCGGGATAACAAAAACGACTGAAGGAGGAACACATGTCCTAATAAATACTAAACTACTCGACGAATTGCATTGTCCTTTTTTACTAATAACAATGAAATGTTTTTCTAATAAACTACACCAACAATGATTTTTTTGCTCTCATCGTTCTTTTGAAAATTAAACTCAACTTCGTATGAGTGCACGGGAGTGGCGGGACCTCGGGATAACAAAAACGACGGACGGAAGAACACATTGTAGCGGTACGCTATTTTTAATATTTTTTAAATTTCACAAATAACTGTCGATGTGAGGCGTCCACCTCCCGCCGCCGCCAGCCGGGTCGGCGCGCCCCCTCCGCTAATGGAAGGGATGACAGCACGCGCCCCTCTAAAAGTTTATGGCCATCGTCCGCGAGTCGACCCTCATCCCGTCACGCACCCGGGCGCCGAAGAAGAGATTAGAGACGTGTGCTGATCCCGCCGTTCCGGGTATCATGCGCACTAAGTACCCAGACCGTCCTTCGCAGTTTTCTCCAGGGGTCCCAACGGACATTCCGCGTACCCTTTACTGACCTACTTCCGAAGTCAGACGGAGAGCGTTTTCCAGACAGAGATAGGGCTACGGAAAATTCCTAGAATCACCGGACCTGATTGGCCGAGGACAAAATTACGGCGTAGTAGCACTTAGCCAATCAGGGGCAAAATTCCGTGGGGTGGGAGCGATTTTGGGGCACTTTTGAATTTTCGGGGTGGCGGAACGAGGAGACCTCCACGCTAGCGGCGTAGGGGAGAAGATCACTTCTTCTTGTTCGATTGAGCTGGGGGGGGCGAGCGCCGCGGAGCGAGTAACAGCTCCGGCGCCGCGTTCGAGGGAGAATTATTATTTTGGGGACTTAGTTCGTGGACACTGAGCTCTGCCGTGGGCAGAGACCGGTGACTAGTTTTCTCCGAGATTCGTGATCGTGAAAACTCCAGAGAACTTTCCGTAAGAACTGCTAATTTGTGTGAACGGAATTCGCGATCATTCACGATCCGGGCCAGCTGACCGTCGCCGCCGCCGCCGTCACCGCCGCAGCCGCTGTCGCCGCCGCCGCTCCTTTGGTAGCTATTGTGGAAGGACGTTTCTCGGCCTGGCAGGGCCATCTCAGCCGCCGACCCAGACGGAGAGAAGCCGCGACCCCCGCCGCCGACGCCGAGGGCCGCCTACACGCCGCCCCATTCAGGCATAAACTTCGGTCAACGACCGCCAAAGAACTATTGTGCATTGCTGTGCCGCGCTTAGGCACTTGTTTCCTCATTATTGTCAGCCAGAAGGCGAATGGCCTAGAGTTTGTTGGGGCCTGTAAAGGAATTTGATTGTAATTCTCGTTCTTTCTCTTTTTTTTTTTAGATTTAAGTTTTATCTCATTTTTTCTTTCGTTTCTAACTGAGCTCATCAGGTAGGGCCTTTCTTAACTCTTTGAATCACTGTAACTTCCCCGGCCTATTATTAGGCGGGAATAAACCTTTTTATTTGCTTTACCAACCACTGAATTGTTTCTGTAGTTAGCAAACGCCTTACGACTCCTTCCATCCGAGTTAGATTCTAAGCAGGTGACAAAGTTGGCCGACTGAGCTAGGCCCGGGCCGCCCTCGTTGACTTCGGCGCACACCCACGCCGCCGGAGCTCGACGCTGTGGTTGACAATCGACGCCACCGTGTGGCTCGATAACGAACCTAGGGTGTGACAACATATCCTAATAAATACTAAACTACTCGACGAATTGCATTGTCCTTTTTTACTAATAACAATGAAATGTTGTTCTAATAAACTACGCCAACAATGATTTTTTTGCTCTCATCGTTCTTTTGAAAATTAAACTCAACTTCGTATGAGTGCACGGGAATGGCGGGACCTCGGGATAACAAAAGCGACGGAAGGAGGAACACATGTCCTAATAAATACTAAACTACTCGACGAATTGCATTGTCCTTTTCCACGAAAAACAATGAAATGTTGTTCTAATAAACTACACCAACAATGAATTTTTTGCTCTCATCGTTCTTTTCAAAATTAAACTCAACTTCGTATGAGTGCACGGGAGTGGCGGGACCTCCGGATAACAAAAACGACGGACGGAAGAACACATATCCTAATAAATACTAAACTACTCGATGAATTGCATTGTCCTTTTTTACTAATAACAATGAAATGTTTTTCTAATAAACTACACCAACAATGATTTTTTTGCTCTCATCGTTCTTTTGAAAATTAAACTCAACTTCGTATGAGTGCACGGGAATGGCGGGACCTCGGGATAACAAAAGCGACTGAAGGAGGAACACATGTCCTAATAAATACTAAACTACTCGACCAATTGCATTGTCCTTTTCCAAGAATAACTATGAAATGTTGTTCTAATAAACTACACCAACAATGAATTTTTTGCTCTCATCGTTCTTTTGAAAATTAAACTCAACTTCGTATGAGTGCACGGGAATGGCGGGACCTCGGGATAACAAAAGCGACGGAAGGAGGAACAAATGTCCTAATAAATACTAAACTACTCGACGAATTGCATTGTCCTTTTCCAAGAATAATAATGAAATATTGTTCTAATAAACTACGTCAACAATGATTTTTTTGCTCTCATCGTTCGTTTGAAAATTAAACTCAACTTTGTATGAGTGCACGGGAGTGGCGGGACCTCGGGATAACAAAAACGACGGAAGGAGGAACACATGTCCTAATAAATACTAAACTACTTGACGAATTGCATTGTCCTTTTCCAAGAATAACAATGAAATGTTGTTCTAATAAACTACACCAACAATGAATTTTTTGCTCTCATCGTTCTTTTGAAAATTAAACTCAACTTTGTATGAGTGCACGGGAGTGGCGGGACCTCTGGATAACAAAAGCGACGGAAGGAGGAACACATGTCCTAATAAATACTAAACTACTCGACCAATTGCATTGTCCTTTTCCACGAAAAACAATGAAATGTTGTTCTAATAAACTACACCAACAATGAATGTTTTGCTCTCATCGTTCTTTTGAAAATTAAACTCAACTTCGTATGAGTGCACGGGAATGGCGGGACCTCGGGATAACAAAAGCGACGGAAGGAGGAACACATGTCCTAATAAATACTAAACTACTCGACCAATTGCATTGTCCTTTTCCAAGAATAACAATGAAATGTTGTTCTAATAAACTACACCAACAATGAATTTTTTGCTCTCATCGTTCTTTTGAAAATTAAACTCAACTTCGTATGAGTGCACGGTAATAGCGGGACCTCGGGATAACAAAAGCGAAGGAGGGAGGAACACATGTCCTAATAAATACTAAACTACTCGACGAATTGCATTGTCCTTTTCCAAGAATAATAATGAAATATTGTTCTAATAAACTACGTCAACAATGATTTTTTTGCTCTCATCGTTCGTTTGAAAATTAAACTCAACTTTGTATGAGTGCACGGGAGTGGCGGGACCTCCGGATAACAAAAGCGACGGAAGGAGGAACACATGTCCTAATAAATACTAAACTACTCGACGAATTGCATTGTCCTTTTCCACGAAAAACAATGAAATGTTGTTCTAATAAACTACACCAACAATGAATTTTTTGCTCTCATCGTTCTTTTGAAAATTAAACTCAACTTCGTATGAGTGCACGGGAATGGCGGGACCTCGGGATAACAAAAGCGAAGGAGGGAGGAACACATGTCCTAATAAATACTAAACTACTCGACGAATTGCATTGTCCTTTTCCAAGAATAATAATGAAATATTGTTCTAGTAAACTACGCCAACAATGATTTTTTTGCTCTCATCGTTCGTTTGAAAATTAAACTCAACTTTGTATGAGTGCACGGGAGTGGCGGGACCTCCGGATAACAAAAGCGACGGAAGGAGGGACACATGTCCTAATAAATACTAAACTACTCGACGAATTGCATTGTCCTTTTCCACGAAAAACAATGAAATGTTGTTCTAATAAACTACACCAACAATGAATTTTTTGCTCTCATCGTTCTTTTGAAAATTAAACTCAACTTCGTATGAGTGCACGGGAATGGCGGGACCTCGGGATAACAAAAGCGAAGGAGGGAGGAACACATGTCCTAATAAATACTAAACTACTCGACCAATTGCATTGTCCTTTTCCAAGAATAATAATGAAATATTGTTCTAGTAAACTACGCCAACAATGATTTTTTTGCTCTCATCGTTCTTTTGAAAATTAAACTCAGCTTCGTATGAGTGCACGGGAATGGCGGGTCCTCGGGATAACAAAAGCGAAGGAGGGAGGAACACATGTCCTAATAAATACTAAACTACTCGACCAATTGCATTCTCCTTTTCCAAGAATAATGAAATATTGTTCTAATAAACTACGTCAACAATGATTTTTTTGCTCTCATCGTTCGTTTGAAAATTAAACTCAACTTTGTATGAGTGCACGGGAGTGGCGGGACCTCCGGATAACAAAAGCGACGGAAGGAGGAACACATGTCCTAATAAATACTAAACTACTCGACGAATTGCATTGTCCTTTTCCAAGAATAACAATGAAATGATGTTCTAATAAACTACACCAACAATGAATTTTTTGCTCTCATCGTTCTTTTGAAAATTAAACTCAACTTCGTATGAGTGCACGGTAATAGCGGGACCTCGGGATAACAAAAGCGAAGGAGGGAGGAACACATGTCCTAATAAATACTAAACTACTCGACCAATTGCATTGTCCTTTTCCAAGAATAATAATGAAATATTGTTCTAATAAACTACGTCAACAATGATTTTTTTGCTCTCATCGTTCGTTTGAAAATTAAACTCAACTTTGTATGAGTGCACGGGAGTGGCGGGACCTCCGGATAACAAAAGCGACGGAAGGAGGAACACATGTCCTAATAAATACTAAACTACTCGACGAATTGCATTGTCCTTTTCCACGAAAAACAATGAAATGTTGTTCTAATAAACTACACCAACAATGAATTTTTTGCTCTCATCGTTCTTTTGAAAATTAAACTCAACTTCGTATGAGTGCACGGGAATGGCGGGACCTCGGGATAACAAAAGCGAAGGAGGGAGGAACACATGTCCTAATAAATACTAAACTACTCGACGAATTGCATTGTCCTTTTCCAAGAATAATAATGAAATATTGTTCTAATAAACTACGTCAACAATAATTTTTTTGCTCTCATCGTTCGTTTGAAAATTAAACTCAACTTTGTATGAGTGCACGGGAGTGACGGGACCTCCGGATAACAAAAGCGACGGAAGGAGGAACACATGTCCTAATAAATACTAAACTACTCGACGAATTGCATTGTCCTTTTCCACGAAAAACAATGAAATGTTGTTCTAATAAACTACACCAACAATGAATTTTTTGCTCTCATCGTTCTTTTGAAAATTAAACTCAACTTCGTATGAGTGCACGGGAATGGCGGGACCTCGGGATAACAAAAGCGAAGGAGGGAGGAACACATGTCCTAATAAATACTAAACTACTCGACCAATTGCATTGTCCTTTTCCAAGAATAATAATGAAATATTGTTCTAGTAAACTACGCCAACAATGATTTTTTTGCTCTCATCGTTCTTTTGAAAATTAAACTCAACTTCGTATGAGTGCACGGGAATGGCGGGTCCTCGGGATAACAAAAGCGAAGGAGGGAGGAACACATGTCCTAATAAATACTAAACTACTCGACCAATTGCATTCTCCTTTTCCAAGAATAATGAAATATTGTTCTAATAAACTACGTCAACAATGATTTTTTTGCTCTCATCGTTCGTTTGAAAATTAAACTCAACTTTGTATGAGTGCACGGGAGTGGCGGGACCTCCGGATAACAAAAGCGACGGAAGGAGGAACACATGTCCTAATAAATACTAAACTACTCGACGAATTGCATTGTCCTTTTCCACGAAAAACAATGAAATGTTGTTCTAATAAACTACACCAACAATGATTTTTTTGCTCTCATCGTTCTTTTGAAAATTAAACTCAACTTCGTAAGAGTGCACGGGAGTGGCGGGACCTCCGGATAACAAAAGCGACGGAAGGAGGAACACATGTCCTAATAAATACTAAACTACTCGACGAATTGCATTGTCCTTTTCTACGAAAAACAATGAAATGTTGTTCTAATAAACTACGCCAACAATGATTTTTTTGCTCCCATCGTTCTTTTAAAAATTAAACTCAAGTTCGTATGAGTGCACAGGAGTGGCGGGACCTCCGGATAACAAAAGCGACGGAAGGAGGAACACATGTCCTAATAAATACTAAACTACTCGACCAATTGCATTGTCCTTTTCCAAGAATAACAATGAAATAATGTTCTAATAAACTACGCCAACAATGATTTTTTTGCTCTCATCGTTCTTTTGAAACTTAAACTCAACTTCGTATGTGTGCACTGGAGTGGCGGGACCTCGGGATAACAAATGCGACGGAAGGAGTAACACATGTCCGAATAAATACTAAACTACTCGACCAATTGCATTGTCCTTTTCCATTGCATTGTCCTTTTCCAAGAATAACAACTAAATGTTGTTCTCATAATCTACACCAACAATAATTTTTTTGCTCTCACCGTGTTTTGTAAAATTAAACTCAACCAAGCATATGTGCTCCGTAATGGCACACCGTGCCGAATTACGAAGACACTATTCCAACCCAAAATATACTTCAAAATTCAGATGTCTTTACAAAGCATTAACATCATACATTGCACTACGCAACAGTATTGTTTTCAATTTTTTGACTTTCGACACTATCCTATATGGATAACAATCTAATTCTTCACTGAGATTACAAAAATCCATCGATGTAAGCACATAAATCCTAATACATACCAAACTACTCCACAAATTGCATTTTCGTTTTTGCTACAGTAAGAAGGAAATACTTTTCTAATAAAGAACACCAACAATGATTTTTTTGCTCTCACCGGTGTTTGGAAAATTAAATTCGACCTCCCATGTGTGCACCGGAATGGCAAATAACAAAGACACTATTCCATACGAAATTATTTTTTAAAATTTATGTGCTTTTCCAAAGCATTAACAACAATACAATGCACTACGCAACAGTATTGTTTTCAAGACTTCCGTGTTTTGTCTTCCGATACTATCCATAAAAAAATTCTATTTTATTACACTGTGAATCCAAATACCCACGGATGGAAGCACATAAATCCTAATGAATACCGAAGTACCTCACAAATTGCGTTGTCCTTTTCCTACACTAAAAACAAAATGCTATTCTAAGAAACTACACCAACAATGATTTTTCTGCTCCCACCGTTTTTTGGAAAATTGGCCTAACCACGTATGTGTGAACAGGAATTACGCGCCCCGCCGAATGACAGGAACACTAGTCCGAGCAAAAATATTCTTTAAAATCGAAACCAAATTCGAATTCGAAATGAAATTCGACAATTCACAGTGAAGGTCAGGAGTTCATAGCGAGTGTAATTGAGGCAGGTGATTCATCTACTGGTTACTACGACAAAAGGCATAGAAGGAGCAGCGGCATACATTGGTGTTGGAGTAACTAGCATTAAAACAATTCGTAAAGAAAATGTTACACCGAATGAAATAAGTGCTGTCACGATTTTATGCGTAATCAGAAATGCTCTGTGATTTTTACGTCCGTGAAAAGCAAGTGCGCACGTTAACGAAAATGCAGTCTATAATTAAAGAAAAGATAAATTTTCCTTGGGGAGAAAAGTCACTTTGGATGTGAATGGAACATATGGAATACAGATGGAGGTGTAATTCAAAACGAAAAGTTTTGGTCGAGAGAGCAGATATTGTAGATTGGAGAACAAGAGATCTCATCCAAATGAGGATGTTAGGGAAAGAAGGCCGTCAAATAGTGTATTGACGAGAGGTGGATTGACAACAACTTTGTATTCAAAAAGTGCTGGCACCATAATGATATAATTGGCGTAACGGCAAATATAAGTGTATCAGACTAATTGCAGTTCATGCTGGTTGAAATAATGGTTTCATTAACCTTTTAAATACTAACGGGGAAAAGTTTTCCCAGAGCATTTCAACCCTGCCGTACCAATGGGGTCTTTTTCGCTTGACCTCCAGAGGCGCGCGACAGCTCTTATCTATCGCTTGCTGACGGGTGAAAAGCAGCTGCGCGGCGATTCTCACGTTTGGAGCTCCGGCCTACGTCATCCGGCAGGGATGTGTTGATGGAGGACTGTCTTCACGCGCGAAGACGGAACGTGGTCCACTGTGACATTTCATGCTTTTACAGTGGGCCGCAGTTCCAGAAACGTAGGAGACCATTGAACCCCAGAAAATCTTCGTCGAGAGACGCCGCTCTAACGACAACTAAATAATATCACATAACACAGAAAGAACAGAAGAGATGATTTCTGTATGTAGTTTATAACGGAATTTGTGTTAAGTATGGCATATACATATAACTTCCTCAAAATTTCTTCCGTAATATTTTATTTTAACTTCGTATGTAATAAAAATTTGTGCCAGAAAGGTATTTTTCTACAGTACCAGATAACAATAGGGTAAAATCAAGTATATATCAGTGCAATAAATATATTGCTTTTATATTTTGTAATGTATTGTATTGTATTATTTGCAATGTCCTAATATTTTATTGTATTGGCATAAACCAATGACGTGGTTCCATATAAATATCTCTCCAGCCTATCAAAGCATCTCTTAGGGTCTTCTACTTATAAGTAGCACTTCACTGTATACTATCTCGCGTCACACACCACGGTCATAACAAACTCGCCTCGGCCCACGTTTCTCACGGGAGATTGCAATCGTATTCTGCTAAGAGTTTCTGATTGTGCTTAAGTTGTGTGCGTTTTGAAGTAAAGATGGCTCGTCGAAAAATATCGCTAACAACTCGCGAAATTGAGTTAATTTTTTAAGTGTCAGTGACTATACGTCTATGTCCAGTCTCCAAAAAGATGATCCAAGCTAATTTACTTACACATTATTTTCAGCTGCGATCGAACTGTCCATTTTTGTACATTGATTCCCTTCAAGACCCTAAACCTCTACGATTTAGGTTTCCCCACGGTGTACGAAAAAGACTTCTTACGAATTTAAAATAAAATTAAAGAAAATAAAATATGTTTTTCATTTTTGGAATTGATTTTTATATTTTTCCTTTCGCAAACCACTTTAAACATTTTAAAAAAATATACTTTTCATAATTTTATATAAATCCAATATCCTCAAAACCTACTTTAAAAATATTGAAAATATTTTTTCGAAACACTACTTCCGAATTATTTTTCATAAAGTATTGTGCAGATCTTTTTACAAGTGGGAAATATTTTTTTTAACTTTTGAAACATTCTAAGTATATAGGCATTTTAAAAATCAAATGCGGAAAAATTCGTTTTGCACGCAGAGGGAGTGGAGTAAAGAATGAAAATTAGTAGGAAAAAATGAAGAGAATTATTGTTATGCTGCGTAAAGATATTTCAATTTTGAAGGATACTTTTGCTTCGAATGGTGTCATGGTTATGTTTAATTTTCAAAAAAATGGTAAGAGCAAATAAATCATTGTTGGTGTAATTTATTAAAAAAATATTCCATTATTATTCTTGGAAAACAACAATGCAATTTGACGAGCAGTTTAGTATTTATTAGGACATGTGTGCCTCCTTCCGTCTTCTTTGTTATACCGAGGTGCGCGCCATTACGGTGCACACATACGAGGTTGAGTTTAATTTTCAAAAGAACGATGAGAGCAAAAAAATCATTGTTGGTGTAGTTTATTAGAACAATATTTCATTGTTATTCGTGGAAAAGGACAATGCAATTCGTCGAGTAGTTTAGTATTTATTAGGACATGTGTTCCTCCTTCCGTCGCTTTTGTTATCCGGAGGTCCCGCCACTCCCGTGCACTCATACGAAGTTGAGTTTAATTTTCAAAAGAACGATGAGAGCAAAAAAATCATTGTTGACCCAGTTTATTAGAACAGCATTTCATTGTTATTCTTGGAAAAGGACAATGCAATTCGTCGAGTAGTTTAGTATTTATTAGGACGTGTGTTCCTCCTTCCGTCCTTTTTGTTATCCAGAGGTCGCGCCACTCCCGCGCACTCATACGAAGTTGAGTTTAATTTTCAAAAAATCCATGAGAGCAAAAAAATCATTGTTGGTGTAGTTGATTAGAACATTTCATTGTTATTCTTGGAAAAGGAAAATGCAATTGGTCGAGTAGTTTAGTATTTATTAGGACATGTGTTCCTCCTTCCGTCGCTTTTGTTATCCAGAGGTCCCGCCACTCCCGTGTACTCATACGAAATTCAGTTTAATTTTCAAAAGAACGATGAGAGCGAAAAAATCATTGTTTGTGTAGTTTATTAGAACAACATTTCATTGTTATTCTTGGAAAAGGACAATGCAATTGGTCGAGTAGTTTAATATTTATTAGAACACGTGTTCCTCCTTCCGTCGTTTTTGTTATCCCGAGTTCCCGCCACTCCGGTGCACACATACGAAGTTGAATTTAAGTTTCAAAAAATCCATGAGAGCAAAAAAATCATTGTTGGTGTAGTTTATTAGAACAAAATGTAATTGTTATTCTTGGAAAAGGACAATACAATTGGTTGAGTAGTTTAGAATTTATTAGGATTTGTTTGCCTCCATGCGTCTTTTTTTTATTTCCAGTGTAATGAATTAGATTTTTTTATATATAGTATCGAAAGTCAAAGATTTGAAATCAATACTTTTGCATAGTGCATTGTATTGTTGTTGATTCTGTGATAAGACATTTTATTTTTGAATGAGATATTTCCTTCGAAGATTGTTTTTGTTCTTGGCGGAGTTGCCCTATCTTGCGCCACATACGTGTCATTTTGTTCAATTTTTCAAAAAACCGTTAGTGCAAAAAAATCATTGTAAGTGTAGTTTATTAGAATGAAGTTTGATTTTGTTTGTTGGGGAAGGCCAATGCGATGTGTTGAGTATTTTAGTATTTAGTAGGATTGATGTGCCTCCATTGGTGTGTTTTTGGGTACCCAGTTAAAGGATGTACAATTTTTTCTTCGATAGTATCGAAAATAAAAAAGTTAAAAACAATATTGTTGTATATTGTATTGTATTGTGGTTGATGTTATGTGAGGATAACTTGATTTTGAATTAGAGTTTTGCCTTGATGAGTGATTTTCTTATCCTGCGAGAGTGCGTTGTTCCGGGTGACTCGTGAGTGGTTTTGTTGAATTTTGCAAAAAACGTTGAGAGCAAAAAATCAGCGTGTGTGTACTTTGTTAGAACAATGTTTGGTTCTGTTTGTTGGGAAAGGACATTGCGAAATATTGAGTAGTTCAGTTTTTATGAGGAATTGTATGACTTGAATTGTGTTGAATCTTGACAGTAGTGTAAAGAATTATTATTATTTATAGGGAATATTAAATGTTGAATATTTTGAAACAACATTGTTGGATAGAGAATTGTTTTGTGGTTATTTTTGTGTCAAGAAAATCTAATTTTGATGGATAGTTTTTTTTTTCTACGAGTAGTTTTCTTACGCGTAATTGTTGTGCCTGCCGGGCATTTCGAAAATTCGTTTTTTCTAAATTTTCGAAAAACGGTAAGAGCAAAAAAATTAATGTTTATATATTTGAAAAGCACAAAAATAGCACAATATTTTGTGTATAAAGAAAATTTGTTTTGGCTAATTGGCTTTGCCAGCTTAACATTAAGCCAGCAAAGCCACCCATTTTTGGAAAAACCGTTGGAGCAAAAAAATTAATTTTTGGATATTTGGAAAGCACAAAAATAGCACAAAATTCTGGGTATAGAGAAAATGTGTAGCAAGGCAGAGCTTATTAAAATTTTAATTCGAAACTTGAAAAATATTTATTTTTGGTAGTAATAACTTAGAATGGCCATGCTAGGAAAATAAACATGCGCGCAGGATGAATGTAGTATTGAAATGTTAAGTGTGTGTGTGTGTGTGTGTGTGTGTGTGTGTGTGTGTGTGTGTGAAAGCACTATTTTGTGTTATTATTATTTTTTTTTGTGTATTTTGCTTCTTTGATGTATGTATTGAGTATCTCATTGGATAGTCCACGGATAAAGTTAATTGACGAAGGAAATTAATTTAAGGAAAACCTAAATTAAATAAATCAGCACGCCATTGATGGTGACTTTGAAATTGACATTTACATGTTATCATTTGCAGTAGTATCCCACAATAGAGATAATCACCGTACCTGTAAAGGCGACGTTGCCGTTCCCAAGATCCTACAAATTTTCTGAAACGGATTAACGTGTTTGGGGCCCATGCTCGTGTATTCAGAGTCAAGCCGACGCACGAAAAATTAGACAACCTTTTTATTATAAAAAATAAACATCCCACCACATGGAGTTGTTTACAGTGGCTGCCTAATGTGTGGCAAGGAAAGATAAAATTATTATCGTTCTTGTTCATATTATTATTGTCATTGTCAATTATTATTAAGAGAACTGTTTACAGTGGCACGCCAACGTAGGCCGAATAAGAGTAGTATTATTTTTATTGTTATTGGTATTATTATTATTATTATTATTATTATTATTCCCCTACATCACGACTAAAGATGTTATGAGTTGGTTGAATATAAAATCTACTCCAGCTTGCAACCAGCTATCTAAGGAGCAGATCTAGAGACTGTCGGTGCCTCTACAATACTTTGCGCAAAATGTGAGCTGTGCCAAATAAAGTAATTTCTTGCACTTCCCAGTCTTTTGAATTACCTGAGAGTTTAGACAAATTCTTACACAAAGTTTGCGGGACAAATCCCAGAGCACTGATAACTATCCGGACGACCTGTGCTTTCACCTGATCTCAATTTTCAAATTCTTGTATTTAAGACGTTTCTCTGCCTCCTTGGTAACGACGTTTTGATCACAGGGCACAGCAACATATACAAGTAGATACAATTTTTTCTCCAAATCCCGGATATCAATATCCGGTTTGTTTGCTGCTATCGTGCGATCAGTTTGGATTTGTTGGTCATACAATGTTGTACCCAATCCAACAGACGTCACCGGTATTGGTGAGTGTTCTTACCATTTGGGTCATGTGTACCCTGTCGTGTCTTTTCAAGTATTCGGTCTTTGCTAGGATTGGACAAGCTGAGACGATATGATCAATGGTTTCTACGTTCTTGGGCAGCTACTATAAGTGCTTCCGATTCTGGCTTCATTCTTCCCATTTTAAGCCACATAAATGATAGATCATTATTGATCTGTGCCCTGTACATTCGTTTCAAATATTGTCCGTGGAGTGGTTTGTCTCTCCACAATTTCTTTAACATTTTTTGTGTCTCACATTTCATGTTAAGTACCATTAGAAGTTCAGTCTGTCATTCTGCGTGTCTTGCATAGTCTTGTTCGCAATGCTTCTTGCTACACTTACAATGCCTCTGTTTCCCATTCTTTGGTCAGATTTCATGACCTGCCTCATTAGAGGGTCATCTTGATGGCTGACTACACACTTTCCCATCCCGACTATTGCATTGTGCTAGGAGGCTTCAATTTGTCTCAAAGGGTCATTCCATATTAAATCAACACAGTCATTTTACATCACCATCTCAGATTCTGATGAAACTTGACACTTAGGTAGTATGAATGGAGAATAAAAAAACAACAAATTTTGAGTAAAATATTTCCACCCGTTTCTGAAATACAGCCATCTAAAATTTTGCAAAATTGGGTTCCCGAAAATTTTTAAATTGATGTAGAACCTCACCAAATTAAGATAGAGAGCTAGAACAGGTGTCATTTTGCAGCTTTCTTTATGGCCTTTTATATGATATACAACTCAATAGGAGTTGCGTTCAAAAAGTTTTTCAAATTTGAATTTAAAATTTTGATTTTGAGTTTTTTCAAAATGCTCATCTTCAAAAAAATTGAAAAAATTCTAAAATAATCCTTGTATAAATCCAAACAGGTGGTGCAAGTTTAAAAATGGGACTGCAATGGGTTCATATGGTTATCTTTATTTAAAATGCACAATATTTACTTACTCTAGATTTTACTGATTTAAAATGCACATTTTTCCAAATATAAGCTCTAATATATACAAATTATTAATTTAATGTCTTTATTGGCGAGTGTGTTATGATTTATTGTTATGATTATTATCATTATTATTATTGTTCCACTACATCACGACTAAAGATGTTCTGACTCGGCTGAATATAAAATCTACTCCAGGTTGCAACCAGCTACCTATGGTTCTGTTCCAAATAAAGCAATTTCTCGCACTTCTCAGTCTTTTGTATTATCTGGGAGTTTAGAAAAGTTCTTATTCAAATTTTGAGGAATAAATCCCAGAGCTCCGATAACTATCGGGACGACCTGTGCTTATACACCCCACATTCGGCTGATATCGATTTTCAAACTCTTGTATTTAAGACGTTTCTCCGCCTCCTTGGTAAGGACGTTTCGATCGCAAGGTACAGCACCACCGACAAGTAAACGCGATTTTTTCCCCAAATCCAGGATAACTATATCTGGTTTGTTTGCCGCTATCGTGCGATCAGTTTGAATTTGTTGGTCGTACAATATCGTACACAATCCAACAGACCTCACCGGTTTTAGGGAGTGTTCATACCACTTGGGGCATGTGTTTGGAATTTCAAGGGCGGTACAGATCTGCCAGTGGAGGTAGCTACACACCCTGTTATGTCTTTTCAAGTATTCGGTCTTTACTAGGATTGGACGAGACTTGGAAAATTTTGAGAACAGCTCTATCATAATGTCGTGTTCTCAACGCCTGATCTTGAGCAGCTATTGGAACTGCTTCCGATTCTCGCTTCATTCTTCCCCTTTTAAGACACATAACTGATTGATCTTCATTGATCTTCACCTGGTCCATTCTTTTTAGATATTGTTCGTGGAGTGGTTTGTCTCTCCAAGAGTTCTTTAACATTTTTTGTGTCTCATAGCATCAAAAGTTCAGTGTATGTGTTATTCGACGTGTCTTGGCTAGTGTTCTTCTCTACACTAACAATGTCTCTGGTTCCCATTCTTCGGTCACTATTATAATAACTTCGGTCATTATAATGATAATAATAATTATTATTATCATTATTAGACCGCGGAACTTCATGCAATTGCATATTTTTACTGACGGTGCACATCGCAAGGAAATGTATATTACTTTACCTATCACCAAAAATAAAACAAATCTACCCCTTTTTTTGCATGTGTGCAATTTTTTAGTTTAAATGCGTATTTTAATGTACGCGGTATATTTTAGTGCATATATTCCAGTTTTTTGTGGAGAAGTGGATCGAAGTCAGATCTTTTGGGTATTTCTCTTTTAACTTAGAAGTGGGTTTCTTCTGACAACGCGGCTAGGGAAATTGAACTTCCTTAGTACCCTTCGCACGGTTTCGGGATTTAGTTTCTTGCCAATTCCAATTTATAACTGTGGAGTAACTATTGGTGCATTAAGACGAGGGTCCTTCTTTATTATTTTCACAACAAGATTCTCTTCTCGATCAGAAAGTCTTCGGACGTTCTCCTCTGGGTTGCAATTCAATCGCCTATTCACTGATGTACCATGAGATTATGTCACTCACTGTGTTTTTTTCATTAATGGCATTTTGCAAAATTTTGGGCATTTTGGGCATTAACCCTATGCATGATGGTAAATAACCGGTTGACGCTGCTCAATGTTGGTGTTCATTCCTCAACGATTCATTTCGCTTAAATGTTTAGGTTCCCACGTATCTGGTTCATCAACTGAAAGGTGACCTTGATTTGCTTTATTTTTAGTGATAGGTAAAGTTATATACATTTCGATATGGACAGTCAGGAAAAATATGCAATTGCATAAAGTTCCGCGGTCTAATAATAATAATAATAATAATAATAATAATAATAATAATAATAATAATAATAATAATCATCATCATCATCATCATCATAACAATACAACACAACACACTCGCCAACAAAAACACTAAATTAATAATTTGTATATATTAGGGCTTATAATTTGAAATAAAATGTACTTTAAATCAGTAAAATCTAGAGTAAGTAAATATTGTGCATTTTAAATAAAGATTACCGTATGAACCCATTACAGTCCCTTTTTTAAACTTGCTCCATCTGTTTGGATTTATACAAGGATTATTTTAGAATTTTTTCACTTTTTGAAGATGAGCATTTTGAAAAAACTCAAAATCAAAATTTTAAATTCAAATTTGAAAAACTTTTTGAACGCAACTTCTATTGAGTTGTATATCATATAAAAGGCCATAAAGAAAGCTGCAAAATGACACCTGTTCCAGCTCTCTATCTTAATTTGGTGAGGTTCTACATCAATTTAAAAATTTTCGGGAACCCAATTTTGCAAAATTTTACATGACTGTATTTCAGAAACGGGTGGAAATATTGTACTCAAAATTTGTAGTTTTCTTAATATCCATTCATACTACCTATGTGTCAAATTTCATCTGAATCTAAAATGGTGAGGTAAAATTTTAATTAAAACTGTGTTGATTTAATATGGAATGACCCCAGACCTCAATTTGTCTCCTCCCTTACGTGACACATAAAATCTGTGTACATCAGCTCGAGGGTGGGCAACATGATGCACTGTAACCAGCTTTCTGGTTTTTCGATCCATGATGCGAATTTCCTGCTCAGTCCAGTCCACTATTCCGAAGCTGTATTCGGCTACAGGCACCGCCAAATTACCAATTGCTGATATTTTATTTCTGGAGTTCAGAGCGGACTGCAGGACAAGTCTCACTCTTCTGTAATACTCCCTGCGATTTCTCTCTTTCATTGTGTCGTTCGAGATGATCTCACGTTTTTCAATGCCCAGATATTTGTAAGTTTTACCTAGCTCGAGATCTTGAATCACAGTGTGGATATCAACTTCAATGTTCTCTGACGTTGTCATTTTGATTTTAAGTTGATTTTTGCACACTTGTCAAGACCACACTTTATGCAGGTGTCATTGCTACAATCATTGATGACGGACAGCATTTGGGAGAGAATCGCTTCCTTATTAGCAAACACTTTAAGATCTATGTAAAACAAATGTGATACCGGCCTTTCATCACCATGGAGCTTGTAACCAAAGTCAACTTGCGACAACTGTCTTGATAGTGGGATCAAAATAATGCAAAACAGCAGAGGGGATAGGGAATCTCCTTGCAAAATACCACTGTTGATTTATTTCAATAGCATTTGACATTAAATGCATCTGGAGATTGCTTTCGTTTTTTAAAGATCTTTCTTATTCTAAACAACATCAAAACAAAATAATATAAAAATTGTTTTTATTTCAAAATAAACAGAGAAAACACAAACATTGTTTATCACACTTACAACATTTGTGATAGAAAATCTTAACAGAAAGAGAGCAAGATTTTTAGTTTTCGTCTTCGGAATCACGGTTACTGGATACATGTTATGTAACTCTGCGTTGACTTACGTTCCCGCACACTATACGGTGACGGTATAACAGGTAATGCCACCACACTCTCAAGCAATGTCAGATACAGAAATCCTCAGAATTCTTCAGAATACTTTAAGATCTGCAACAATATAATGCAAATTTCTTAGAAAAATGAACACCAAATTAAAATAATAATAATAATAATACATATGAAATACATTTGAAGAAATAAAAGTAGAAATATCGGTGAAATATAAGATAACTAGTGGTGCTACAGAATGGCACAGACTTTCCCGTATTAGTTTTCAATTTTCCTGGGTCTTCGCTAGCTATTCGGAATTGCCACATACTCTTTCTTGCCAGCTACCATCTATCATCGCCAAAAGTACATTTTTTTGTCATTTTCTTAATTTTTCGGTTTCCTATTGGTAGAACAGAAACATTAATTTTAGAATATTAAAGAACACAAAAACCTGGCCGTAAATGGCAATTTTCTTTTAAAAATTATATGCCGTTTAAGAGAAAATGGAGTTTTAGCACTACTAAAAATGCGAAATTTGAAGCTCATTTTCACAGAAAATTTTTGAGTTTTCAAAATACTTTATTTGAAGTTATTTGAAGCACTTACACTCACAAATATAATCATCTTTACAAATTGCGGATAATGTGCATATTTAAGATGTGAGAGATCTTTCAAAAAATTTACATTTATATAATTTTTGAAAAAAACAAAAAAAACTCAAAATAAACTTCACGCTATACTAATGGGTGTAATTAGCACTATCCGTTACAAAAGTTTCAAGAAAAAAAATTGCAGCCATATACGAGAAAATGACGTTTGAGCATTTCTGAAAATGCCGAAATTTGAGCTACTTTTCACAGAAAACGGTAGTGTTTTCGAGAAACTTTACTTGACATTATTTAAAGCATATATACTCGTAAATATAATAATGTAAAAAAATCGCCGATAATGTAAATATTAACGACGTGAGAGACAAGTAAAAAAATTTACATTTTTGTAATTTTTGAAAAAACCAACCGATAGACCAAAATGCCTTTTATGTCATTGATAGAGTACACTTACCACTATCCCTACTAAAAGTGTAAAGAAAAAATTTGGAGCCGTTTTTGAGAAAATCTTGTTTTTGTAATTTTTTAAAATTGCACATATTGCACGCAATATTGCACGAAAACTACCAAAATTGTGAAAAACATTTACATGACCTTTATTAAAGAACTCAATATGCAGAACAAATTTTATTTGAAGAAAAAATCTCTATCTTCAATTTTGTAGTTGGAGAAAGACGCCGAAAAAAATTCAAACTTTCACAATTTTCGAAAATTCAGAGCTGTACGTGAAAATCGGACCTATGCCATGTTAAAAAGTGTATTTTCCTCTATTCATACAAGAAATTTAAAGAAAAAATTTGGAGCCGTTTTCGAGAAAATGTTGAAAATCCCCGGGGGGCTTCATATAGCGCCTAAACCGTTCGGTCGATTTTCTTCAAAATTGATATTCCCCAGTCGATCTGATTCTAGTCGAAGCTTTGTGATTTTGAAAAAGATTCTTTAAAATTTGGGGGTACTTTATATGAAGCCCCCCGTTATTATATTTACGAGTATATATGCTTTAAATAATGTCAAGTACAGTTTCTCGAAAACACTACCGTTTTCTGTGAAAAGTAGCTCAAATTTCGGCATTTTCAGAAATGCTCAAACGTCATTTTCTCGTATATGGCTGCAATTTTTTCTTGAAACTTTTGTAACGGATAGTGCTAATTACACCCATTAGTATAGCGTGAAGGTTATTTTGAGTTTTTTTTGTTTTTTCAAAAATAATATAAATGTAAATTTTTTGAAAGATCTCTCACATCTTTAATATGCACATTATCCGCAATTTGTATAGATCATTATATTTGTAAGTGTAAGTGCTTCAAATAACTTCAAATAAAGTATTTTGAAAACTCAAAAATTTTCTGTGAAAATGAGCTTCAAATTTCGCATTTTTAGTAGTGCTAAAACGCCATTTTCTCTTAAACGACACATAATTTTTAAAAGAAAATTGCCATTTACGGCTAGGTTTTTGTGTTCTTTAATATTCTAAAATTAATGTTTCTGTTCTACCAATAGGAAACCGAAAAACTAAGAAAATGACAAAAAAATGTACTTTTGGCGATGATAGATGACAGCTGGCAAGAAAGAGTTTGTGGCAATTCTGAATAGCTAGCGAAGACCCAGGAAAATAGAAAACTAATACGGGAAAGTCTGTGCCATTCTGTAGCACCACTAGTTTATTAAGCAATAGTCTTTTAATTAGAGGTGCCTGAGGGGCAGTGTGGGGGCCGTTGCCCTGCGCTTCACTAAGGTCACCATTCGCTAGAGGGCGAGCGCGCGTCCAGCTGAAGAGAGAGCACTTTCTCCGGTCGACGGCCTCGCGCTCCTCGCAAGGGCAACAGGCGTCGCGCAGCAGGTCGCCCCCCTCCACGCTCGCCAGGCAGTGGCTCACGACCGCTCAGCCCAGCTCGGCTCCAGGAGACAGGTGCTCGGATCGCGCGCCACATTCTTCCCGACAGAATCAAACTGGTGTGGATGAATTTGCCACACGTCGTACTGAGTGCGATCAAGTAGAGGTAATTTTTATAGCACAATAAGTTGCAACGGCATATAGCAGAGTATTCTAAGAATAACAAGACAAACTGTACTAACATCAAACTACGAAACGGAACTTTGCGGGCACTCCTCGCCTATCTGATCTCCTCTCTCGCGTCATCTCGCCGGCCACTCGCGACCTCGCACCAGGCCTCTCTCCTCCCCTTCTAGAAGTTCTAGAAGGTTCTCCAAAATTTTTGTGCGATTGGCCGAAGGTCCCTGCGTCGTACGAAATTCTCCTCCAGTCACCCACAACGTTTTACAACTGATTTGAGAGGAAATTCCCGTAATCGGCGCTCTCGCTTGCACTGGATGTAAATAGAGTGCCTGCGTGGGCCGTGGCGCCAGTCAGTTCCTTGAAATTCCCGGGGGGGGGGGGTTGGCCCGAAAGGGAGCGTCCGCTAAAACAACCCCCCTCTCCGGCCGCCGCCGCGGCGCGCCACCAACACGCACGAGCGCATATTCTACGACGCAGATTGCAGAAGGAAATCCCTTTAATTAAATAACAAATATTCCGTATCGTCACAATTTAGACACAAAACTGAACTGGAAAATTCATATTAAAATGTTACACAAAAAACTACCACTAAAGTACATAAACTTACTTCTCTTATAAATAATAACTCCGTGTTAAAACTGCTAAATTAATATACACTTCAATTATTAGACCTACTTTAAGATATGCTTGTCCAATATGGTCAAACGCAGCAAAATCAAATACACAAAAACTTCAAATTATTCAAAACAATTTTTTTAGAAAACATTTTATATGCCCCTTGGTTTATTCCCAATACACAAATTTACAATGAACTAAATCTCCCTACAATCGATGTCTTGATTAAAAATTATAGTCTCAATTTTTTAATACTCTTCCTTCACTACACCATGCACAAATTTTTAACCTTGGTAAAAATTATCCCTTTCCTCATAGAATTAATTTCAAATTTCCTAAAGATAAACTTCATCCTCCGTAATTTTATTTATTTTCTCTTCTTTTCCATGTTTCTTAGCCTTATATATTTGTATAATTCTTAAAAATTTGCCTTCATAAATCCAATTAAAGAGGTAAATGTTAGTGTCCAAAACGACTGCCCACGTACTGTAAATTTCAATACCCTGAAAAACAAATTGTCGAACAGGAAGTAATAAATTTAAAAAACAAATGAAGCGCCATCTTGAACTGCTATGCCATCAAGTGGAGGTACAACATCTCGATCAGGTTTTTGTCCAGTTTCCCTGATCCATAGAGCAAATGCTGAGATAGCCCCTTGTTTTGCTTATGGACGTAAATGTAGCTTCACTGTGCGCACGTTTTGTTGAGCACTCCTTTTGCTTGTAGTTCATTTACAGTTGAAATTGATTTTCTATAACTCGGGAAAAACATTTTTCAAATTTTTTGATTGATTTTTCTAAAATAATTATTTTCTAAATTCATTTTTTCGTTGTTTTTTTTAAATTCTGGCCCTCAAGAAAATGTGCGCAAATAAATTTCTTTCCCCACACGTCATATACAGTTTTTACTGTTTTTTGACAAATAAATAAATAAAAACCAAATGAAAAGATGAAAGCATAAAAACCTTCTCCATGAAAAAACGTAGATGTGTCATGGAGATCGGATTCACGGTGCCCATTTTTAAGCTCATTTCCGACAACCCTTTCGATATTTCGAGACAATTAATAAAAAATTATTCGAAGCAATTGTACTCACAAATGCAGTAATGTAAAGAACTGCCCTTAAATGTAAATATTAACTAAGTGACTACCATGTTCAACTAGTGATGCTACAACAGCACATGCTTTCCCGTATTATTGGAAGTTGCTACGTAGGGTTGAAATATTGAAATTTCTGCCCTATTAACATCTTAGCTATTATTTGAAAACGTCCAATTCAATCAAGAAGCGAACAACTCACTGTTTCCATCGCGTTGTCATAGTGTTGTAAAAAGTATGTGAATTCTACAACTGCATAAAAATATAATACAAAAGCTTTGTAAACGTTTTTTGGAAAAAGAAGTCTGATACCATACAGCTATGTCAAGTCACCGCAATGACGAGTAATTCACAGAAATTTGCGACAGCGAAACGGAATTCAATTGTTGCATTCCCTGCATTGTCGATACTCCCTTAATGAGCTAGCAATTTTTATTTCAAATATTTGAAAATAATAATTTCTTCAAAGATTAATGTATAAGTGTATAACGAAAGGTCGAATATAAGAAACAAACAAATAATATACAAAATTGCAAATTCTAATTTACGGCGCATCCGCTTGTCTGAAGCGCAGTAAATTTCCAGCGGTCTTTTATCTTTGTCACGAAATTATAGAAAAACTACTCGTATTTTCAAAAAATTAAGTATGATCTTATTTGAAGATATATTTTTGATAAATATATATCATTCAGAAAACCAGCTAACATCTATCGCCGCCCAAAGAACATTTTTTTTACATTTTCTCAATTTTTCGGTTTCCGAATGGTAGAAAGCAGATATCAATTTTAGAATATTAAAGAACACAAAAACCTCGCCCTAAATGGCAATTTTCTTTTAAAATTTGTAACCGTTTTTAAGAAACTTGCGTTTAAGCGCTACTAAATGTACGAAATTTGAAGGTCTTTTTCACAGAAAATTCAAAAAACTTCACTTGAAATCATTTGAAGTATTTACATTCACAAATATAATAATGTTTAGAAATTGCTGGTAATGTGCATATTAAAGATTTGAGAAAATATTTTAGTTATATAATAGACTTCAAAAAGTTACACTTGTGTAATATTTGAAAAAAAAAAACAAAAAAAATTGAACTTTAGATAATATTAAAAAGTGCACTAGACGTTCCAAAAGTTTGAAGAAAAAATGTAGGGCCATTTGTCAGAAAACGGCGTTTGAGAGTTTCTGAAAATGTTGAATTTTGAGCTAGTTTTCACAGAAAACGGTTGTTTTCGAGCAACTTTACTTGACATTATTTAAAGCACATGTACTCATTAATATAATAATGTTAACAAATTGCCACTAATGTAAACGTTAACGACGCGAGAGGCAAGTAAAAAAATTACATTTTACGATCATGCGACTCCTGGCGGCATAACGGAGAACGACGCGAAATACCGTGAGATATTCCATTTTGATTACACACCCCCGTGCGCCAAGAAAGACAAACCGAAGTTTTTATAGACCAAAGACCGAAGTATAGTGTAGTTCACATACACCGGGCGGACAGACAGACAGACGGACGGACGGACTTTTTACTTTCAATTGTTTTTTTCGGTATCAAGGACTTACAAAACAGGGATTCTGGCTACAAGACGTGTTAAGGGATTTTTTTTCTTAATTTAGCAACTACATTTATCCCCTTTTTCATTATCACGATCCGGCAACGAATTTTTTTTTTGCCGAAAATTCTCCATTTTTTCACGCATTACATAACTTTCCCTATACTACATATATTGCTCTGTATATACGTACGTATACGAGATAGTAATAATAAAAACAAGAATATCTCAAAAAACGGCTCCGAACTTTTCTTGAAACGTTTGTAGAGATAGTCTTAAATGTACAGCATAAAATTACTCAAACATTATTTTGCTCTATTCTTTTGTTTATTGAAAAATTGCAAAAATGTAATTTTTGGACATCTCTCTCACGTCGTTAATATTAATATTTTGTGCAATTTGAATATTATTTAATTTGTTATAATAAGTACTTTCAATAACGTCCTATAAAGTTTCTCAAAAGTTTTCTGTGAATATGAGATCAAATTTTCGCTTTTTCGCTCAAAGTCCAAACTCCATTTTCAAAAACTCTCAGACACTAGAAAACTAACTAGTACGAGAAAGTCTGTGCCATTCTGTTCAATTTGTGTGGGAGGAACCGAAGATTTGTTTGAACTTGCCTGGGAAATGTTATGCAACATTTTGTCTAATTACCTTTATTTGCCCGGCCAGCGTGATTCGGTTTCGGAAACGATTTTCACGATGTTTATGCGTGGGTGTGCGTACGTCCTTTGTAGTTGGACAAACCATGAACAAACGAATTGCTAGCTTTTGACAAATACTTGGATAAGCCTCGGCAATTATGAATCAACTGTGATGCAATTTGTTTGAAAATAGATGGATTTTTCGATAGACAGTGTTTTTCGTCTGAAAAGACTTTCAATTTCTTGTCGGTGGGCAAACGACTGATTAGGAGGGACAAACGATGGACAAACTTAGTTACAATTTTTTTTCAAAATATGTTGATTTTTTGATAGGGTGATATCTGCACGGACGTTTTTCATTTAGTTTCTGTCGGCTAATCATAGTATTCATCAATACACTCATCAAAATGGCATTAAACACGATCTGAGTGTGCAAGGTTACGCAGTTCTATTAGAGAGTAATAAAGAAATCACTTCACCTTGATGTACAATTGCATCCCAACATGGAAATACAAAAGTCATAAAATTTTAAGTGCTGTTGTAAATTGTTACTTCCTTACAAAAACAAAACTACCCGTGTCAAGGTGCCGTTCCATCAGTGTCAAGGGTACACACGAGGTAGCATTATAAACACAGCTTCACATAGCTATGTGAAAAAGAAAAATCAATGCCAATTACGCACGCGTTAAAGTTTGCAACCATTCGGGAGGTTAGAGAAGGTACCAAGTAGTTTGCATCAACGGATACAAAAAGAGAAAAAAATTTGCTTCATTTTAAAAAAAAATTCTTAAGTCTCAGATAACTCAGAATTTGTTCTTCCCTCTTTTTGACGCAAATCACTAACTTCAGTTCTCAAATAACCTCTTACTAACAGGGGATCATGACCAAACTAAAAAAACTCGCCACTTTATTCAATTCTTTTGTTTTTTCAAAAATTACGCAAATATATTTTTTACTTTCCCCTATACTATACGTACATATAGTACAGGGAAAGTTATGTAATGCTTCGCGCCAAACGGCGGATTTTCGGCAGAAAAACTCTTATTACAGATCCCTGGTGACGAAAAAGGGGATAATTACAGTTGCTAAATCAAGAAAACACAATCTCCTACCATGTGATGCAGCCAGAACCCCTGTTATGTGACTCCTTGATACCGAAAAACCGATAGAAAGCAAAACGTCTATATGTCCGTCCGTCTGTGAACAACGCTAGCGACTAAACCGTTCAGCCTATTTTCTCCAACATGATACTTCCCAATCGATCTGGCTGATCTCGTACCTCCCTGAATTTGAAACCGATATTTTAATTTTAGGGGGTTTTACATAAAGTCCCTCGGACATTTTCGAAATTTTCTCAAAAACGGCTCCAACTTTTTCTTTAATTTTCTTGCAAGAATAGAGTATAATACACTTATTAAGGTGGCAGACGTCCGATTTTCACTTATAACTCTGAATTTTCGAAAATTGGGAAAGTTTGAATTTTATTCGGCGTCGTGTTCCAACTACAAAATTGCAGATAGAGATTTTTGCATCAAATAAAATTTGTTCTTCATAATGAGTTCTTTCTTTGGGGTCGTGTACATTGTTTTCAAAATTTTAGTAGTTTTCGTGCAATATTGCGTGCAATATGTTCATTTTTTTTAAAAATACGAAAACAAGGTTTTCTCAAAAACGACTCCAAATTTTTTCTTAAAATTTTGGTAGGGATAGTGACAAATGTACTGTATTAGATGACGTAAACGCCATATTGCTCTATTTTCTGTCTTTTCAAAAATTGCAAAAATGTAATATTTTTACTTGTCTCTCACGTCGTTAATATTTACATTAGTGGCGATTTGTTGACATTATTATATTAATTGATACATGTGTTTTAAATAATGTCAAGTAAAGTTGCTCGAAAACTCGACCGTTTTCTGTGAAAACTAGCTCAAAATTCCACATTTTCAGAAACGCTCAAACGCCGTTTTCTCATAAATAGCTCAAAATGTTTTCTTCCATGTTTTGGAATGGAGAGTGCTAATTGCACTCTTTAACATGACGTCAAGTTTATTTTGAGGTAATTTTTTTTTCCAAAATTACACAAATGTATTTTTTTGAAAGATCTCTGAAATCTTTAATATGCATCTTACCAGCAATTTGTAAATATTATTATATTTGTGAGTGCATATGCTTTAAATGACTTTAAATGAAGTTTTTTGAAAACCCAAAAATTTTCTGTGAAAAAGAGCTTCAAATTTTGCAATTTTGTTGCGCATAAATGCCATTTTCTTAAAAACAGCTACAGATTTTTAAATGAAAATTGCCATTTAGGAGGAGGTTTTTATGTTTTTTAATATTCTAAAATTAATATTTGAGTTCTATCATTAGGAAACCGAAAACTTAAGAAAATGTCAAAACATGTACTTTGGGCGGCGATAGATGGCAGCAGGCAAGAGTATGTGGAAATTCCAAATAGCTAGCCCATATTCGAGGAAATAGAAAACTAATACGGGAAAGTCTGTTCCATTCCGTAGCACCACTAGTTTATTCTACAATGCCATCTATTGCCATTTTTCGATATTTTAGTACTTATTCTGCTATTCGGGGCGGAGATGAATCCAACAAAAGAGATAATTATTGATCCAGCCGTTCTTGGTTGGATGGTGTAACTAATACAACTTATTTTTATATAGAGAGATTTGGCGTAGTAAAAATATGTTTGCTCTACAATGGGCCGAAATTAAAAACATACTACGAGCACTTACATAGTGATGGAGGCCCGAGATGATAATGATCAAGGTGCACAGGGAAGCTTTTCACTTAGGAATTATTTCCAGGATAGCGGGAGTTACTGCTGGCGGCCCTGATAGGTCCTTTGAGGATGATAGATGGCAGCGTGGAAGGGGGTGTGGAAAACCGAATGGTTCTATAGGATGGCACTGACTTTCTCGTACTATTTAGTTTTCTATCTCTTTAGCCCGGGCTATGGCATGCCGGAGGTTAAGAATGAAGTACGGTCTCTTATAGCGACAGTGAAGCCAGACGTGGCGCTTTGTGCTGTACTGTATGAATCGAAAGTTACGATTTCAATGGTGACAACGAATGCCGCAATGTGGCGGAGCGCTAATTTAGCGCTAAAGTACGAGTCGTAGTTTGTCTCGAACCTTTCTAATTTTATGAAAGCGCATTTCTTCTCTTTCCTCAAGACTAAAACTATTCCTATGAGACTCAGATACACAGGAAACGTTTCTATTAAGCTTCACACGTTCTTTGAGATTCGAAATGTCATCAGAAATCAGGAAGAAATATTCATTTTAAAGTGCTCCTCAATTTCAATATCCAAAATTCAAGCCAACTACATGCAGTTGCAAAAGGCCAAAGCTCTGGTTTCCTTGTTTAACAGTAGAGAAATAATGGGTTTAGATTACCGAACTATATTTTTGAAATTCCTTTGACGAGAAAATAAGACGGGCCCGTGGGAACAAACTGATATGATACACCGGAAACCGAGCTGCCACATTCCTGACAATGTTTGTCACGACATTATAGAAAAACTACTCGTATTTTCAAAAAAATAAACATGACCTTATTGGAACACGTAGTTTTGATAAATACCACTGAGAAAACCAGCTCCCATCTATCGCCGGCCAAAGTACATTTTTTTGACATTTTCTTAATTTTTCGGTTTCCTGATGGAAGAACGCAAAGATTAATTTTACAATATTAAAGAACATAAAAATCTCCTAAATAGCAATTTTCTTTTAAAAATTTGTACCCGTTTTTTAAGAAAATGGCGTTAAAGTGCTTCTAAAAATTCGAAATGTGAAGCTCTTTTTCACAGAAACTTTTTTTTTCAAAAAACTTCATCTGAAGACATTTGAAGCACTTACACTCACAAATATAATGATGTTTACAAATTACTAGTGTTGTGCATATTAACGGTGTGAGAGATCTTTAAAAAAATTACATTTGTGCCATTTATGAGAAAACGGCGTTTGAGCGTCTCTGAAAATGTGGAATTTTGAGCTAGTTTTCACAGAAAACGGTTGAGTTCTCGAGAAACTTTATTTAAAATTATGTAAAGCACGTGTACTCATTAATATAATAATGGCAACAAATCGTCACTAATGTAAATATTAATGACGAGAGAAGTAAGTAAAAAAATTACATATTTGCAATTTTTGAAAAAACAAAAGAATAGAGCAATATGGCGTTTATGTCACCTAATAGAGTACATTTATCACCATTCCTAGCAAAAGTTTAAAGAAAAAATTTGGAGCGGTTTTTGTGAAAATTGTGTTTTTGTACTTTTTTAAATTGCACATATTGCACGCAATATTGTGGGAAAACTACTAAAATTTTCAAAAAATTAAGAAAAAGAAAGAACACACTATGAAGAACAAATTTTAATTGAAGGAAAAATCGCTATCTGTAATTTTGTAGTTGGAGGAAGACGCCGAATAAAATTCAAACTTTTCCAGTTTTCGAAAATTCAGAGATAACCGTGCTAATCGGATGCCACCTTAATACGTGTATTTTACTCTTCTAATAAGAAAGAAAAAATTGGAGCATTTTTTTAAAAATTTTGAAAATGTCTGGGGAGCTTCATGTAACGTAGCCCCAAAATTATAATATCGGTTTCAAATTCAAGGGGCTGTGAGATCATTCAGATCGATCGGGGAGTATCAATTCTGGAGAAATCTGTTTAGTCGCTAGCGTTGTTCACAGACGGACGGACGGACACGTTTTCCATTCAATTGTTTTTTCGGTATCAAGGACCCCCAAAAGAGAGGTTCTGGCTACACTACGTGTTAGGGGATTTTTTTCTTAATTTGGCAGCTGGTTTTAACCACTTTTTCGTTACCAGGGCCCTGTAGGAGTTTTTCTGCCGAAAATCCGCCGTTTTGTCGCGCAGCATTACATAACCTTCCCTATACTATACTATACGTACGTATAGTATAGGGAAAGTATAAATTGTAAATTCTAAAGATTCACCATGACCTATAGTAAATAATCTATTCGAAGTATTATTTTACTAATATAATTTTTGTTAAGACAAATTATGTTAATAAGTATTTAAACCAGTTTTGAAATATTAAAAACGGAGGGGGGGACTTTTATTTACCGGAAAATCCCATAATGTCCTGTACTTCATTCTTAACCTCGGATACGCTATAGCTTTTGTTTACTCCACCCTTCTTCCAGAGACGATATATTGAAGCTCAAAGGACATTTTTTCACATTTTCTCAATTTCTCGGTTCACTAATGATAGAACTGAACTGTATCTTTGGGAATACTATAGCAGAGTAAAATATGGACATATGGGCAAACTTTCGTTGAAAAATTTGGAACCGTTTTTCAGAAAATGTTTGAGCGTTTCTGAAAATGCCAAATTTTTAAATCATTTTCACGAAAAGTTTCGAGTTTTCGAGAAACTTTATTTCACTATTGAAACAACTTTTGTTCACAAATGCAATTATGTGTGCAAATCGTCGGTAATGAAAATATTAACGATGTGAGAGTTATATCAAAAAATTACTTTTGTGTCTTTTTTAAAGAAAACAGAATGTACAAAAAACATAAAGAAAAACATTTCAACGATTTTTGAGAAAAGCTTGTTTTTAATATTGCCCATATTTCACTCAAAATAATTGCGTAGAAATTACTTTCAAAATAATGACTATGCCATTATTTAAAGAACCAATTGTGGAGAACAAATTTAATTTGAAGGAAAAACATTGCCATCTTCTTTACTGTAGTTGCAGGAAGACTCCGAAAAAATGTGTATTTTTCCAACATTTAGAGTTAATAGTGGAAATCAAACATAAGCCATCTTTATAAGTGTATTTTGCTCTATTCATGTAAGAAATTGATAGCCGTTTTTGAGAAAATTTTCAAAATGTTCCAGATGTTTCACGTAAAGTACCCCCAAAATTTTAATGAATATTTTCCAAATCGCAGAGCTTCGACTTCGGCCAGATCAACCACGGAATATTAATTTTGAAAAAAAACTACGAAAAATTTAGGCGCCAGTGTTGTTTACAGACGCGAGGATGCTTTATCGTAAACCAAATTTTGGATAACAATGACGAAATCTGAATGCTGAACGTGTGACTGGTCAAGTAATTTAGTACATATTGGAACAAGATTTGTCCACATTTTCTGCACCAGGGCCCCACAATACGAGCTTTTGGGTTAAAACGTCGCCGCTTTCTGCCAAAGCATTACATAACTTTCTATATTATGTATATTACTCGATCACAATATGTTTAAAGGAAAGTAAAAAGGTAGCCTCACCTCAACTTCTGGTCATGTCACGTAGTAAAGAAATGTTCTGTAGAGCAGTCAGAATTTTTGTTCGTTTAGCAATAATTGTAGCTTTGTAGCCGCATTGGTAGCCTTCTGGGACCTTTACTTTTATGTGTTAATTGCTGGTTTCCTTTTCCAGTTTCGTTTTGCTCGCCAACAACTTGTTTCTCTGGTGTCTCGAACATGGGACGCGTCGTATGCTTCCTGGTGGTGACGATGGCCTTCACTGCGCAAGCGACGAACGAAGTGCAAAATATCGTGAGCTGGATGACTGGAGACGCCAGACTGCTGCAGGGGGACATGCAGCAACTGATGGCCGAGGCAAAGCGAAATATGCCCGAAATGTTTCGCGATGCGGTAGGCAGACTTGCATTAGTAAAATACAGCAAATGAAACGATGAGAACAAGAGTCAGGCAAGTGGCGAAAGTGAAAAGGCGAAAAATGAGATCTACTGTTAGGTTACTTTGAAAATGATATGAGGGATAAATAGATAATGGCAATGTGTTCTTTAAAGATAGATGAGGATTGCTCTTATGAATTTCTATCTGATCGCAATGAAATTAATTTCTCTGACATTTTCTTTCAAAGGTCCTTCTGTCACTTATTTCTGATTTTTGTTCTCTTTGTCTCTATTGTTAGTGGGCGTATGCAACGTGCGAGGCCGCTGCTCTGAAGCGCGAAACTATGCCCCTCTTGAAATGTACGCCAAGACCCGCACAAGGCCGAGATGAAACTCAGTTTGGAATACATTTTTGGTGTTGTTTTTCAGAAGATTATTAAAGTACAAAATGTAGACTTACGTCTTGTTGTCAACCACAAAAAGGTAAAAATGCACTCAATATGAGTTTAAATTGATTCCATTCAGGTTAAACGGCTGATTTGGAGGTTCTTATATAGCAAATCTCGTCAGAACGAAAAATCTAATTTTTCCCTATTTTGGGAAGGATGCAATTGGATCCTCCCCCTCCATTTTCCGAAATGTAATTCCTTTTATGAAAGCTAAGTTTTTTTAGAAATCTCTGAAATATAATTTGGACCGAAAAGCTTCCAAACTTTGTTCCAATTTCATAAAAATTGCATTGTAATGACAAAAAATGTTGATAACAAAATTTGGCCATGTGTGGTTAAGCGCGTAAAATATTCGATTTTGAAAGTACCTTAGTTATGGCGGATTTTCAAAGCCAAAGAGAGAGAGAGGGCTTATGAGAGAGAAAGAAACAATATTGCAGAATGGGGTGTCACAGATGTAATATCTCAGTAGCAATTTTGTAAATTTCCTGCCTTGACCCCAATTGTTTGCTTCATAAATAAATCTAGTAAAGCAAAATTATCTCGAAGTACGTTTCATTGAACTTTAATTTTTAGTTCACTAAATAACTCTATTCCTTCTTCCTTAAATGCTTAAAATTAGTATTGAAGTGATTATACCAAATATCTCATTGTCAATGCAATTTAAACATTTTATTCCCATACCATTCAGAAGTTACGTCTACTGCCCAACAATGCAGCGGAAAGTGAAGAGCGTATACCCTTCCAAAAGACAACGCCTGGGCCGACTATTGGCATTGATTTACTTACAAAAAAAGCTGCAATTGAGACAAAGAACCCAAGGCAAATGGATATTAATTTCTTTAAGAACGGGGAACTGTGAATTAGGACGGAAAGAAGACTGACACGCAGAGGAGGAAATGAAAGGAGGCAGCTGACCTCCATGAAGTCAAGGCCCGTCGCAAGTGATCCCCTTTGGAGCGCATCGAAGCCATGGCTGGCTTTTCACTTCCAAGTAGCTCGTAGTTCAAGTTCTCCGGCAAGCACATTATAAACATGCCGCAGTGATGCGAATTCTCCAAAAACCGTGACTCTGATATTACTGCACGCACTGAATGAGTGCAGCGCTCGTTGGGTTTCTCTGAACCGCTCCACATTAGGTCGCGCCTTTTTAGTGAAAGAAAGAGCAGGAGAGGAAAGCACTGGAGTTCCTTTCCATATAGTTTCTCAGAAGGGAAGTATTTTTTTCTGCAAGGACAACATTAATTGCAGAGGCTTGCTTTTAGCTTCCTTTCCCGAGTGTTCTTGGAGCTTTCATAGCAACTTTTAGGCCGATGGAAAAACTTTTTTAAACAATTTATAACATTTGGCATCTTGCAAGACAATGTTTTATAAGTCCAGAATGTAAAAGGATGAAACGTGTCAATTTGACTTTAGAAAACCTTACAGAGAAATTAGGCCCCATACTTAAGAACAAGATCGAATAGAATAAATTTATTGAGCGGTGTTTAAATTAATTTCAGCACAATGGTAAGAACCCTTTTAAATTATTATTATTATTATTATTATTATTATTATTATTATTATTATCATCATTATCATTATTTTTCTATATCACGTCTAAAGATGTTATGAGTCGGCTGAATATAAAATCTATTACAGGTTGCAACCAGCTACCTAAGGAGCAGTTCTATAGGGACTGCCGGGGCCTCTACAATACTTTACGCAAAAAGTGAGCTGTTCCATATAAAGCAATTTCTTGCACTTCCCAGTCCTTTGAATGACCTGGAAGTTTAGACAAGTTCTTTCACAAATTTTGCGGAACAAATCCCAGAGCACCGATAACTATCCGGTTGACCTGTGCTTTTACACCCCACATTCGGCTGATCTCGATTTCCAAATTCTTGTATTTAAAACGTTTCTCTGCCTCCTTGGTAACTACGTTTTGATCTTTTGATCACAGGGCACAGCGACATATATAAGTAGATACAATTTTTCCCCCAAATCCCGGATATCAGTATCCCGTTTGTTCGCTGCTATCGTGCGATCCGGTTTGCATTTGTTGGCCGTGGGAGAGGAGAAAAAAGACAAATGGGGGTGGAGAGCGGGGAGAGGAATATTTCCTCAATTATTTCTTCTGCGGCAGCAAGTAATAAGCGCCGGGTACCAGCTAGTAAGAAATGACGCAAAACATTGTCTGCAACCCGTTCTCTATTAGTCTCCAAGGACTCGGCCTATCGCTCCGCCTCGTACTACTCGCGCGACTTTTCTTGACGTCTGAGCTCCCTAGTGCTCAACCCAGCACAACTCGGCACGGCACAAAATTATCAGGGCTACCTACCGCTGCTTTCAGATTCAAACGATGATTCATATTATTTATAAAATGCAAATTAAGTACATACACTAATATCATATCTCATTAATAAGCAATATTATCATTAATTATTTTCACTTATGGTTGCTATTAATTGCTTTATTATTTGTTCTGTTTTATCGTCTATAATGCCATGTGCCATGCGAAAGAGATGTGAATAGTATTAATAATGTTGGCAACACCCGTCTGATGTGACGTAGGCAGTAACGTCCTCTCCCCGCACCCCGCGCTGGGAGACGTCAAGAAAAGTCGCGCGACTAGTAGTTAACCTTCCGGCCTGATCCTTGAAGACTAACTCAGAGGAAGTGTTACATAAGTATCTATCCTTGAAATACTAAAGGCTAGAAATCAGATTCTAACGCAGTTGTGTGCTGACAGTCTCCATTTTCTTGTTTCATTTCAGAATTCTGTATTGAAAGAACGGGGAAGGCGGTTTTCAGAAAGTTGCCCAGTAAAAAGATTTCAGCTCTCCCACTCCACGAACACAAAACAAAGCACTTCGACGCCTTAATAATCACTATGACAAATATTAAGAAATAAATTCTTGTTACACTAATAGTCAAGTAAAATGCTGGAAAATAACGGAATGTTTTGGTGTAATTTAAAAATTTGGTTCCTATTTTTCGGAGTGTCGCTGCACATGAATATTAGGTTTGCCAACATTTTGCACTGAAACAGTTTTTTAAGCAAAAAATGTAAAAATTAAGACTTTTTTCAGTTTTTTTTTCAAAGTAACTCAAAAGCTATTAATTTTTCGTAAACAATGGTCCTGTATAAAATGAAAGAACATAAAATTTACATTTAGAGTAATTAAGTTTTCTTCCTTTAATTAACGGTTTAGCCGTGAGAGCAAATTTGATAATGTAAGAAAAAAGAATAAAAAACGGGAATTATCCCACATTATCTCAATAAACTTAAAATTATCAACTTTTCACCACCCGTTTCCTATTAGGAAATTTTTCGTCAATATTAACCGAATACGAAAGGAAAGAGGATGAAATTGCTTATATTTTATGTATTCAAGGTCTTTTTCAGTAGTGTGTTCAAGGTAAAGAAAGAAAAACTCTCTCTCATGACTATAGTGATGCCAAAGGTGGCTGTTTTCTGCTGTCGTGTATAAACCAAAAGTTAAGCGCTCGATCGCAATCTTCGTTTATAAGGAAGGTTTCGGCTCGATGGTGCCGACGAATCCCGAAATGGGGCGGAGCGCTAGATTAGAGCTAAATTAGTTTGTCCCGAACCTTTCCAGTTTTATGAAAGCGTATTTTCTTTCCTTTCCTCAAATCTAAAACTATTCTTATGACACTCCGGTACACAAGAAACATTTTTGTGAAGCTTTTCACGTCCCTTGCGCTTCGAAATGTGACATAAGAAATCACAAAGAAATATTACTTTTAAAGTGCGCCTCTATTTCAATACAATATCTAAAATTGAAGCCAACTACATGCAGTAGCAAACAGGCAAATAGTAGAGAAATAATAAGTTTTGATTACTGCGGCGACCCAACCATCCACAACGTCGACCGAGTGTTGTGGAGACAAGACCACGACGAGTGTTATGACGTGTTGCCCAGGGAGAAAATATTATTATAAAAAGTAATAAGTCGAGATAGAGGCAGAGAGACGAACTTCTGTCGATTTTGTATTTTCAAGTGTTATAATATACTAATTTGTTGTGATATCTTGCTAATTATTTCTTATACACTAGAAAGAAGATATCAATTACGAAGCAGAGCAGGCCCAACACAAGGTAACGTTCGCCTCAATTACCTAACGGAATATTTAAAATTCCTTTGAGAACAAAATAAGTCGGGCCCACGGAAACAAACTGATCTGATACAGAGGAAGACTAGCTGCATCGCTCCGGGACAGCGAACAGTCACCTCCGAGAGGCTTTGAGTACAAATCCTGTTCGAAAATATTCACATCATAACATTAGTTATAAACATTAATAAACTTCTTTTCCAATATGGAGCAATTTACCACTCTTGCGCTGTATGTTTGGCGGATTACACATTCTGAATTTATTGTGCAAAAAGTTTAAATTTAAAAAGTTGTTTGTTGTTTAATTTAAAAAGTTAAATTTAAAAATTTACAACAACCTAGAAATCAAAAAGGAAAAAACTAAAAAAAATCGTTTCACTTTGACTTGTTTAAAAACATAAATCTCAAAACTAAGACAACCACGAAATAGGCGAATGAACACAGGTAAACAACAGGAACGCCTACTTTCTGAGCACAGTATGATACGGCAACCGAAACACGTGCACCATGGCTGCGGCTGATCCAAAAGCTGAATGTTCCATTCTTACAAACGAACTCAAACAAAGCGAAGTTCTAAAGATATTCACCACGATTGATTGTAATTATGTAATATATTCGAGGTATAATTGTAATAATTTAATTTTTGTTAAGAAAAATTATATTAATGAGGATCTAAATAAGTTTTGAAATCTTGAAACAGGAGGGGGATATGCTTCTTTACTGGAAAACCCGTTAGGCGCTGTTCTTCATTCTTAATCTCCAGCTCGCTGTAGGAAAAATGATCTCGCCATTAGTGTCCAGTACATGCCAGGATATTACCCCACTTCACATCCCTCACTCAATTTACAACCAATAAACATGTGTACAAAGAAATATGGCGCCCTGCGAATCAGTTTACATTTAAATTGAAAAAAAGAAAAGGTAATTAATAATGTGAAAAAGAAAATTAATTTGGCAGACCATGGACTGTACCTTCACCAATAGGAAAGGATTCCAAGGGAAAGGATTCCTCATTTTGTGGGTCCTTGATACCGAAACACCAATTGAAAGCAAAACGTCTGTCCGTCCGTCCGTCTGTGAAGAACGCTGGCGACTAAACTGTTCAGCCGATTTTCTCCAAAATTGATATTCCTCAATCGATCTGAATATTCTCGCGGCCCCTTGAATTTGAAACCGACATTTTAATTGTGGAGGGTGCTTTACATGAAGCTCCTGCGACATTTTCAAAATTTTCAAAAAAATGGCGCCAACAATTTTGACTAAATTTTGTTGTTGGATAGTCTGAAGGTCATTTAAGAGAATGGCAGTAAGTCTTACGTTGGTTGAAAACTCTGATTTTTCGAAAATTGAAAAAATTCAAAATTGTTTCGGCATCTTCCTACAACTACAATTATGAAGATACAATTTTTATTCTTAATGAAATGTGTTCATAAAAATCACCTTCAAATAAGGTCATGTTCATTTTTTCAAAAACATAAGTCTTTTTTCGAAAAATTGTGTGAAACATACTCAATTTTTTATTTTATTTAAACCATTTTTATTAAAAACCGCACAGCGCTTTTTGATTAAATTGGGACCTGAGATAGCATAAAGGAAGTTTAAGACAAAGGTGCAGGTTTCATGTTCATTGAAATGCCTGATTTTGCAAACATTTTAAAAAATTTAAAAAAATGTTTGAGTCTTTCTACAACTACAATTGTGAACACAAGATTTTTTTTCTTAATGAAATATGCTCATCAAAAACAGATCTTCAAATAAGGTCATGTTGAATTTTATGAAAATATGAGTAGTTTTTCTATAATTTCTTGACAAACATAATAGCCCGCTCGGAATTGACTGCGCTTCGTTTTCGTCGTTTTCTTACAACTACAATTTTAAAAATACGATTTTTCTCAGTTAAATGTATTTATGAAAACTACATCTTCAAATAAGGGCATGCTTAATTTTTTCAAAATACGAGTACTTTTTCTATAATTTTGTGACAAACAATAGCCCGCCGTAAATTTACTGCGCTTCGGACAGCTGGATGCGTCGTAAATTAGAATGTGCAATTTTGTATATTATTTCTTTGTTCGTTTCTTACATTCGACCTTATGTTATACATTTCCATGAAAGTTGGCATTTAAACGTGTTTTTTTACCCAGAAGGTTTATGTGTTGTTAATTCTGTTGTAACACCACTCCAAGGCGCTGCAGAACAAAATTGTGTTTCATTGTAATTGAATTTCCATTGAAACTGCGCTTCACGTGGGCTTTATTGTGGCTGAGCGTTGCCGCGTATACCGGTTCTTCCGACGGCACGCAGACGGACGGACAGAGCACGAGCGTGGCACCGACGACGTGCTACTGTGATTCCTGCCTTTTTAATTGAGAGGAGAGTCTTTTAATAACTTATGATTTGTTCCTTTTTCTAATTAATAATACCAACAAGAAGACTAAACCAATCAGAAGACCAGCAAGAATTCTTTAAATAAAACACCAACTGTATATCCACTGAAAGATCGACGCGAGGTGGCGCCAACGCCGCTGCCATGGAGACGACCATACATTCTTCTCCGTCTCCTGGCTAGTAGATGTGGGGATGCGATCATGATATTACAGATTGAAGGCATAATTGCATATATTTAAAGTCTGCGTCATTATATTTTACTCTGAAGTATTTTAGAAGTTTATTTTGCAAATTAGATACCTACTGAATCTTCCTTGAATATCACCAATTTCTCACTGTACAAAACAATAAAACTAAAAAATAAACCATAAAAAAGTACATACCTAATTTTCGAACCCGAGATCGATTCGCGTTGTCATGGTTGTCAATCACTAATTACCTTGTCTTTCAGAATAGGAGAAAGAAGTAAACGGAATTTGAAGAATCCTGTCTATAGAACAATGAGACGTTTCACTACTGTTCTATGTCACAAGTAACTCATCCGCTGCCATAAATGTACTGGATGAGCTCGCCATGTCTCGTCCTTTCACACACACACACACACACACACGTTTTATTCTTTCACGTTACAATTTCGAATTCACGATTCTCTTCAACGCATCCATAGTTAAACAATATAGTCTATTTAACGCACATTCAGTACGAAACAGCATTTACACTACAACGAAGGACACACAAGACGAACGAAATTACGTCGCACCACCGTTTGGACTTCAAGGACTGTCCCTACCTACTGTTTTCTTATATGAAGGCAGTGATCCTGTTTTGTCAGGTCTGCTAACACACATCATCTTACCCACCTAAACTGAATCAGGTTGAAATGTGCTTAAGCATAGTTGGCAGACGTGCATGAGTTGTGAAGAAAGACAGTCGTGCCGTCTGACCCCGCGTCCCGCTCCCCGCTTCGGGGCCCACAATCGCGGCACGTGACGTCTGTGATTCCCAGGCGTACTGCGGAATTATGACTGCATCAGAGGAGGGGCATGGAAGGTTCTTGGGAGGGATACAAAAACGCCAATGAGAACTCAGAAGCCTGAGATGTGAGAGGCCTGGTCACATCATCGGCCGTCGAAATCACACAGTTTGCACACAGCGCATGGCCGTGAGTTCAATGACCTCACCAACGTAGCGATGTCGTTCAAGGGATGCTTCTTGTCCTGTCACATCCAAAGAAGGAAATCCCGCCCATTGGACAGCGCACGTAAATGACGAGAGGGATCAGATAAACAGAGGGAGATGCTTACGGAAGAAAGTAAATTACTTTACTGAAAATAGTTTAAAGTAAAGAAAAACTAGGGGATGCAATGCATCACTCGCATACATTGAGCCTACGCCACTGCATTCTTCAAATGTTCCAACTACTAATTGGCATGATCATGATGAAGAAGAGTTAAAAGAAGTAATATCGGCGTTGACTGTGGCTTCAGAACTCTTCGAGATGTTTAGCAACGCTATGAAGCCCAATAAGAATAATGTTTTATTGAATTTCGGCGTGGAAGCCACCTGGTCCTGGCTTGAAGCTCCCCTTGAAGGCAACGCTGATATAATATTAGCGTGCGGGATTGGGTGGACCTGCGGCTTCTGTCTCACTTGCGTCCAACATTCTGCGACATGGACAAAAAAAACAGCATTTTGTGAAAGAGAGAATACTTTTGTTAGTGGTCGCTAAGGCGCGGATTTTTATGCTCTAAAAAATCTTGAAACATGCTCTTAAAAATTTGCATTTATGATCTAAAAATTCTGAAATATGCCCTTTAAAATGCATTTAAAATTAACAATATTTCATTTCTTCTGCAAACCTGTCTTGATAAAATTCTTGGAATGAAATAAAAATTTGCTTGGAATGAAAAAATATATTTTTTGTGCAAACGTAATATAATCTACACTACTTCGCTAGAGAAATAATCAAAGTAAATATTCACCTTAGTGAAGTACAGTTGCCAACACATAGAATGGGTAACGGCCAAATTCAGAAGTGCCCGTCTTTATGCGCATTCTGGCACACTGTACGAACGATAACGCCATCTGGTTCTTTCATAGTTAACTATTACAAAAGAACATTCGGAACCAACTGCCAACGACTGAGAAGCTGATAGGCTAGATTTCCCGCAATCATGATCTCTAGTTTGAACGTTCTCTATGATACGCGTGTTTATCCGAATGATTGAGAATTTTAGCGTAGAAGGCACAGGGGGCGGGGATAGTCTCCATCGCGTCGTCATGCAAGCCATTCGATCGTCTACAAGAAATATAAGATAATATCAATATAAGATAATATCAATAAAGATAATATCATACAATACGACATAAAAAGTTCAGAACATGCAGTAGAATTAGTGGATTTGAAAAGGAAATTTGGAAATTTTTAATTCTGATTTACTTGCAAAAAAATCAATTGAATATCCCCTCTTGTAACACAAAACAACTTAAGTACGTGAATGAATATTACGGATCCGAGACGAAGAAATGAAGTGTGCGAAGGCGGCTCCAGAATCGGAAAAATAATTGGGAGTGGGAAGTTTTGGCAAAGTAAATAGTGTTCAAATATCAGTGTTTACGAAATTTAAGGTTCTTGCAATAATTAAACTAAGTATTCAGTAATAATTTTGCATCGCTTGTCAAAATGGTTAGTTTGCAATATTCACCTCAAAGACAATTTGAGGCCACTTCCTCCGTGCAGCGCACGTTGCGGAATTGTTTATAAAATTGTTAATTGTTGAAAAATTGTTAATTTGCAGTTTTCGGTTCTGGAATATAAGGGACCCCTTTCCTCTTCAGAACTGCAAAATTTGGAAATTGTTCATAAATTTACAAATTTTGCGAAATTATTTTATTGTCTTTTCTAAACTGCCTTTGAAGGAGATGCAAAATTCCGCAATCCAATCGGCGCTACCGCCTTTTGTTTTCGAGATATGTAATTGTTTCTAAGAATTTAGCATGTCATGACAACTCCCATTTCTTTGGAAGACAATAGCAGTTCTCTCACAAATCTACCCTTCAAGCCGTTTTCCAAATGCAACGTGTATTGAGCGACACTCTTTTCTCATGCGACCCTGACACCAGAATGGTATACCTTCAGAACGCAAGTCGATTGCTTTGCAAGTGAAAATCATGGAAACATGAGTTGTTACAAATGTTCCCTAAATACGTAAATGCCAAGAAGGTCATCTTTTGGCAGGCCTCTCCAAGATTTCTGCTCCGCTCATGCTCAGGAGCACCAAGTTCGCTTCGACAGATGACGAAGCGCGCTTCGGTCCGGTTGTTTACGCCACCGCCCAACGGGAGTCCCCCGGCTGCCAATTACTCACTCCTACCGTAAAACGTTTCTCGCGGACCGGCCACACTAGCTCGTTTCGAATAGATCAAACACGGCAATGTTTTATTTCGGGCCTAGTTCATGTAAAATCAAATAGGATTTTAATTTAATTTTATTTCAGTAAGTTTCCTTGCTATTTTCTAGTTTGAAACATAATTAAGGAGCAAAAAGAAATATTCTGGATAAGCATGTTCAGTTAAAACAAATAAAAGCAATTTCATTGTAACAATTTTAATTGTGGATTTTTTGTTTACAATTCGTTCGCTGTGGGTCACAAAATTCCTTGTCGCCATCAAACGCAAGGAATTGCGAAGTCTCTCGTCGCTCAAACACCCTCGAAACTTCGATTTTGTTAACTGCTTATGAAAGAAGCTCTCATTTACACACGTGGACCCAAACATAGAAATTACTTTGGCTGCTTTCATATGTAGTTTTGAGAACTCATGTTGTGGAAAATATTCATAATACTCCAAAGAGTTCGCCGTTCGAAATCTTTGTCTTTTAGATAGATGGTCAGAAAATAAGTCCTGTAGAACCACTATGAAAGAAAATGTCAATACTCTTCGATGTCGCCATTGAGATAAAGCGCAGCAGCTAGCCAGCAGCAGGTTATCCGTTTTCTTATCGCACAGACTGAAGGAATGCCCCACTCCCCCGGTGACTAACTTGCGCCGGCGCGCTGCGTGGGGCACGGGCGGAGCAAAATTGCACCGAAGCACGGTTTTGGACAGGCCTGTCTTATGGGAACGCACAAATTCTCAGAGCATATGAAAGAATCAGTCATTTCAACAGCGAAGCTACTACCTTATAATAGTAATAACATCCACAATTTCTTTAATTTATTGTTATTTAGATGCAGCCCGGGTCTCATAAAAGCTAACATTAATACTGTTATTTAAACTAATAATATCCATATTTAGGATAAATAAGTTTCTTTTTAAATTTGTTTTGCGTTCGTAACGCATCTACAAGCCCTTCTGGGGCATTGAGCGCTTGGTATGATCCTCCTTAAAATCCTGTTTTTAATGTAGTCATTCATCGTCAGTCATTTTCATGTATCCTTTCGGCCACGGCATTTTCACATCTCTTTTTAATCGTTTGTAGAGAATCATGTGAAGTATTATTATATTATTGAATTGAGTTTTATTGAATTTGAAATGACTGCTTGGATATTTTGGAGTTTAATGAACGAAATATAGCGACCTGAATTTATCGCTATAAAAAGTAAACGAAAAATGTGACAAATATCAGTATATCATCAACATTTGTGAAAAATCTTACGAATATCGGAATTAAATGAAGTTCTACCCATGCATTGAAAATAATTCACATATAAAATGTATAGTGACGACTTCTACTTCCACTCAAACAATACCATTTTTAAACTCAGAAAATTCCCCAACTTAAAGAAGCACACTTATTCACAGAAAAATATCATTTATTGCCCACCTTTTCACATATTCAATAATCCGATACACCCCACTTCCGTATAGTCTCATTTCTGTCCAAATAGACATGTGTCAAGAAATCGAAAATTCCTTCCGAAGATATCAAAACATTCTAAAACAGAAATTGTAACGAATAGAATCGCTGTTAAGTCATAAAATTATACTATGGAACGCGAATGGATTAATACGACACCACAGAGAAGTAATAACTACTCGTATATTGAATATTTTTCGTAGATTCAAAACTAAAACATAGTTCGTGACAAACAGGACTTTATACAGAGACGTTGGCATAATTCCACTGGATGACCATATCACCACAAGAAGCCAAATATATTAGAAGAGATTGTGCCAGCACACGAATCACCATCCAATTAATCTACTAGTACGTCAACGCATACGCAGGCGCACACGAAAAAAAAAACTTATGAAACCTACAAAAAATGTAATAGTAGTGATTTATTTCTGATACTTTGTTGTACAGTATGCCATTTGATGAATGTTCAAAAATGAACTGATTATAAATTTGCAGACGAGAAATAATTTTAAAATACAAAAATTAATTTGAGATTTCCTCTATGAGACGTCTTTCATCGTTCATATTCATTCGCTCAGAATATTACAATCAATTTCGAGATTCCAATGGAAGTGCACATTTTGGGGTCATCTGATACGAAAACTGTTTTTTCTGGAAACGTCCGTCCATCGGTCCACTTGTCGTTCTGTGAACACACTAGTGCCTAAACTATTCGTAGAATGTTTGCTAAAAACATTGCATTATTGATGTGGCCCGACTGGAGATCCTGCAATTTGAAAATAATTCTTTAAATATTGTAGTGATTTAGTTGACGCGATTTTTTCTTCACGTGAAATAAGTTCTTGACAATCAGTTCTTTATAAAATATCATGTAAACTTTTCTGAATATATTACTTGTTTTTGCACAATCTTGATTGAAATATGAGCGAAATTAAATAATATTAAATTTAAGATTTTCTCAAAACTGCATCAATATTGTGTTCTTTAATGTTTTGCATGGATAGTGCTATATTCACTGAGTAAAATTAAATGAACTTAATTTTAATTTAATATTCTTCACTTAGGCGTTCTTTACGCTATTCGAGGCCAAAGTTTAATCAAAATTTTGGGAGTCATTTTGAGAAAATTTTAAAATATTTACAAAGAACTTCCAAATCAAAATGTTTCTGGCAAACTCAGAGGGCCTCGAAATCATTTAAATCGATCGAGGAATATCAATTTTGAAGAAAATCGGAAGTACAGTTTAGGCGCTAGTATTAACCAAGATGGACGAACGGACAGACACACAGACAGACTGACATTTTGCCGTCGAAATTAATTTTTATTGTTATATGTGTTAATATTTTAATGTTTTAATACATGACTCAAAAAAGGAATCATTTCAGCAAATTAATGTTACGTAACAATTAATATCCCTTTACCCCCATGTAGCGCAGCGTAACACAGGCTCAGACCCCCTCCCTCTTTTTACCATTTCGTAATTTATGGACGTTCCCTTACACAACGTGTTAGAGGAAATAATTTGCTATATTCTCGTAAACAAACACGATTTACTCAGTTTTTCGTTAACAGGACCTGGCAATAAGAGTTTTTCTATCGAAAATTCACCGGCATACGATTACAAAACTTTCTCTTGTAACGAAGTAAGTATGAAAAAGTAAAAATATGTTACAGGCACCAATAGATAGTTGCTGTGAAGAGGGTGAAAAAAACCCGAAAAGCTAACTCAGACTAAAAGTGTAAAGAGACTAACAAATACGAGAAAATCGTGCTATTTTGGAGTAGGACTAGATAAGTTAGCCTTTTTACCTCAGAAATGGGAATTTACATAATTCCAGTAAAGCTGGAAAAATAGCGAGTTGCTGTAATTTCAAACCCCGATACTGCGAGTATTAAACTTTTTATTTCAAAAAAGCAAAATTTTAGCGTCTCTGAAGTAGACAGGTCTTTCACTAATGAGATAATTAACTCTTATGTGGCTTTGCTATTCTGAGAATGAATGAATAGAAGAATGAATAGGAAATACGAATATTTCAGTTTGCTTTGGCGTGAGTGAAAATATTGATTTTTCCTTGGCAACGCTTTGTAGCCCCTTATCTGATTTCACCCGGAGTCGAAAGTGCTTCCCCAGGAAAATTGGCAAGTCAGTGCTAGCTTGAGGCTTATGAGAGAAAATCGATAATCCCTCTAAAGAAAGATGATTTTATTCAACTCTTTTCTGAACTATAATATCGAATCAAGCAAAGATATATCATTAACATTGTCGCCCGGTGTATAAGTGGGAGCAGTAATTTTTGCGTTAATTTTTGGTAAAAATATTTTCTGGATATCAAAAAAATTTCTATTAATTTTTTTACTCAAAATCTGTATTATCTTTGTTGTCTTTTAAAAAATAGAAGACACAAAATATATTTCCGCATACATTTGAAATCAATGTCCAAAAACATTTCCACCTTCAAAAATTTTTCGACAAATTGAATTTTGAAATTTATTTTATTTTACTTTAAAGCTATGAAATTTCAACACACAACTAAAAGACGTCCCATAAATATTCATCAGAACTACCTTCTGGAAAATTTGTTAATTTCAAAGTAGAGATTGCAAATTCGAAGTATTGACACAGTAAGAATAATTGTAATTGCTGATCACCAGCAATTCCTATCATCTTTATTCACATTCTTTATGAAAAGCGTTTGTGAGACAGTGCATGCATTATATAGAAATTATTTTGAAATTAATAGAAATTATTTTGTTTCTTTCTAAGTAAAGGAGACAAACAATATACATAGTAGGAATATAACTCATATCAAGGCAAAAGAGGAAAAGTCTAGACGGGTTTTAGTGAATTACTCACAGACACAAAAAACGTCCGATTTGTTGTCGATATATCGCTAAAATTCTGCAAGATTTCTTACGACGTACGATTACAAGATTACTAAAAGACTCTCTTTCCGAAGTATGTAACTTCGAGGTATCCGAAGTATTAAGACCGCAATTCCATTGTCCTTTTTGTATTCTAAGACATACAAACAGTTTTGTTTGTGGAAAAAAGAAAATAACAGTACAATATTTTAAATTTCATTATGTTTCCGATTTAAAATCGTGTTATTTATTTTACTACAATAAAATCGTGTTATTTCAATGCCGCACGTCAATTACAATTTTTTTAGAATTCCTTGTTCGCTATCACGAATTTTGCCCGTTTCATGCATAACATTGTCAAGACAAAAGTATAATTTTGTAAATTAGTGGATTTTTACTTTCCCGTATACATACGTATATACGAAGCGTGAATGAGTTCCATTTTTCTCTCCCCACACAGCAATGTCCTGACATTGCTATTGTAATACATATCTTTGAATGTTTCTTTTTTGTTTTTTTCACGTATTGTTCTTTATTATATGGTGTCTTGGATGCAGTCGTGTGTTGTTTAGCGGTGATGCTTTTTGTCCATGAACTTTTTCTTAGTTTTTTTTCATGGTGTTGTCCCAATACTCCCATTTTAAATTTATTTCTATTTTTTATAGCCGATCTTCATTATTTCCCCCTCTTCTCTTTCTTGTATTGCTACTTGCCAGAGTGCAGCATAGATCACTCTTTCCTGTCTTGTGAGAACATTTTCTATATAAGTGTCTTTATCTTTTAATTTATTCTTGTTCTCCGTGATTGACATTTTATCTCATTATTCTTCCTGTTTTATTTTCTCCAATAAAGAATGCATCAACAAAGTTTATATTCCCAACTACGGTTTCCAGGATGTTTTTTGTTTTTTCTCTTTGCATGTGGCTGGGTTTCCTTGTCGTGAATCCTTTTCATTTTCATCACTATGTTATTTCTTTTCTCCTTTTTTTATTATTTTTACTTTCCCGTATACGTACGTATAAACAAATTATATATGTAGTGTAGGGAAAGTTATGTAATGCTGCACGAGAAAACGGCGGATTTTCTGAAAAAAAAAGTCATTTTTAGGCCACGATCACGAAAAAGTGGATAAATCCTGAGCTAAATTAAGAAAAAATCCTCTAACACGTAGTTTATCCAGAATACATGTGTTGTGGGTCCTTGATACCGAAAAAACCAATTGACGGCAAAACGTCCGTCTGTCCGGTGTATGTGAACAACACTAGCGCCTAAGCCATGCGTAGGATTTTTCCAAATTGAAGAAACCCCTGACCATTTGGCTTGCGTTGCCCTGCGATTTTGAAAAGCATTCATTAATTTTTGGGGGTACTTTACATGAAGCCTCCGAACATTTTCAAAATTTTCTCAAAAACGGATCAAAATTTTTAATCGAAAATTATGATATAGGATTAGGTTTAAGTTATGTAATATTCTTAATATCACATTTTTCTGTTTTAAATGGCCTGAAAAATTGAGAAAATGTTAAATAAAATAATGTCAGCCATGGATGACAGCTGGAAAGTAGGTGATGTAAAACCAAAAAACTAGTCTAGATTAAAGAAATCAGAAGAGATCTAGTACGAGAAACTCTGTGACATTCTGTTGCAACACTAGTTTCTTTTTATGTGACAACGAAAACGCTCCAAAACTGCGAGCTTTGGCATACAGGCAGTCCCACCAACTATGGGCCTCCCCCGTAACTTCTAAACGGTTCCCGATATAGAAATGTAGTTTTCGCCCAACAATGCGGAATCATGGGGCAAGTAATGTACCGTAAGGATATTGTCCGAAAAATTTTAGTTTTTGAGAAAATTAATCATCTTTCATTTTTTAAATGGAACCATGATTTTTTCTCACTAGCGAGAGGTAGATCATAAGTAGACGAGTGCAATGACGTAACATGTTATTGTTTTAATAGTATTTTGAGCACAAAATTATACTTTCTGACAAGTGATTTTAAATTAAATGCACGAGATTTCCTGTGTCAATTCTTGCAACTGTTGCCATTCAGGAAGGTTGCATTCCCGGCGCCGGCTCTTTTCGAGGAGAGGCCGCGAAGGCCTTTACCGAAAGTGACAATAGCGACAAGCAGCTACAGCAAAAAGTGCAGGTTTCATTTACAATCTCTTGCCAGAAAGTATAATTTATTACACAAAATACTATCAAAATATGAACATATGTTACATCATTGCATTCCCCTTTTTATGATTTATCTATTGCTAGTAAGAAAAATATATGGTTCGATTTAAAAAAAAATCAAAGTTGATTTAATTTCTCCAAAACTAAAAGTATTTCAAACAATATCTGTACACCATTTCACTTGCTCCATGACTCCACATTATTGAGCGAAAACTGTATTTTGATATCGGAAGTCGTTTAGGAGTTATAGGGGTGGCCCACAGTTGGTGAGACTACTTGTAGTAAATCACCAGCTGGATTATGTAATGAAATCTCGAAACCTATGCTCTCAAATTCAAATCTCAGTTCGGAGAGTGATTTCGCGGGTGCTAAACACTCCCAAAACGACGTTTTTGGATCAATGCCGCGATTTTTAATTAAGAGATGAGACATCATTGGCCGCGACAATATATGCAATCCAGTTGGAATTGTGAAATTTTTGCTGGGGGTTAACTTGAATTTTTATATTACGTAATTGTTATAAAGAAATCGAGAGAGTATGTCCACCACTAGTTTTTCAATTTAGAGGGGAGACAATATTACACAAGAACTACAAATACATAGTAACACTCGAATGAAACATAGCTTTGCTCGAAATATTCAAATTACGGTAAAATATAAATATTCTGAAAAACTATAAACTATAAAATAGAAAGTTCTAAAGTTGAAGAATAGATTTCATTAAAAAATATGGTTTGAATTTTGGTGGTGTAGGTCAGGATCACAAAAAATCAAATCAGATTTTCGATTTCGAGAGGATTTACTAATTATCGAACATAAATCATAATTGCAAAAGCATTTTACTAAAATTTAGGTAACAATTAAAAAAATTGGAGCAGATTTTGAATAGATTTTAAAGATCTTGTGCGTGAAGTGACAGCCACAATTTTGTTATGAGAATCAAATTCGGCTCCCAACGAGTTAGGTTATGCATTTTCCCCAAAATGTCGACATCAATATATAGAATATTTATTTCCTTTTAATCACATTCTCCGCCGTCCTCTATCCGGTGTTTCAGTCAAATGGTAGAGAACGTAAGATTCTGGTCGTTCAATTATTCTGAAAGTAATCATCCTAACAATGGTTATATTTAGTTTAAATGATACTATTAATGTTTGCTTTTCTGCATGGGTTGAACACGGGCTGCATTTAAATAACACAATTAATTAACGAAATTGTGGATGTTATTACTAATATAAGGTAGTGGCTCCGCTGTTGAAATGACTGATTCATTCATATGCTCAGAGAATTTGTGTGTTCTCATAAGATGACCTTCTTGGCATTTACGTATTCAGAGAACATTTGTAACAACCCATGTTTCCATTCCGCAAAGCAATCGACTTGCGTTCTGAAGGTAGTTTCAAATACCATTCTGGTGTCAGGGTCGCATGAGTAAAGAGTGTCGCTCAATGCACGTTGCATTTGGGAAACAGCTTGAAGGGTAGATTTGTGAGAGAACTGCCACTGACTTCCAAAGAAATGGGAGTTGTCATGACATGCTAAATTCTTAGAAACAATTACATATCTCGAAAACGAAAGGCGGTAGCGCCGATTGGATTGCGGAATTTTGCATCTCCTTCAAAGGCAGTTTAGAAAAGACAATAAAATAATTTCGCAAAATTTGTAAATTTATGAACAATTTCCAAATTTTGCAGTTCTGAAGAGGAAAGGAGTCCCTTATATTCCAGAACCGAAAACTGCAAATTAACAATTTTTCAACAATTAACAATTTTATAAACAATTCCGCAACGTGCGCTGCACGGAGGAAGGGTCCTCAAATTGTCTTTGAGGTGAATATTGCAAACTAATAATTTTGACAAGCGATGCAAAATTATTACTGAATACTTAGTTTAATTATTGCAAAAACCTTAAATTTCGTAAACACTGATATTTGAACACTATTACTTCGCCAAAACTTCCAACTCCCAATTATTTTTCCGATTCTGGAGCCGCCTTCGCACACTTCATTTCTTCGTCTCGGATCCTCTCTCTCTCTCTCCTTGAATCTTTAACTTTTTGTTATTTTTTTAAAAAAATATTTCTCTTTAATTGTTAACTATTGTATTAGAAATTGTATTTGAAAAAGTCTGAATAAAAATTTTCATACACGTACGTAAGTTGTTTTGCGTTAAAAGAGGGGATATTCAATTGATTTTTTTGCAAGTAAATCAGAATTAAATATTTCCAAATTTCCTTTTCAAATCCACTAATTCTATTGCATGTGTTGAACTTTTTATGTCATATTGTATGATATTATCTTTATTGATATATTTCTTGTAGACGATCGAATGGCTTGCATGACGACGCGATGGAGACTATCCCCGCCCCCTGTGCCTTCTACGCCAATACTCTCAATCATTCGGATAAACACGCGTATCATAGAGAACGTTCAAACTAGAGATCATGATTGCGCGAAATCTAGCCTATCAGCTTCTCAGTCGTTGGCAGTTGGTTCCGAATGTTCTTTTGCAATAGTTAACTATGAAAGAACCAGATGGCGTTGTCGTTCGTACAGTGTGCCAGAATGCGCATAAAGACGGGCATTTCTGAATTTGGCCGTTACCCATTCTATGTGTCGGCAACTGTACATTACTTAAATATTTGCAAATATACATGTAACGTATCATTTATTAAATTTTAAAGAATTCAAAGAAATGTGCTTACATTTTAGTAGAAATCTTATTTAGAGTACTCAATTTCAATTTCATGGCATTGATTAGACTTAGCCAACTAGAAGTGAAAAAAAGTAACCTATTGTAAATTACATAATTACACTTAAATTTGAAATGACATATTACAAACGTATTAAAGTAAAATATCGCGTAGCCATAGTATTATTTTTGTTTTTTAAGCAATTCTATGCAGTAGGTTTGATTCAGAGTTGGCATCCATTTCAACATGTATGCTAAATCGGCTACCTTTTCCTTATTTAAAAACTTCTTTCGCCACGTTTGCACAGGCGGATAGATTGAAGAAGAACTTTTCGCCACCCATCTTGTAGAAATGTATGGTCGCACATTTACGTTGGAAAATTGTGAATCAGAATGTTTAATTTTATACTCTACTTCAGCTAGCCTTTGAGTGAATTTTACTTGCGGAACTTGGGTGAAAGCTATTATTTGAAATGAAGATGTTTGCTGCTTTTATGGAAATCCTTAAAATGTATTGTTTTCATCTGAATAATATTAAGTGGCATTTTTATATTTATTGCCGAATGTATCCCCATGAAAGAAATCGGTGACCAGAATTCACTAGCTCTCAGCGCTTTCTCTATCTGGTATTAATCATTGTGCATTTCCTGAATACACAAGTGACCAGCAGTAGAGTATTTCAAAACTGTCATCCATTTGTGGGTGTTTTTTTAGAAAGTCCTTCATTACCAGAGACAATTCTGATTATTGTTTTGGGGTACACAGCTGTCGCTCTACATTATAATATGTTTTACCTTAGGTGAGTTTTGAATTATTTTTTCCAAAATTTGGGAAACGGCATTTGCAATGTCATTTCCAGAATGGCCTGTGTCAATTTCTGTCCAAATTGCGCAATATACATCTTTGGTTGGGAAAACATGAACTGTCATGTTAAATAAATTTAATTTTCTCCTGTAGAAGAAAATACTTGTTTGCTCTCGGAATTCCTATCACATTTTCTAAATGAAAGGGCACTACAATTGTATGTTCATCTTTGATCTTATGATCTTCCTCTCTTTCCTTTCTCCTGTTTTCCTTGTTTTCTACGTTTTCAGTATATTTTAATTTTAAATCATTAGAAATATTATTTTTCAACTCATTCATTCTGTATTCGCATCTGTCCGCTTTTGGCTGAAAGAAATCCAAATTAAATTCTTCATTAAAAATATTCCTATATATAATTTTATAAATTGACATCTTTCGTTTACACAACATGCCTTGTAGAGGTCGTACGTTTTCGTGATATTTAAGTTGGAAGCGAGGCACCCCTTAGTAGTACTAGGTCTACAATAGTGACTCTCTGTTTTAGGGAAAGATTTAATGGGTGCCCTCACTCTGTCTTTCACGTCTTTTGGTCTTTTATCCTTATTTTTGCTACCTCGATCGTCTAATTTTGGTGTTCCTGTTATTTTATCTTTGTGTAAATGTGCATTATTTATCATCTTCTGGCTTATAGAAAGTGTGTTGAGGTAGAACTTCTTACACACAATAATTTCTTTATTTGAAACATAAAACTTGTAAACGAATGTATTCTTCTTTCGAAGGTTTAGAATATTTTCTGTTTGATTTCTTTTTTCTGGAAAGGATCTGATGTCCTCAGTATGAAATGATCCTTTTAGAATGAGTTTCCAATTTGTAAAACAAAATAAATAACCTCCCTTGCTCTTCTGGAGTGACATTTAGAGTGCAGTTGCGACGACAAAAATTTCCACAATTTGTAGTTTTGTTAAATTGTTAAGCTTGATGACCTTGTCTCTGTAATTTAAATGTTCTACGCCAGCTTGATGTTTCTTCGACCATTGCACTTTTTTCCAATCCTTCTTATTACATGATGCCACCAGATTGCGAAAATTTACAGCCACAATACAGCGAGATATTGAGTTCTTAAAACAGATTGGCTCTACTAAATACATGCGCTCCTAACGAAGGGTAAACAATACATTTAAGTATTAACCGAAAATTAATAAAATCGTTATAATCCGGGTTGTTAACAGGATTTACAGGTAACCAATTTTATAATATTATATCAACATGTGAGGTGGAGTACAAATAGTTTGTGTCGCATAACCTATAAATACGTTTACAGCACTGTTTTGCCTCGGTGTCTCTTCTTCTTCAGTACTGCTTGCCGCATTAGGATCGTATTCAGAACAAGAATGCTCAAAAACACCATCTTCAATTTCACTTTCACGCAACATCTACAAATTGAAAAGATGGCGGCGGTGTGATCGGGCGCGTGGGTTTCGCTCCGTATATTTCAAGTGTTGTGTACCTGTTTCGTTGTTCCTGAGTGTTCAAATTGGTTCAAAAGTTTTTCTTGATACCTGGTTGATAAGTGAGAATAAGAGTAGTGTTTAGCTTTGAGTCGTTTAGTAAATTTTCTATTGGGAGTGTGTTCTGGGAGCGCAGCCGCCACGCTTGGAAGACCTAACCTAGATCTTGCTTTGCGTGTTTTGTGTTATTTGTTTCTGTATTGGTTGGGTGTAAGTGTGTGAAGTGTTTTCGTGAAATATTCCAAATCATGGCCCTATACTGCGCAGCCAAAAATTGTAAAAAGGAAATCAAGATACGTAAACAACTAAATCAAGCAGACTATGTTGAATGTGATATTTGCTCTTCGAAATTCCATCCAGAATGTACAACCCTCACAGCCACTGAGATAAGAGTATTCGCATTGAGAGGTGAAAAAAAGAGATCGATGACTTACAGTTGTTTGGAGTGTGGAGGGAGTATTGCAAACATTAATCTTATGCATACATTAACAAGTCTCTTGGATAAAATAGAAAAATTAACAGCAGAAGTAAAGAGTTTAAAAGAAAATAAATCTGAAGTACTATCATTAGGCGATAATATAGAACCAAATTTTGAACTTTTGTATTCAGAATTCATAGAACGAGAAAAGCGTTCAAAGAACTTGATTATGTACAATGTTCCCGAGGACGCTAGTTTATCAACAGCTCAGAGCCTAGTTACGGATAAGCAAACAGTGATCTCGATGCTTTCCAAAATAAATACCATAAATTCTGACCAAGTTCAAATTGTTCGATTGGGTAAAGTTTCTTCATCGAATGATGAATCAATTCCTAACGATGCCAAATGTAATCCTAGACCAATTAGAGTGACACTGCAAAATTCATCTCAGGTTCTCGATATTTTGCGTGGTAAAAAGAAGTATCAGGGACCTGCAAAAATAACTCCTGATCGTACTTTACGGCAACGAAATCATCTGAAAAAACTGATGTCCCAGTTGAAACTTGATATAGAGGCTGGAATTACTGATAAAAAGATAAAATATATTAATGGAGTACCTACAATAGTCAATGAACGTCTGAACCTAACAACATCCTCAAATCACCGGAAGACCCAGGAAAACTGAAACCAAGGCAATCCCCTACAAACTTTTCAGCATATTATCAAAATGTACGTGGTTTACGAACAAAAATTGGTAATTTTGCAAGATCATCGTCTCAACTAGACAACTTCGACGTCATTTTATTGACAGAAACCTGGCTACATGATGGTATCTTGAACGCGGAACTTGGACTATATAACCACGCTATTTATAGGATGGACAGATCACCAACTACAAGCAATTATCAAAGAGGTGGAGGCGTTCTCATAGGTGTACACCATAAGTATTCCAGCACTACCATTGATTATTTTGAAAATAACGTAGAACAAATATTTGTTAAAATAGACTCTCCCTCGACGAAATTGATAGTTGGCACAGTGTATTTTCCTCCTAAATCTCCGTTAGACGCTTATATAAAATTTTCTGAAATCTTAGAAATGTCTGAAAAATACAATGACTTTGAATTTTTTATTGCTGGTGACTTCAATCTTCCAAACACAAATTGGATAAATAGAGAAGGCTATGTTGATTGCACTTTTCAAAATGCAACTCAAGTAGAAATTCAATCAAGCACTACAATATTAAATTCTGTTAATTATCTAAATTTATGCCAAATTAATGACATTTATAATAAATCTTATAAGATATTAGATCTAATATTTATTCAAAACAGTAATCATAATATTAAAAATTCCGCAAGTCCTATAGTGCCATGTGCCATCACCCGGCTTTAGATATTGTTTTTAGTTTGCAAAAAGGATTTTCTGCTCTTAAGTCATATGAATGGAGATATAATTTTAAATTAGCTGATTATATAACTATAAATGAGAAATTGTCTACAATAAATTGGTTAGAATATTTTCAAATGAATTCTTTAGAATCATCTATTAATTTCATGTACCACATCTTGTATTATCTTATTGAGTTACACGTACCAAAATTTAAATATATTACAGCAGTATCTAAATATCCTGAGTGGTACACAGCTGAATTAAAAGCACTCATCAAAGAGAAAAATAGAACTCATAAAGTTTTTAAAAAGACACTATTAGATAAAGATTATAAAAAATTTTCCGACCTTCGAAAGCAAACTAAAAATAAAGCGAAAATAGATTATAAACATTTTATATATAAAACAGAAAATGTAATAAAGCAAGATATGAAGTCCTTTTGGAAGTATTCTAACACAAAGAGAAATGTAAAAGGATTACCAGGTATACTGTTTAGTGGAAAAAAGTCTGTTAATACTGGTCAGGATATTGTAAATATGTTTGCGGATTACTTCGAAATGGTTTATAAACCAAATGATGTAAATGTATGGACCAACGAAAATTTATGTGAAACTGGTGTGAACTTGAGCTATCTGTCACTGGAGCAAAATGAAGTTTTTGTAGAAATCGGAAAATTGGATAAAAATTGTGGACCGGGGCGTGATGGAATACCACCTCTATTTTTGATAAACTGTATAGCTAATTTAACACCGGTATTACATTTGTTATTTATAAGATCATTGCGAGAAGGTTATTTTCCCGATATATGGAAAACTAGTTACATAACTCCCATATTCAAAAGCGGTAATAGATCGGATGTAAAAAACTATAGACCAATCTCAAAATTGAGTATAATTCCGAAATTGTTTGAATCATTGACCACAGATAAGATATACAGTAATGTAAAACTATATTTGATTGATGAGCAACACGGTTTTCGGAGAAATAAATCTACAACCACAAATTTACTAACATTACATAATTTCATTTCTGAAAAATTAGAAAAAAGGTCACAAGTCGATGTGATATACACCGATTTTGCAAAGGCGTTCAATACGGTGGATCATAAAATCTTAATTAAAAAACTATTCGATATGGGTATTCATGGTGTATTGCTGCTTTGGATTGAGAGCTATCTTACGGCCAGAAAGCAATTCGTTAAATTTATATCATTTTTATCGCATGAAATTTTAGCTACATCCGGCGTTCCACAAGGTTCCCACTTAGGTCCACTTTTATTTCTGATCTATATAAATGACGTGAAAAATTATTTATCATCATGCTCGTTTTTATTATTTGCGGATGATCTTAAAATATATAATGAAATTGAATGTCTAGATGATTGTAAAATGCTCCAGCATAGTTTAGACTCATTATCACTCTGGTGCAAGACTAATAGATTATCATTTAATATACAGAAATGCAAATTAATGTCATACCGAAAAACAAAATCATTCCATAATTTTTCATACACAATAAATGGAGAAACTATTGAACCAGTCACAAACATTAAAGATCTGGGCATAATTTTTGATACAAATTTAAAATTTGATGCACACATAGATTGAATATCAAACAAGGCACTAAAGACATTAGGATTTATTATGAGAATGGCCTCGGATTTTTCTGATAAAAATACGTTTAGATTATTATATTTATCTTTAGTAAGACCAATTTTATTATATGCGTCACCGGTTTGGTCACCTTATTACCAAAACAAAATTAGTAAAATTGAAAAAATTCAACACAAATTTTTGAATTTTGCTGCCTGGAAACTATATCTCCCATCTCCATATGTGAATCATGATTATACCCAAATTGCATATTTTATGAACTTGAGCTCACTAGAATCTCATAGACAGTTAAATGATATAACTTTCTTGTTTAATCTTATAAATAACAAAATTGATAGTATACAACTATTATCAAAAATATCATGGAAAATTCCACAACGTGGACTCAGAAACACAAAGGTCGAAACATTTTTTATACCACATGCAAAAACAAATTTATATTTTCATCAACCCTTATGGAGAATGTGCCGTTTAGCGAACACTACAAACATAGATATAACCGATAAAAATGTTAAGCAATTTTCAAACACAGCGAGAGAAAAGTTTTGTACTGATTTTAGATGATAAGAAATATTAATTTATATTTATTGTATATATTGGGCGATTGCCTGTCAAGAGAAGAAATAAATAAATAAATAAACATTGCAATTAAATATGCTTCTCAAAAGATCTTACAATACCTGGACACTTTGCGCAGCCAACAAGATAATGTCCACATACATGTAAACATATTGGTTTGCACGGTGAAGCAGATAGAACCTTTTTTCCCGAACTTGAACATACGTTTTGCAGATACCATGTTACCTTATCTGTATCTCAGAAACTAATCTTCGTAGATCAATATAACTTATAAGCTATGTAAATCTCATTGCTACCATTACAAATATAACATAAAGTCATTTTTTGAAAAAATGTTAGATAGAACCTTTTTACTTTAAGGTCGCGAAATATCACTTAGCTGTGCCCTGAACCAACGGACAAAAATATGCCAAATGAAAGAAATCCGCACCCTAGTGATCGCCTTCAGAGGGGCGGGTGGCGAGTGGCGGCTGCGATCTCGTACGATAAGAGGAGCCACATTGGCCGCCCCGCGCGTGGACGCTGTGCCCCGACGGACGACGCCGCTGGCCAACATTAAAGACGCCGATGGAGGAGACGGTTCGCTCTTCGCTCGCTCGTTCGCTCGTTCGCTCGCTCGTTCCTTCTCTCGTTCGCTCGCTCGTTCGCTGGCTCTTTCGCTCGTTCGCTCGCTCAACGTTTGCAGTTTTGAACTGTTCTTTTATATAGAGCAAACAAGATAGTTAAATAACTTGAACAGAATGAATAAACAGTTAATTCCTGAAAATAAAATCTGTATGTATTTATTAAAAACGCAATGATAAATGTATGTAATGCATGATAATATGTTGTATTAATACATATGTGAATAAATAACACCATGTAACAAGATTTTTGTTTAAGTTAATTTTTTCGTTGTTTCTGATTCAGTATGTTTCAAAACACGATGTAAACACAATTTTGCATATGGGAAATTGTTTCTAGGGACATGGCATCGATTTTCTTAATTTGAGGAAAATAAATTTATTTGAAATAAAGAATGCTCGTTTACATATACCCGTTAAACAAAACAAGAGAAATTCTTAAATACAACGGTTAAGAAAATGTAAATACAGTAAATATATATGACAAAAGTGTTAAAGTACATGAAAATGTTTACATATCACATACAGTGCGCTTAAAAATGTGTTGTCTTCCTGCATTTCTTCTTGTAGGTTTCATCACTCTTTCTGATCAGTCCCCAGATATAATCACCTAGCATTTGCTTTCAATACCGTCCCTGGTACCTTTCAAACAATTGTAAGCCCTAATGGAACCTTTCGCCCTGTTCCTCTGAATATGTACCCAGATGAGACTTCGACACATCCTGATGCGAGTGGAGTACATGCAACTTTAGAAACATTCTGCACCCCATTGATTTTTAGTTATTCAAAAGACCACATCCTTGAAATTGTCCACTCTGTGATTTTCTAGGAAACTGTTCACACATCCGAAGCTCTTCAAAGCCTTTAATTGAATTGGTAGAAGCTTGATAATGTGTCATCACGAAGTAATTTTGTATTGTGAGAAAGTTTCATGGGGTTTTCTCTGGCTGGATATTTTGCAACTCTTACTCAACAGGTTCGACTGCTTTAGTCTCGATGTTAGAATTTCTGCTTTAGATTTTGTAAGTCCTATATCCCTGATCAAGTCATTTAACTCATTTTGTGTGAGGTAGTGAGGTGTAGCAACTTCATCATTTGTGAAGTCCTCTTCATCTTCGATTTTGGTATTTGATTCACTACTGCTATCTTCACACTCTTTCAGATCTAGAGGAGGAATAGGAAGCTCCTTACCGTGTGGAATTGGCCGAAGAGGTGATGGCAAATCCGAATATGCAAAAATATTGGTTTTCTTACACATCTGATAATGAGACAAGTCAGTAACACAACAGAGCTGATCTGTTGGTTCTCGCCAAATTATGGATACACCAAATTTAATTTTTCAATTTTCTCCTCTATACCAGGTCTCGACAGTGATTCGGCAACACCCAAATACATGTGGTGCCCAGTTCTTGTCTTGATCTCCCACAGGCATACCAAAATATGAACTGTACGCAAAGCAGGTAATGTTAGCATCTTTTATTCTATGCTTTACTGCTTCAGATCCCAGGAAGATGACACACACATAACAAAAAACAGTCTGGATCACGCTTACAACAACCGAAAGATGCCATTATTAATCAATTATGAGAATCTGAAACAGGTAACATACAGTTGAACCGTTTATTCATCTCGTAGATAAACTGTTCTTAGCTAACATGATTTTAACCAATTAATTTTATATAATTGAGCATAAAAAGCAAAGAAACGATTATATAAAAGTAGGAATATGCAGTGTAATTTAGTTGTGACCTAATTCATCCAAAAACAAGCATAAAACTCACTTAAACACGCAAAAAGGTTTTTTTTTGTTTCACGGTGTAATCGTCGTGCCTTCGGGATCTCTCTGTTTGTGCCGCATGCGTGGAGACGGAGAGAGAGAGAGAGAGAGTCACAGAGAGATTTAGAGAGAGACAGAGCGACAGAGACAGAGACCGAGTGACAGAGAGAGACAGAGAGGAAAACAGAGGGACAAAGAGACAGAAATGTAGATGCAGACAGAGATAGAGACACATGCAGAGGGAGACAAACGCAGAGAGAGAGGTAGAGATGGAGAGAGACAAAGACAGACATACAGAGACAGAGGCAGAGACGCAGACAGAGAAAGAAAGAGACAGACACACTGAGATAGAGACAGAGAGGGGCAGATAGAAACAGAGAGAGACATTTTCTTCACTAACGTGACTTCAGCAGTTAACACGCCCGATAACATCAATCAATTCATCAACTTAAGCATCCTGTTATTTTCTCAAAGTTGAGAATGATTGCATGATTTCCATTAAGGTTGAGAAATGATAATCAGGCTTCGGATCACAATTCTGCACATCGTAGATCGCAAGCAACTCAGGCCACCATTTGGCATTCCCGGTTTAGATCGTCGTGGTTTGGTTGAATTACTCACTAACTGATGGCAGGATATCCCTCTACAGGGGTTTTCTCTCGTCGAACTTAAGAGCCACTGCAAGAACAGCAGTGAAGTGAGAATCTACGCAAGGAGGCGATGTGCAAGAATAAATGTAGGTCGGAGATTACTTACTGAGACCAGGATTTCCCTCGTCGGATGTTTTCTCTCGCCGAACCTTGAAATCTCTGGCTTCATTGGAGATAAGATCTACATTAGAAGGTATTTAATTGTTAGCATGAGGTATTTTGTTCTCATAGAGATATTCGTAGTGAATCAAAGAAAAATAAAATTTCTTATTCAACAAAAAATATAAATCTTGCAACTTTTAGACTGACAAAGAGTAGTACGTATTAGTACTTTCTTAATTCGCACTCCAGTCATAAATGGATTTGAGAAGCATCCCCACCAGGTAAAGTCACAACAACTAAATTTAAGCGTTGGCACCATCAAACTATGGGCCCGACTTCATTCTGTAACGCTGTGACAGAGCACGTTTCTGAGTCCCCTTAACCCAGACGGTTGCCCTTCTTAGCAAGTCAGAAGACACCACCTGTTATAAGAGGACAAAAACAACTTGGTGTGCCGTTTAGTTTTACCTACATTTGGTCTATTGATACAGATATGTGTTTTCTGCCCCCAGACTGTAAGTTAATGGTGTCCCAATAATGAGATAAAACTGCTAACGCCACTTGTCATGTTTTTGCGTAAGTTGAAATGGTGGTGCTAAAACAGCACGTGCTTTCTCGCGGTATTGTCAATAGCTATGTAATATTATAATATGACAAATTTTCTCATACACTTCCATTGCCATTTGAAAAATTCTTAAACAGACGATATGTGAAAAATATTTTTACATTCCCGTACACTATTTTTACATTCCCGTACGTATAGTATAGGGAATGTTATGTGATGCTGCGCGAAAAAAACGGCGGATTTTCGGCAGAAAAACTCTTATTACAGTGCCCTGGTAACGAAAAGCTGGATAAATCCATTTCCTAAATTAAGAAACAAATCTGACACTTGGTGCAGCCAGAATCCCTGTTTGGTGGCTCCTTCGTATGGAAAACCAATTAAAAGCAAAACGTCTGTCTGTGAACAACGCTAGTGACTATACCGCTCAGCCGATTTTCTCCAAAATGTATACTCCTCGATCGATCTGACTGAATTGGAAACCGATATTTTAATTTTGGGAGTACTTTACATGAAGCTCCCCCGGACACTTTCAAAACTATCTCAAAAACGGCTCGAATTTTTTTCTTTAAACTTCTTGCAAGAATAGAGTAAATTACACTTATTAAGGTGGCATAGGTATTTTAGGCATAGATTTTCACGAATAATTCTGAATTTTCGAAAATTGCGAAAGTTTGATATTGAGTTCTAGTTTTATTTGCGGCTAAAATGCGCATCGTGCATCGTTGGTATTCGTCTAATTTTGCGTGGGTTCGCGTACTTTTCGCGCAATTTTGCTTGTAAATACGGGAGAGAAAGCACGTACTGTTCTAGCACCACTAGTTGCTTGATATAGCAGCAGGATTGTTCGGTGTTATGCATCAACCGGGTATGCGACATCGTACAAATTTTGAGATAATCGTGTTCAAACGTTTTATTACGTTTTCGGCTCTAAAAACTGTAATTTAATTATTTCATTCATTGAAGCGCCAAACTACACAAACATGAGTGGAATATCTGGCGCTTACCTGCATAATGTGAAATTAAGAACAGCAGATTTGAAGATCTAGGTTTATAGCCGGTTTTTGCGAAACATAAAATCCCTGTTACATTTTTACTTTCCCGTATATGTACGTATACACGGAGTGATATACGTAGTATAGGGAAAGTTATGTAATGCTGCGCGAAAAAATGGCCAATTTTCGGCGGAAAAAATTTAATTGCCGGGCCGTGAAAACGAATAAGTGGATGAAACCAGTTGCTAAATTAAGGAAAAAAATCCCCTAACACGTGGTGTAGCCAGAAACCGTTTTCTAGGTCCTTGATACCGATAACCCAATTGAAAGGAAAACGTCCGTCTGTCCGTCCGTCTGTGAACACTGCAAGCGCCTAAACCATACGTACGATTTCTTCCAAAATGGATATTCCCCGGTCGATCTGATTATAGTCAAAGCTTTGTGATTTTGAAAAAGATTCTTCAAAATTTTGGGGTACTTTATATGAAGCCCCCCGGGGATTTTCAACATTTTCTCAAAAACGGCTCCAAATTTTTTATTTAAATTTCTTGTATGAATAGAGTAAAATACACTTATTAACATAACAGAGGTCCTATTTTCACGTACAGCTCTGAATTTTCGAAAATTGTGAAAATTTGAATTTTTTCGGCGTCTTTCTCCAACTACAAAATTGAAGATAGAGATTTTTCTTCAAATAAATTTGTTCTGCATATTGAGTTCTTTAATAAAGGTCATGTAAATGTTTTTCAAAATATTGGTAGTTTTCGTGCAATATGTGCAATTTTAAAAAATTACAAAAACAAGGTTTTCTCAAAAACGGCTCCAAATTTTTTCTTTAAACTCTTCGTAGGGATAGTGGTAAATATACTCTATCAATGACATAAAAGCCATATTGGTCAATCGGTTGGTTTTTTCAAAAATTACAAAAATGTATTTTTTTTACTTGTCTCTCACGTCTTTAATATTTATATTATCGGCGATTTTTTCACATTATTATATTTACGAGTACATGTGCTTTAAATAATGTGAAGTAAAGATTCTCGAATACACAACCGTTTTCTGTGAAAAGTAGCTCAAATTTCGGCATTTTCAGAAACGCTCAAACGCCATTTTCTCGTATATGGCTGCAATTTTTTTCTTCAAACTTTGTAACGGATAGTGCCAATTACACTCTTTAGTAGAGCGTAAAGTTTATTTTGAGTTATTTTTTTGTTTTTTCAAAAATTACATAATTGTAATTTTTTTGAAAGATCTCTCACATCTTTAATATGCACATTACCAGCAATTTGTAAATATTATTATATTTGTGAGTATAAGTTCTTCAAATATCTTCAAATAAAGTATTTTGAAGACTCAATCATTTTCTGTGAAAATGAGCTTCAAATTTTGTATTTTTAGTAGCGCTAAAACACAATTTTCTCTTGAACGGCACATAATTTTTAAAAGAAAATTGCCATTTACGGCTAGGTTTTGTGTTCTTTAATATTCTAAAATTAATATTTTCGTTCTACCAATAGCAAACCGAAAAATTAAGAAAATGACAAAAGTAATGTACTTTTGGCGGTGATAGATGGTAGCTGGCAAGAAAGAGTTCGTGGCAATTCCGAATAGCTAGCGAAGACCCAAGGAAATAGAAAACTAATACTGGAAAGTCTGTGCCATTCTGTAGCACCACTAGTTAATTTAATATCAGGCTATTTCTGCAGATTTGGCGCCAAAATTTTGCATACACTTAGGACATGGTCGATTGCAACCGATAGCGTCCATATCTCATGTTTTCAAAAATGGCGCTTAGCCGGTTGATGCATAGCACCGTCCGATTGATTCCCGTTTTGTTTGTTTATTTAACGTCGCATCGACAGCTGGGTCATTAGTGACTCAGAAAAAATACATTATAACAGTAATTCATTAATGATTAATTGAGGTTTACACATTCAGTGCAATGTACAGTAAATTACAATAATTGTTTACAGGATTGCAAAAAAGGAAAGAGTAGTAACAATAATATTTAAGGAGATATGCAAACAAAAAAAATATGAACAAAACAAAGTTCGCATGATCGCGACTATATCGAGCAGTGCTGGCGATCATGCGATTCCTGGCGGCACAACGGGGGAACGACGTGAAATACCGTGAGATATTCCATTTTGATGACACACCCCCGTGCGCCAAGAAAGAAAAACCGAAGTATAAGGTCCGATTAAACTAAGAAGGTGATTGACATTTGTGAGTGGAGGGGAGCGACGTTGCCAGGTCGCAAACCACTGAGCACGTGTTACCGGGACACGAAAACAAACACTTCAAAAAATACGTGTAAAGTGTAAAAAATGCGACAAAAGCCTAACCTCAACGCAACTCATCACAACACAGTACACATTGCGCGCGCAGCACAGGCAGAAACGCGGGCGGCGTGGCGGCAGGGAAGTCGCTTGCGATGCTCAAATGTTCCCCGTGTTCGGCAGAGGCAACTGAGCGACCTGACACGTCACGTTTTGTCTCTCTGGTTGGCTGCTGCCATGGACGGGAGAGGCGTCCTGACGTCACACAGAACTGTCAATCACCTTCTTAATTTAATCGGATCTTAGGCATGTGTCCACACATCGCACTGTTATTTCTCTATTAACCAACACTATACTTGGCTTTTTCGTTTTTGGTGCACCAAGGTCACGGACGAAAAATGGAGAGGGAAGGTTTTCTCAATCGGGAGCTTCCACGTCACTACAGTGTTGACAAAGCGCGCGACAAATTTCGCGAACGTCCTTTTCAACGGGCTTCGTGGCCCCAGACATGTGTTTACCACGTGTTAGCCGCGCGAGTGTGTGACAATACAGCTTAAGAGCTGACGAAATGTCATGCGCCAGGAAAGAAAAACCCAAGTATAGTACAGTCACTTTTCAGAGTTCAGAATCACACTCGGTGTTCTCGTCGCCTATCTGCATTACACTATTTTGTTTCCACCACTTTCTGTCGCTCGATGGCGTTGGATTTCCACGAGCTCACTTCGAACTTACGCTCTTACCGCCATTGCCCATCCGGCACTCTCCGAAACCACGGTGTAAGATAAATAGGTGTGTTCACTCCCAGTCAAAAACTGAAGCTTATGTGAGGCTAGTTCTCACAGTTCTCGCTTATAAGCGCTGCGATCTTTGGGTCTCATTTGCCAAGGTCGTGATCGGTCGTGATCCATTCGACAGCTCTTTGACAGCTGATTTCAAATTTGAAATCAGTGATTTGTCGCTTCGCGGTAGAATTAGTAAAGTCTAAAGTGAACTATTATGAAAATGGCTAAGAAATGTTTTGTAAAACTGTGTCATAGCCACAGTTTAAGATGTCATCTTAGGATGTATATCTTACACCGTGACCCAAACCAACCTGTATGAACCGTGCGCACTGTATGGACAAGCGAGGAACTATCCTCAATCTGGCTTCACAAAATTTGCCTCAAAGGTGGCTAGTTAACACACCTATATATCTTACACCGTGCCGAAACTTACCGCTGACTGCCTTCTCCCCCGTTCGCTCGTTCAGCCCTTCTCGTGGGGAATTCGTTTATTTTCGCGCACGATCGACTCGTCTTGCACGCGCCAATCTTGAATACATGAATTAACTCACCAATGACCACAAGGTCTGGATACGTTCGTATACGGAAAAGTAAAAACGGTTATAACCATGGCTAAACATAACCGAAAACTGTGAACCAAACAAAAACACTTTTCAAATATATACAGCAAGTGATCGATATAGAGTTCTAAAAAAGTTCCTCTGGACTGAGTGAGTGAGGAGTGTTCCAACGGAACTCGATATGTTGCGTAGAACATTCCATGAACGTGTCATTTGCTTGGCAGGCAGAGGCGATCCGAGCGCACGGCTACCCGGTGGAGATCCACAAGGTGCGCACTGCGGACGGCTACATCCTCACGATGCACCGCATCCCGGGCGGCCGCGCGGGCGGCGCGGGCGGCGCCGGGCGGCGCGGGGCCCGTCTTCCTGCAGCACGGCATCTTCGGCGCCACCGACAGCTGGGTCATCGGCGGGCCGGGCGTCTCGCCGGGTGAGTGAGCGGACTATTGTGCTCTAAAATATATTGAAATATGCTTTTTAAAATATGCATTTATGACCTAAAAATTCTCACATATGCACTTTGATATGCATTTATGACCTGAAACTTCTTAAATTTGCACTAAAATAATAAACATCTTAAAATTGCATTAAAATATGCAATTAAAATTAACAATATTTCATTTTCTATATAAACATTTCGTGATAAAATTCAAGAGAAGCATGCTTGGAATGAAAAAAAATTATTTTGGGGGAAATATAATATAACCTAACTTACTTCTCGGGAGAAATAATTGAAGTAAATGTACACTTGAGCGAAGTACCTACATTGTAGACCTTCTTTCACTTTTTTCTGCCTAGTTTAAAAAATATATCAAGAAATATCCTACATTTTCACAAGTACTTTATCATTTATTGAAAAGGAGAAAAAAAGAAAATTGTGACAAGCTTTGCTAACAATGAATGCTCACAAATATATTCTATGAAAACACGAAACAGTTTCTCTATTTTAACGAAATATCCAAATATGCTCCCATAATTACATGAATATGGCACAACAGGAAAAATCGATCAAATATGCACCAACAAATTAATCTACAAAGCATGCAATTATAACCAGATGTCAAGCAATTACTCTTAGCTATGCCTTGAAGCAATCCAGAAAAATATACAAAATCATAGAAATCCGCTCCCTACTTATTTTCTTTTAGCAAATACAAATTCTCACCGTCGGCCCCGTGGCCGAGATCGCTAAAGCAGTAGTGCCGTAGTGATCTCGTGGGTTCACGCGTTCGAGTCCCGCGTCGGGCCTGGTTGTATATGTTCGTCCTTTCACCCCCTATCATCACCTTATCGTTTCGTCCGCATATCATAACGTTAAATCCAATAGTGGTCGCTAATAACCTAATGGTTGATGCGATAAATACCTTTACCTTTACGTCATATTAAAGAGTGCAATTTACACTATGAGTTTGAAAAGTTTGAAGAAAAAATTTGGAGCCATTCACGAGAAAATTGCGTTTGAGCGTACTTGAAAAAGAGGCAATTTGAGCTAGATTTCGTCGAAAACAGTTGAGTTTTCGAGAAACTTTATATGTCATTATTTAAAGCACATGTACTCATAAATTTAATAATGTGAACAAATTGCCGCTAATGGAAATATTAACGACGTGAGAGCCAAGTCAAAAAATTTTCATATTTGCAATTTTTGAGAAAACAAAAAATAGAGAAATTTGGTGTACGAGTCATCTTATGGAGTACTTTAGGCACTACCCTTACCAAAAGTTTAAAGAAAAAAATTTGGAGCCTTTTTGAGAAAATCTTGTTTTTGTAATTTTTTTTTTTAAATTGCACACATTGCATGCAATATTACGCGAAAACTACTAGAACAATGGTCATGACCTTAATGAGAGAATTTACTATGGAAAACAAATTTTATTCCAAGGAATATCTCTATCTTCAATTTTGTAGTTGTAGGAAGAGTCCGAATAATCAAACTTTTGGATTGTTCGAAAATTTAGAGTTAACCGTGAAAATTGGACCAAGGCCACCTTAATAAGTGAATTTTATTCCATTCTTACAAGAAATTGTTTTAAAAAATTGAAGCCGTTTTTTGTAAAAAATTGAAAATATCCGGAGGGCTTCATGTAAAGTACCTCCAAAAATTAATGAATGTCGCAGAGCTTCTACTTAGACCAGAGAGACAATTTTCAGACTTCAATTTGAAAAAAAAAAACGTACGCATAGTTTAAGCGCTAGTTTGTTCACTTACATCAGACAGACGGACAGACGTTTTGCTTTCAATTGTTTTTTCGGTATCAAGGACTCACAAAACACGGATTCTGGCTACACTACGTTTTAGGGCATTTTTTCTTAATTTAGCAACTGAATTTATCCTCCTTTTTACTTTCCCGTATACCTACGTATATACGGAGCGAAATACGTAGTATAAGGGAAAGTTATGTAATGCCGAGCGAAAAAATGGCGAATTTTCGGGGAAAAAAATCATTGCCGGGCGCTGATAACGAACCAGTTGCCAGATTAAGAAAAAAAATTCCCTAACACGTGGTGTAGCCAGAATCCCTCGTTTGTGGGCCCTTGATACCGGAAAACCAATTGAAAGGAAACCGTCCGTCCGTCTGTGAACACTACGAGCGCCTAAACCAGGGCCGCTCAACCATTTGCTCCGAGGAGGAGCCGCCGTTTGCTCTCTCCTCTATCGCCGCAGAAAGAGGAAATGATGTCATCAAATATCGATCGGCGGCATGTGGCACAGTGGGTTGCGTTGTGTTTCTGCGGGGTATTTTCCGTTGTTCGGAATGAAAACGTCTCACTGCTCTGGGAGAGGATATTACGACAAAAAAAAAACAGTAAAATACTTTTGTAACATTTATTGGAACAGTTATTAGATATAAACATATTAGTGTGATTTGGAAATTTAAAAAAACGACAATTTTTTTCAATGCAGCATGAAAAGAAAAGTATCTTTTTGCAGTTTGCGCCGGCAATGCCAAATGTTTAGTTGCAAAAACAGTGTTCAATAACAAAGACATTTAATAGTGGTGACATTACAGAGTTTATAATGCTGCTGAATATGAAAAGTGTTATAAAGGTTGCACAAAAAATGTTATTAATAAAACTAGTAATAAAAATACTAAAGGTAAAGGAAATTAAAATTAAAAAATGAATTTGATTGCAAAATCAGATACTCTAATACTCGCAATAAACTCGCAATATACTTTCTATATTTGGAAGAGATGACATGGTACTATTGAGCCGTAACATGCATTTCAGATTGTGGTCTGTAATTGTACTTCTCATTCGAGATTTACAAATTTTCAAAGAAGCAACAAATTGCTCATAGTTGTATGTTGATCCAAACGTACTTAACAATCGAGCAGCATTCCGATGCAGTTTTGAAAAACGGTTTTGTCGGAAATTCTATTCCTAAATGCTCACGTTGTAATGTCGGTATGCAATAAAATTAAATTCTTTTGTATTGTGTTATTTTACTGTCAAAACAACATAAGAACATCAAAATTCACCCAAAACTTACTTCTAGTGAGGCATTGTTTTTCAGAACACTGAAAACTTCCTTTTGTTCTTCTTCAGCGTACTTGTCATTTTCATTAGCTTTATTAAATGTATAATGTCGTTGAAAATTAAACTTCTTCACGTGATTGAAACTTTTATGTAAACTAAAAATTTGGCATAGCTGCCGTAGTCGGCGAAAAGATACTTTTCTTCCTTTACTGCAATGAAAATTGTCGGTGTAGATGCTCTGGTCTGTGGAGTGCTCGCGTCAACTTCCATGTTTCCGCGACTGGAGTTACCGGGACACTGTGACAGAGGTTATCGCAAGGCACGCAACGCTCGGGCTCCGGTGTCCCGCTCTCGGTTGATAACACGTCTCCGCGCTGCCCATTTGCTCTGCTTGAGCGGCCCTGGCCTAAACCATCGGCACGATTTCTTCCAAAATCGATATTCCCCGGTCGATTTGGTGTGAGTCAAAGTTTTGAGATTTTGAAAAATATTCTTCAAAATTTGGGGGTCAAGCCCCCCGAACATTTTCAAAATTGTCTCAAAAACGGCTCCAAATTTTTTCTTTAAATATTTGCTAGAATAGAGTAAAATACACTTATTAAGGTGGCATAGGTTCGATTTCCAATGATGCCTATGAATTTTCGAAAATTGTGAAGGTTTGAATTTGTTTCGGCGTCTTCCTACAAGTACAAAATTGAAGATAAAGGATTTTCCTTCAAATGAAATTTGTTCTCCAAAATTAGTTCTTTGTTTAAGGTCAGGTACATTGTTTTGAAAATTTTAGTAGTTTTCGCGCAATATTGCGTGAAATAAGTGCAATTTTAAAAAACTACAAAATCAAGATTTTCTCAAAAAACGGCTCCAAATTTTTCTTTAAACTTTTGGTAGGGATAGTGCCTAATGTATTTATGAGATGACAAAAACGCCATATTGCTCTATACTTTTGTTTTTTCAAAAATTGCAAAAATATTTTTAGACTTGTCTCTCACGTCGTTAATATTTACATTAGCAGCGATTTTTCATATTATTACATTTATAACTATATGTGCTTTAAATAATGTCAAGTGAAGTTTCTCGAAAACATAAGAGTTTTCTGTGAAAAGTAACTCAATTTTCCGCATTTTCAGAAACGCTCAAACGCCCTTTTCTCATCAATGGCTAAAAAAATGTCTTCAAACTTTTCTATCGGATAGTGCTAATTGCACTCTTCAATATGACGTAAAGTTTTTTTTGAAGTTTATTTTGTTTTTTTTTCAAAAATTACACAAATGTAATTTTTTTGAAAGATCTCACACATTTTTAGTATGCACATTATCTGCAATTTGTAAACATTGTTATATTGGTGCGTGTAAGTGCTTCAAATAACATCAAATGAAGTATTTTGAAAACTCAAAAATGTTCTGTGAAAAAGAGCTTCAAATTTCGCATTTTTAATAGCGCTAAAACGTCATTTTCGCTGAAACGAAACAATTTTTAAACGAAAATTGCCATTTAGTACCAATGTTTTGTGTTCTTTAAAATTCTAAAGTGAATATTTTCGTTCTATTATTAGGACACCGAAAAAATAAGAAAATGTCAACAAAAATGTAGTTTGGGCGGCGATAGATGACAGCTGGCAAGAGTATGTGGCAATTGCAAAGGGCTAGCGCAGACCCAAGTAAATAGAAAAACGTATACGGGAAAGTCTGTGCCATTCTTTAGCGCCACTAGTTACGTATGTACGTACATATAGTATAGGGAAAGTCATGCAATGCTGCGCAAAAAACGGCGGATTTTCCGCAGAAAAAACTCTTATTACAGGGCCCTGGTAACGAAAAAGTGGATAAATCCAGTTGTTAAATTAAGAAACAAATCTCCTAACAAGTGGTGCAGCCAGAATCCCTATTTTGTGGGTCCTTGCCGCCGAAAAACCAACTGAAAGCAAAACGTCTGTCCGTCCGTCCGTCTGTGAACAACGCTAGCGACTAAATTGTTCAGCGTTCAATTGTTCAGCGTTCATTGTTCAATTGTATCATTTTCTCCAAAATTGATATTCCCAATCACTCTGAATGATCTCGCGGCCCCATGAATTTGAAACCGATGTATTAATTTTGCAGGGTACTTTACATGAAGCCCCTGGGACATTTTCAAACTTTTCAAAAAAATGGCGGAAACAATTTTGACTACATTTTGTTGTTGGATAGTCTAAAGGTCATTTAAGAGAATGGCGTAGGTCTCATGTTGGTTAAAAATTCTGATTTTTCGAAAATTGAAAAAATTCAAATTTTTTCGTTATCTTTCTACAACTAGAATTATGAAGATACATTTTTTCTTAATGAAATGTGTTAATAAAAATAGGGCATCAAATAAGGTCATGTTCAATTTTTCAAAAACATAAGTATTTTTTTCGAAAAATTGTGACAAACTTACACAATTTTTTATTTTATTTAAATCATTTTTCTTAAAAACTGCACTAGATTTTTTGATTAAATTGGGACCTGAGATAGCGCAAAGGAAGCTTAAGAGAATGGTGCCGGTTTCATGTTCGTTGAAATGCCTGATTTTGCAAAAAGTTTAAAAAATTTTAAAAAATGTTTGAGTCTTTCTACAACTACAATTGTAAAGACACGATTGTGTTTGTAATGAAATATGTTCATCAAAAACAGATCTTTAAGTAAGGTCATGTTGAATTTTTTGAAAATATGAGTAGTTTTTCTTTAATTTCCTGACACACATAATAGCCCGCTCGGAATTGACTGCGCTTCGTTTTCGTCGTTTTCTTACAACTACAATTTTAAAAATACAATTTTTTCTCAATTAAATGTTTTTATGAAAACCACCATTTTTCAAAATACGAGTAGTTTTTCTATAATTTTGTGACAAACAATAGCCCGCCGTAAATTTACTGCGCTTCGGACAGCTGGATGCGTCGTAAATTAGAATGTGCAATTTTGTATATTATTTCTTTGTTCGTTTCTTAGATTCGACCATATGTTATACATTTACACATTAATATTTTAGAAATGTTTTATTTTGAAATATTTTAAATAAAAACAAAAAAATAATAGCTCTCAGAATTGCGACAATGCAGGGTCTGCAATAATGGAATTCATTTTGCGTTCGCGAATATCTTGAATTACGTGTCATTGTTGTAACCTGATGGAGCTGTAGGAAAATGAGTTATAATTGATGTTGATATTTGCATGAAAATATTTAGTTTTCACACCAAATGCCGTACCATTTGTAGTGAATAGAGTATTTGTTGCATGGTTTTAAAATACTCTTCTCTTATCATGGCCCTATGGAATGCATTTCTATGTTGTCCAGGGTATCAGGCTTGGTTTTCCAATACAGGTTTACAAAACTTTTGTATTCTATTTTTGTGCACTTGTAGAATTCAGATAGTTCTGACAAGACTGCAATGGAAACCGTGAGTTGTTCGCTTCTTGGTTGAATTGGATGTTTTCAAATAATAGCTAAAATGTTAGTAGCGCATAAAGTGCAATATTTCAGTATTACGTAGCTGTTTCCAATAACGCGGGAAGTATGTGCTTTTGTAGCACCACTAGTTTTCGTATAAACTGCCTACCTGTCAAACATTTGATGTTCGTTCTGTATTGTTTATATTAAGACAGGCATTTGTTTATGTAGCGTTACATCTCTTTCTAATTTTAGTCATAAAAACGAAATCCTTTGTGCTAGTAACACCATCTTTCGCCAAGTGCGCGAGAACTTTCTTCATTTTAATTATTTACAATGCGAAGGTGAAGACTACCTGACATAGGTTGTAGAATTCGATCAAATGTGCAACGTGCAACCTAATGTGCAAACCGTACTGATAACCATAGGGAAATTAATAATATCAATTATGTTGGTCAATCATTGAAAATACAGAAATATTTTTGAAATAACAGTTTTATACAATTCTAGCTGATACCCGGCGCGTTGCTGCTGCAGAAAAAAAATTATTGAGGGATTATTTCTCTCCTCCTCTCTTTCTTTCCCCATTCTCTTTTTTCTCCTCTCTCCCTCCCCTTTGTCTTTTTCCTCCTCTCTCGTTTGCCCCAACTCTCTCTCTTTTCCATGTCTCCCTTTTTCCATCTGTGTATCTTTCCCCCTTTGTGTCTCTTTCCCTCTGTCTCTTGTTCCCCTACGTGTCTCTTTCCCCCCACATTGTTTGCAATTATCATATCGTCATGTTTCCCTTCGAGTCTGGAAAATTTGTGGGTGAAATGTAGGGATAACATGTCTGAAGATGTTCTGCATCGCGTACGGCCTCAGACTTCGTATCCTACACTACAACTAACTGCAGAAATTTACAATGAGACATTGGTCAACATAGATGACATGTGTTTATTGATGGCAAATGAAGTATTGTCGTATTTAGGTATCATAGCCTAAATCGTCCAATGCGCGATGCATTTAACCACGAGTTACAAAGGGAACAACAGTATGACATTGAAGTAGTGGCCGAAAACAGTTTTTACAAATGTTCCAAAATTGAATCAGCGATAAAGAATTGCGTACGATACTTTGATAGAAGCTGTGAACTGTGGAGCTGCTGGTACTTACTTCCTTGATGCTCCCGGAGGGACTGGAAAAACTTTTTTAATTTCATTGCAATTGGCGAGGATCAAATCGCAAAATGAAGTAGCTCTAGCGTTGGCATCATCTGGAATAGCTGCGACTTTGTTAGAAGGCGGACGAACTGCACATTCTACCTTGAAATTCCCATTGAACATGCAAATCAACGAAACACCAACTTGCAACATCGCCATAAACAGTCCAATGGCCAACATTCTACAGGTACGCAAATTGGTCGTTTGGGACGAATGTACGATGGCCCATAAGAGGTCACTGGGGGCACTGGACAGAACGTTGAAAGATCTTCGTGGCAACCAAAACAATTTTGGTGGAGCCATGATTTTGTTTAACAATGTAGGCTTTCACGGCCGGAGTTGTAATCAACGTTTTCTTCCGGGCTAGGGGGCCGGAACATGACATAAGATCCGGGGACGTGGAAGTTTTAGCCACCACATCTCATTACCATGCAAGGTTACACCGTGAAGCTATTGAAATTCACAAACATCCCCGGAATTTCAATAGAAAGGAGGAGGGAGTAAAAATTAGTCCGGTTTGGATCCCCGTTATCCGCCAGACGAAACCAAAACCTATTTACAAACAAACACGTGACAGTAGTCGCGTAGGCACGCGAAAACATAACAGTCACGAACACGCTGCGAGCGTCTCCGCCACATCGCCCGATCCTAGCCTATCAACAGCCGACCCCCACCACAGTCCAACTGGTACGAATATCCCCGCGGACCGGGCGGCTCCATCAGTCATCGGGGAACCATCATAGTGGATTCTTCGTCCGAGACCGCATCGCCACTGAGGATGTCCGTCGCAGTTACGGACGAAACGTTTGGAAGTATTTTTTCCTATAGACCATGGCCCCCTAGCCCGGAAGAAAACATGATTTTGTTGTCAGGTAATTTTCGTCATACTCTTCCAGTTATTCCCCGATCAACTGTTGCTGACGGACGAAACGCCTAAATGCCTAAAGTCATCAAATTTGTGGCCTCGGCACGTGGAGACTCTCCGATTGACAACTAACATGCGAATGTTTAGGTAAAAAGATTAAAATGCGTTTTCGAAGCAGTTAGACGTTGGAAATGGTGGAGTCGCAGTTGACAGTGCGACCGGATTCATCACTTTACCCACAGATTTCTATCCCTTCACAGATTCAAAAGAGGAGCTTATTCAGCGTGTTTTTTCGAACGTAGCGCAACAGTTCAATAACCAAAATTGGTTGAGTGAACGAGTAATATTAGCAGCGAAAAACAAAGATGTCGATGATCTCTATGCGACCATTCAGAATTTTCTTCCAGGAGAGTTATTTTCCTTCAAATCAGTTGACACAGTTATAAATGAGGAAGATGTAGTCAACTATCCCACAGAGTTTTTGAATTCATTGGAGTTACCTGGACTACCACCTCACAATTTGCAATTGAAAGTAGGATCAGTTGTAATCATGATGCGTAATATTAATCAACCTCGACCTTGCAATGGAACGAGACTGGCTGTGAAAAAGCTAATGATTAACGTCATCGAGGCAACGATCATTAAGGGAAAATACAAAGGAGAGGATGTTTTGATCCCGCGTATACCGATTTACCATTCGATTTTAAGCGTCTTCAATTTGCGGTGCACCTGGCTTTTGCGATGACCATAAATAAATCGCAAGGCCAGTCGTCAGAAGTTTGCGCAATCAACTTGGAGTTTCCGTGTTTCGCACACGTCGCGTGATCACACGTCGGAAAATTGTCATCTTTGTATATTTACGCACAGCAAAAAATGACAAAAAATATAGTTTAGCAGAAAACATTAAATTGACGAATGTATGGTAACTGTGTTGTATTTATTTTAGATGGATATATTATATTCATTTGAATTATAAGCCAGTTTTATATAATAACTACATTTAATAGTCATAGGCCAGAAATGGTACTGAACGACAAAAAAAATGTAGGTAGGTACTTATTTGTTGACATAAATATTTGTAACAAAATGATTAGATAATCCGAGACGTGGATGAAAGACGGGACGAACTAGTGGTGCTACAGAATGGCACAGACTTTCCCGTATTCGTTTTCTATTTCCATGGGTCTTCGCTAGCTATTTGGAATTGCCACATACTCTTTCTTGCTAGCTGCCATCTATCACCTCCAAAACTACATTGTTTTGTCATTTTCTTAATTGTTCGGTTTCCTATTTGTAGAACGGAAATATTAATTTTAGAACATAAAAGAACACAAAAACCTAGTCCTAAATGGTAATTTTCTTTTAAATAGTATGTGCCGTTTTAAAGAAAATTGCGCTTTAGGGCTACTAAATATGCGAAATTTGAAGCTCATTTTCACAGAAAATTATTGAGTTTTCAAATTTAAAGTTATTTGAAGCACTTACACTCACAAATATAATAATCTTTACAAATTGCTGGTAATGTGCATATTAAAGATGTGAGAGATCTTTCAAAAAAATTGCATTTATGTATGTTTTGACAAAACAAAAAAATCACTCAAAATAAACTTTACATCATATTAAAGAGTGTAATTGGCACTATCTGTTACAAAAGTTTGAAGAAACAAATTGCAGCCATATATGAGAAAATGGTGTTTGAGCGTTTCTAAAAATGTGGAATTTTGAGCTACTTTTCACAGAAAACGGTTGTGCTTTCCAAAATCTTTACTTGATTTTTAAGCACATGTAATCTTTACTTGATATTTAAAGCACATGTATTCGTAAATTTAATGATGCAAAAAATCGCCGCTAATGTAAATATTAACGACGTGAGAGACAAGTCAAAAAAATTACATTTTTCCGATTTTTGAAAAATCAAAAAAAAATAGAACAATATGCCGTTTCGTCATTTCATAAAATACACTAGGCACTATCCCTACCAAAAGTTTAAAGAAAAAATTTGGAGCCGTTTTTGAGAAAATCTTGTTTTCGTAATTTTTTAACTTTCACATATTGCACGCCATATTGCGCGAAAACTACTAAAATTTTCAAACAAATGCACATGACCTTAATGAAAGAACTTACTTTGGACAACAAATTTTATTTGAAAGAAAAATCTCTATCTTCAACTTTGTAGTACCAGAATGACGTCGAAAAAAATTCAAACTTTCACAATTTTCGAAAATTCAGAGTTATTCGAGAAAAACGGACCTACGCCACCTTAATAAGTGTATTTTACTCTACTCTTTCTTACAAGAAATTTAAAGAAAAAATTTGGAGCCGTTTTGAGAAAATTTTGAAAATATCCGGGGGGCTTCATGTAAAGTACACCCAAATTTTACAGAATCTTTTTCAAAATCTCAAAATCTGTGACTAGAACCAGATCGACCGGAGAATATCCATTTTGGAAGAAATTGTACGTATGGTTTAGTTGCTAGGAGTGTTCACAGACGGACGGACAGACGGACGGACGGACAGACGGACGGACGGACAGACGGACGGACGGACAGACGGACGGACGGACGGACGGACAGACGGACGGACAGACGGACGGACGGACAGACGGACGGACGGACGTTTTCCTTTCAATTGGTTGTTCTGTCAAGGACCCACAAAAGAGGGGTTTTGGTTACACCATGTGTTAGGGGATTTTTTTTTCTTAATTTAGCAACTGGTTTTATCCACTTTTTCGCTATCAGCGCCCGGCAACGATTTTTTTCTGGCGAAAATTGGCAATTTTTCGCGCAGCATTACATAACTTTCCCTATACTACGTATATCACTCCGTATATACGTACGTATACGGGAAACTAAAAATGTTTGGACTTCAAATGTTTGCAATTTTAAAACCAAAATTAGCCAATTCGGTTTAGCCGTTTTCGAGCTTTAGAGAGACAAAGGAACAGCATTGATTTTTACGTTGAAATCTCGAAATCGATTTTCCGCATCATTACATAACTTTTCCTATACTATGTATATACGAGTACTCCGTATTAAAATAGCGTTTATTGTTGACAGAACAATTTTTATACATGGTGGTAGTTTGGCACTACATAGTATGTATATATTGCTTGGTTGGAGAGTTGAAGATTGTTTAGACCTTTCTTGCGTTACTTATACGGGAAAGTAAAAATGATGTCTGAGAGTTGATTCTGAAAAGATGACAAAACACGGTTTAATATCTCTTACTCACGGGAAAATAAGTTTCCGTATCCAGCTTTTGAGACTTCTGAGCAATTTAATTCGAGCTGTTCCGGTCACTTCGGGAAATGTATGAAACAGATCCGACTCTCCGCCAAAGCGGGTCGTATTACATTTACAGTTTAGAAAGGAGGGCATTTGGACCTCCTACCCAATCCACAAGGGTGGCCTTTGCAAAAGGAGGACTGTCCTCCAGAAAGGAGGACATCTGGTCAATCTACGCACCTTGCTCTTCTTTGAGGTTACAACGTTGGTCGCGTTAGCATTCCGACAAGGGCCGGAAGCCCCAGAGAGGGAGGTGAAAGTCTTCATTTATCCCAAAGAAGCTTTCTCAACTCCAACTCCAACGCTGCAAACTCCCGGCTGCTGGCAATAAACAGTAAGTGGAATGACCAAAATGTGATTCTTTTCAGAGAATGTTTCTTCGGAAAAAAAATATCCTAAGTCATTTACTAACAGAAAATTATTCCAGTTCAGCACAATAACTTGTACGGTTTTTCTTGTTTGCTTGCAATAGAAGCACGCCTAGAGAGAATCCAACGAGCTACTAGTTGTGTAAAAATAATGTTTTATTTAAATAAAGTAAACTAGCGTACCCGTGCGAGAACTCGCATGTTAAATCCCACCCTTTCCCTATCCATTTGTCTATCCGTTCCATAAAGGAGAGGAACTACTAATGTACTTACAGAATATCAAACAAAATAACAATGCAATTGATGTTTGAAACAAATTTTCAATTAAAGTTTATTTAACATTATTGTGAGATGTTCTTGGAACAATTCATTCTTCTTTAAAAACAACATTTGAAGAAATTTTTCAATCTTCCTTGAGAGTTAGCTTTTCGCTTTCCTTGATAGTCAAATAATAGAAAAGGTTTTTACTCTTGAGTAAGCCAAGTAAAGTAGTGCGAAAATACCGGATCGGGCAAGAACCTACTCACTGCAATATTATTTAACTTTCTTTGATTTGTTATGAAGAACCGAGTGGGTTTTGGAGAGTCAGGGTGCCATCTTGCTGGGGGGAGAAAACTGAAAAATGATTTGTTTACTAAAAGGTATTGAATTATTTTCTGCGTCCTTACGTACCTCAAGAATTACAATTCCCAGCCAAAAAATAATCAAACTAAAGTTTTCACCTTTGAGTACTAAATATCATTTGTTAGCATTAGAAACAATTTAGTAGGCATTAGTAAGCCTACTTCGGTACATGGGAATGTTGCTCAAACGATGTTTGCATTTTTAATATCTTAACGAACCGACACCTTGAGTTTAATATCAAACGGTGTTTTATTTACAATATGAGTTTGCAGTTGGGCGTTAGTGTGCATACTTCCAGATATCGCCAACATTTAAATCGTGCGTTTGGACTGCGATCGTTGGCAGTAGTTGTCGGGTGACTTGCACTATTCTTTCTATAATTTTAAATTTAGTTGTTTTTTTAATTGATTCACGTAGTATTGTAGGCTAGCGCGTTTTGATTTTTGTTTTCCATTTATTTCAAGATATTTTACTTTAGCTACTTTAAAAAGTTTGTTCTTTGTCTTGTGCCATAGCACAAGTTTTACCCCACCACCTCTGCGTATATATACCCGTGCGAGAACACTCGCATGTTAGACCCCACACTCATCCCTATCTTTCTATTTTCATTCTAAGAGGGAAAGTAGTTAACGAAACTTGTTTATTTGTATCTATACTACTTACTACTATCTATACTACTATACTTTTATTTGTATCTATAAAAATAACTTGCAATGTACTAACACAATTACAAATAAAAAAAACAATGCAATTAATATGTCAAAGAAATTTTCAATAAATATTTATTCAATATCATAGAGAATTTGCTTGGAACAATTCCCAACACTTACTTAAAGACATTTGAAGTATTTATTCAATATTCTTTGTCAATTAGGTTTTAGTTTTTCGTGATAGTCACAACAATATTAGCTTTTTACTTTTGAGAAAGCTACGTGTCTGAACGCGTTGACTTGAAAATTTCATCGAATGATAACGAAAATATTGGTACGGGTAAAACACAAACACAGTCTTCACTCTTCACTGAACATCCACATCCTTCCACAATTAAGTACACACCACTTATAGACCATGAAAAAACATGAATTGAATAGTTTCACTACACGCATAAGAAACAATCTTCATAGGTATAAAGCAACTATAATAGTACTTCTAGTTGTTGCTGGAGAGCAAATCTTGAATTAATGATTATGCAAATAAACCTCGTCAAACTGCACAAACTACGGTGTTAACAGAAAGCGTAAATAAAGATTGTCGAATCTAAACCTTCTTAGCGTGTCGCCACAAAAATTGCTACCAGCAGGAAGGGCTGATAGTATTGAAGGGTGAGGTGGCCTGAGGTGGCCTTGATAGTATTGAAGCGTGGAACCGAAAATTAATTGAATGGATCGGGGAATGTCTCATCTTGTAGATTATGGTGTGGAAAACGTCTCTTTGAGGACTTTGGCCTCAAAATTTTACTCTTTAAGGCTCTAAAACGCTTCGTTTATGAGTTATTTGCCGATATAAGTTGACATGTGATGCGGGTTGCATTTTACATGAATATTTCGATGCGTTTTTTTTAAGAAATCATCGATATTTTTAAAGTCAAAATGGAATTCGTCAAGTCTCCGTGAAATTCTCTTTCTTTGGAGCCCTCATTTATAAAGATTGGTTGTGTGTGAGAGTCGGAACCCAAAGGTATACTACTGAAATAATACAGGAGACGATTTAATTAATCTCATTAAATAAATTTGAAAGACAATTACTTTCCCCTATACATACGTATATACGTAGCCCCTACGTATAAACGGCTCCTTGATACCGAAACTAGTGGCGCTACAGAATCGCACAGAGTTTCCCGTATTAGTTTTCTATTTCCTGGGTCTGAGCTATTCGGAAGTGCCACATACTCTTGCCAGCTGCCATGAATCGCCGCCAAAAGTACATTTTTTGACATTTTCTTAATTTTTCGGTTTTCCTAATGGTAGAACGGAAATATTAATTTTAGAACATCAATGAACATTAAATCTCGTCCTAAATGGCAATTTTCTTTGAATAATTTGAAGCCGTTTTTAAGAAAATGGCGTTTAAGCGCTACTGCATATTCGAAATTTGAATCTCTTTTTCATAGAAAATGTTCAAGTTTTCGAAAAACATCATTACAAGTCATTTTAAGAAATGTAACTAAAAAACAGTAGAAATTGCTGTAAATGTGCATAATAACAGTGTCAGAGATCTTTAAAAAAATATTTTTGCGTAATTTCTTAAAAAACAAAATGCCCTAAATTGAACATTATGTCATATTAAAGAGAGCAATTAATTTATCCGTTCCAAGCATCCGTTCGAAAAGCTTGAAGTAAAAATTTGGAGTCATTTATGAAAAATGGCGCTTGAGTGTTTCTGAAAAAGCGGGAATTTGGGCTAGTTTCCACAGAAAACGGTTGAGTTCTCGAGAAACTTTGTATGACATTATTTAAAGAACATGTATTTATAAATATAATAATGTGAAAAATCGCCGCTAATGTTAACGATGTGAGATACAAGTCAATAAAATTTATTTTCCGTAATTTTTGAAAAAAACAACAACAAAAGAATAGAGCAATGTGGCGTTTATGCCATCTCATATAGTACTTTTAGTACTATTTCTACCAAAATTTTAAAGAAAAAAATTGAAGCCGTTTTTAAGAAAGTTTTGTTTTTGTAATTTTTAAAAATTGCACATATTGCAGGCAATATTGAGCGAAAACTACTAAAATTTTCAAAAAAATGTGTATGACCTTAATGAAAGAACTTACTTTGGAGAACAAATTTTATTTGGAGGAAAATTCTCTATCTTCAATTTTGTAGTTGTAGGAAAAAGCCGACAAAAATAAAAACGTTTGCAATTTTCGAAAATTCAAAGTTTTCAACCATTTTGAGAATTGCGCCATTCTCTTAAATGACCTTCAGACTATCCAACCTCATTTAGTCAAAACTGTTAGCAACTTTTTTTGAAAATTTTGAAAATGTGCCAGGGGCCTTAGGTCAAGTACCCTCAAAATTAAAATATCAATTTCAAATTCAAGGGACCACGAGATCAGTCAAATCGATCGGGGAATATCAATTCTGGAGGAAATCGGCTGAACAGGTTAGCCGCTAGCTTTGTTCACAGTCAGAGACGGACAGAAGGATGGACAGACGGGCAGCCGTTTTGCTTTCAATTGGTTTGTCGGTGTCAAGGACCCACAAAACAAAGGATTCTGGTTGCACCATATGTTAGTGAATTTTGGCAACTGGATTTATCCAGTTTTTCGTAATCACTACCCGGCAATGAATTTTTCTCTGCACCAAATCTGCCTTTTTTTTCACGCAGCATTACATAACTTTCCCTATACTACGTATATACTCTGTATATACGTAGAATACGTATGTGTGTACGTATACGAGAAGGTAAAATTGATTGACTGCAAATGTCTGTCAGTCTGTGAACAACGCTAGTAATTAGACCGTTCAGCCGATTTTTTTCCAAAATTGATACTCCCCGATCGATCGGACTGATCTTGTGGCCCCTTGAATTTGAAACCGATATTTTAATTTTGGGGTACTTTACATGAAGCCCTGGGTCTTTTCAAAATTTTCAAAAAATGGTGCCAACAGTTTTCCCTAAAGTTTGTTGTTGGATAGTCTGAATGTCGTTTAAGATAATGGCGCAGGTGTCATGTTGGTTGAATTCTGATTTTTCGAAAATAAAAAAAATTAATATTTTTTTAATTAAATTCGGCCCTTAAGTAGCATAAAGTTAGCTTAAGAGAATGGTGTAGGTTTCATGTTCGTTGAAATGCCTGATTTTGGAAACCTGAAAAAAATTTCAACTTCTTCCTACAACTACAATTATGCAGACACAATTATTTTTCTTTTTTAAATTATTTTTATTTTTAGTCGCATCAACATCGCGGTTATTAGCGACTTCCTGTTACAGTTACAATATAATTATAATGCAGTTACAGTTACAATACATCAGTAGAAAATTATAACAATTACATTTCCAATTATCTTACAATAGTAATAATAATTCAGGGACAACAATTACAATTTACATGAATCCATTGGCTGTCAATGTCCATAAATATGTTAACAATGTCCATAAATATGCTAAACAAAATTTGATTATTTTTTCTTGGTCTTCTTTAGAATGCAGGATTAATTGGTGGTTAAATCCATATGATACTCTTTGACTGTTATACCTGGAACATACTTTGAAAATGTGATCAAGGTTTAAAGGTGTGTTGCATATATCACATGAAGGTGGAGGTGATTTTTGGATCAAATAGAGATGGCTGAATTTACAATGTCCAGTTCGTATCCTTGAAAGGACTACTTGCTCCCTGCGTCAGAATTTTGTGACGGTGCCTAGTGCGTAAAAACTGTTTATAGATTTATGTAGATAGCTAGCTTAATAATTTGTCCATTCATAGCTCCATTTATTTTTCATTTCTTCCCAAACAAATTTTAAAATGTCTTCAACTGTACATGATAAGTTATGTACATTTGTTGACATTTGAAGATCGATTAATGTATTACTTTTGCTGGCGCCTCTGGTTATGAAGCCGGGTTCGATTTGAGAAGGTATCCATACTAGAACCAAATTTATTCCTGCATTGATGATCTGAAGATATTCTTTTATAATAAGGATGTTCATTTCTGTTTTAATACTCTTGCTCCTGTTGATTGATAATAATGAACTTGTGAGCAGAATGACGTTACGAGCGTGAAGCTTGGGGATGTATTTAAGTGCTGACATTAAGGCATAGGACTTTGTAGTTTTATGACTGGCATACTGCTTAAGCTGGAACTTTATTGTGTTATCAGGCATGCATACTATGGCCACTTTTCCGGTTTCATTGGAACTGCAATGAACGGAAATTACGGAATAGTTGGAGTAGTTTGCATCAATATAATTCAAGGACTTGTTAAGCCATTTGTCGATTGATAGGTTTCTCTTTTGATATTTGGTTAAGGTCAAGTCGATTTTGATGTTTGGAATAGTCCAAGATTGCACAGTAGGAATTCTTTGTTTCTCAATATGGCTGTATTGAATATTGAATTCATTTAGTAAATTTTTAACTCTGGAGTAGAAAGGTTTGTGATGAGGGTAGTCTTGATGTACAGTTGGCAATGGGGAAAAACATCATTATGTATGATAGGATTAATTGAAGAGGCAGCTTTAATTGCATACCTAATGCTCAGCAGTTGCCTTCGGAATTTTAGTGATGGTTCTTGAGCCTCTATTAGGATGCTTCCAATAGGACTTCTATGGAAACATCCTGTACAGATTCTCAGGGCTTGGTTATGAATGGTTTCAAGTTTCTTCAGTACATTTGGTTTGGCTGAATTATAGATCAGTGATCCATAATCTATTTTGCTTCTAATAATTGATTTGTACGTTAGTAGTAAGAGTTTTCTGTCAGCTCCTCAGTTGTTGTGAGCTATACACATAAGAATATTTAGCATGGGCGTAGCCAGGTTTTTCATTAGGGGGGGGCAAACAACATTAATACGAAAATATATCAATTATATATCAATACGATATATAATTTATGTAATTCGATATATAATATTAAAAATATATCAATTCGATATCGATATAGATGTACACTCGTACATCTATTGATGTAACATCGACTTGCCATAGATGTATACTTCGTATTGAGTTGCCTTAGGAATATCATTTAAGGACAATATTAATAAACTATGAAGACATTTTTTTAAAAAAAAATTATATATTCAATTACACTAGTTTATTAACGATATAAAGAAAATACACATTATAAAATATATTGGAAGACTATATAAAACAACTAACGAACTGTCAAACTAAAACAAGTTTGCGTGGATTTTTTGCAAATCTCTCAAATATTTCTTTGAGATATTTCTCTTCTTTTCCTATTACGAATTCCCTATGTACACTCATTGAACATAAACCGTTTAGTCGATTTTCTGTCATTGTTGATCTTAACCAAGACTTTACTCTGCGTAAAGTACTGAATGATCGCTCTACAGTACAAGTGGTGCACGGTAGAGCAAGAGAAATGAGTAGCGCTTTTTTTGTTTCGGGATAAAAAATGTCGGCCTCTTTAACTAAATCTGCCATTTTAATATCTTGTAATTGTTCTTCACTCAAATTTCTTTTGCTCCACGTGGAATACCATAATTCAGTTTCGGAATTCAATCGTTGTAAATTGTAGAATAATTCAAATTCTTTAGATTTTTTTTCGAAATCATCAATTGTCATCTTCATCATATTTTGAGGATGAAGAATCAACAATGAAAACGCAGCTGAATGATCTTCTGAAAAACGACGTTCCAAAGATGATACGAGAGAATCTAAATAAGGAATTATTAAAGATCTTCTCCAGTATTCTTCTTTATTGGATGCTGGAGGATTTGAACGATGCTTTTGTTTATCGACAATTCTAGGTAGTAATAGTTCCAGTCCACATTTTTCGGCTATGCTCTTTGCATTTTCCATGAGTACTCTTGTAATCTGCTCAGGATCATTACGATGACTTTTTATTACTCCAAGAATTCTTCGGATATGCTCTGAACATTGCAACAAGTCCAAAGCTTTGGACTGCAGAGCATTCACCACCGGTTCCAATATCGCAGAATATTTTGCAATTAAAGCCACAGCAACAACAAACTTACCTGTAGTTGTAGTTGCATGAAGTTGGAATGCCGTTTTCCTAGTTTGATTGTTTCCTATGAGTGATAATTTTTGCAGAGCTGATATTATATCAGTAAAATGATTGTTAAAAACAGAAATACTTTTGTACTTTTGAGACCAACGAGTTTCGCAAAACATAGGAATATTCGGGATATAGTTTCGTCTTAATACAGACTCTCGAAAAAATGCAATAATGTCTTTGACTGTAGAGATAGTATTTCGTATTTCTGGTACATTATTCAAGTCATTAACTACAAGATTTAATTTGTGCGATGCACAATGAAAAAACTTAGCTTGTTTATACTTTTTTTGTAATATGCTTTGTACTCCGTTTTCATTGCCAGCCATAGCTTCACATCCATCATAACCTTGACCTACACATTTTTCCGGATCAAGTCCTTCCTTTTCCAAAAATGTGTCTATTGCTGTTGCAATTGTATGAGCATCGAGAGCTTTAAGTTCAACGAAGCCAACAAATTCTTCCCGAATTTTCATCTGTTTTTCATCAAAAAATCTTAAACCAATTGACAATTGCTCTTTCCCCGATATATCAGCTGTCTCATCCGCTAGTACACTAAATGCGTATGCTTTTTTTGCGTCTTCTATTATATCATCTTTAATGACAGCCCCGCACAAACTAATAATTTCATTTTGTATTTGAGGAGACATATATGTTGCATTTTTTTTAGCGTTAGATTCATCAAAATGTTGCTTCAAGTATTTATCACCAGCTTCAATTCGAAATTTAATTAAATCCTGAAACACACCTCCAGTTTGAACTTTTCCTCTTAAAGGCAGATCATGGGTCCCACAAAATAAAATTGTGGAGATTATCGATTTTAAAATCTTACTATTTTCTTCTATAATTTTTTTGTGGCCGTGTAATAGTTGCACATCAACTGGAGCATTAGCAGTAAAATCTCTGGCCGCAGTAACTGCAGTTTTGTGCCAATGATTAGAAGAATGTTTTTTACAATCTTCATGTAAATTTTTATAGCGTGTAAAAGGCTTTATCATAAATGATCCAAGAATACCTTTAACTGAACCAATGGGTGGAGGAAAGAGGACACAAAATTTACAAAGACCGCCTTTGAGTGCTTTCGAATATACAAGCCAGGGTGAATATGTTTGTATCCAAGCATGCTTAAATTTTCTTTCGGAGGGTTTTACATCTTTACTAAAATCATAACTCATGGGTGGAATCCAACAAGATTTTAGAAGTGTAATTTTTTCTTCTGGTGTCATTTGAGAAGAACGTCCAATCCATAAACCCAAATCATTTTCGAGAGGATCATCCATGTGAGGTTCAATTGATTCATTAGGCAGATAAGTGGATGAAGGTCCTGGTTGAGGTTCTGTACAATTAAGTGTTGATGTACATATAGCTTTATTTTCGTCACTTTCATTTTCGGTTTCATTTTTATCCTCTGGTTTTCTTTTTTGATTTCCTATAAATATATAAAATATTCGACATTAGAAATTTGTACAGAAAGATCAAATAGCAATTTTTAAATGTCCTTAATAATTACAACAAAAATATAACTAGTATAGGCAGAATCCAACAAGATTTCAGAAACATACTTTTCTCTTTTGGTGTCATGTGAAAAGATCGTCCAATCTGTAGACCTAAATCATTTTGGAGAGGATCATCAATGTGAGGTTCAAGTGATTCATCATTACTTAGATAAGAGGATGAAGGTCCTGGTTGAGGTTCTGTACGATTAAGTGTTGATACAAATTTTGCTTTCTTTTCGTCACTTTCATTTTTGGATTCATTTCTTTCCTCTAGTTTTCTTTTTTGATTACCTATAAATATATAAAATATTCTACATTAAAAATGTCTACAGGAAAACAGATTTTTATGCTCTTAATAACTGCTATTCTAGATTTAGAAATACTTAAAATTACTTATACTTTGTGTTTAGATATCACAATACTTACTGATCAAAAATTTTCTTATGTCCATAACAAACTTTTATCTATATTAAGAAGAATATAGCAGAATGTTCAAGCGTAACTCCAACACTAAAAAGTAAACCCTAGACGGGAACTTCTAAAACAGAATATTCCAGAGAAATTAAAATTACGAAAATAATATTATTATATTAATATAATACAATTATATTAGTATATTCTTTCAAAATATTTTTACAAAAATTACGCTTTTATAAAAATATGAATGTATTATATGACATAATGTTTCATTTTCTCAGATTAAAACAAGGTTTTGCTGTAACTTAATGTATAAATATAATGTGCACAATGATTAACTGGTTTTTGTAACAAAAAAATTGATTTAGATTGATTTTAGATTTATTTCTAAATATTGATTTAGGTAATTATAACAAATTAATCACATTTTTTTCGAAAGAATTTTTTCTACGAAACAACAAAAAAGTTATTAGCAGTTTTCTTTTTATGAATTATTTATTTGTCTAAATTTAGGAAATTTAATTCAAAAGAAATAAAAAATATTAACAGGTATTTGGTCCAATTAAAATTACAATAATGTCCTCAATCCATACACATAGCAATTCATACCATTTCATAAGCTCATTCTATTTTATGAAATGTGCAACAGAAAATTCAAGACAGATTTTGCATTTGTTTCATAATCGTCGTTCTTCATGAATCATGCTTATCTAAGAGTTGTTTTTGGTAGTCATGGAAAAATCATTGATTATTATAAATATTATTTTTTATGTCTCGTAAAAGAAAATTATTTTCTGAAATACTATTAACGTTTATTCTAGAAGGATAGTTCATAATGTAATGTTTTACTCACCGTGGAGCGTATGTAATATTTCAAAAAGCACTTTATATGTACTGCTGTTGACTCTCAATTAAACACAATAATTAAACAATCCGTATTTTCATACGTAAGGTATATCAATTTATGTCACGTTCACTTGTTTCAGACGATCGGGACTAAACTAAGAAACTAACACAATTATTGCAATAGGACGGTGATCGGTGTTGATTTAATCTTATCTCAAAATCTGTAGAATTCAAAAACATTGTACATTTGAGCGAGTGTGATTCATGCTGGGCTGAATGGCTGATAAAATTGAATACGAAAACTCCAACGCTTCATTTTTACCTAATAACTTAAAAATAAATTAAGATTAATTAAAAATGATTACATTTTTAGTTAGATATTTTTTCTTTACTGTATATATATTAAAATTCTATCATATAACATATTTTACTTAAGTAAACCAAATCTTTTTCTTCATATATAAATATAATAAAATCATACAATTTTTGATTGATGTTTTATACAAATTTTATAAATTTCTGAAGTTTTAGGGGGGGGCAACTGCCCCCCCTGCCCCCCCCTGGCTACGCCCATGATATTTAGTCTCTTCTTGCAGTCGTTGACCAGATTTAGGATGTGGTTCTTCCATGTCATTTTACAATCGAAAATTAATCCAAGTATTTTGGTGTTTTGTACAAATCGTAGGGTTTGTTGCCCTAAATACAGATGGGAGTTGTGTTTAGGTTGCGCTTGGAGAATAATATGCATTCCGTTTTTTTGGCTAAAAACTTAAAACCAGACTTAAGGAACCACGAATATACTTTATTTAAAGCTTCTTGTACAGCGTCTTCAATGGTAGTTAAGTTTTTCCCTTTACAGAGGACAATTATATCGTCGGCATATTTCCTATTGTTGGTGCTTTTATATATTGATCTGCATCATTAATGGCCAGAAGAAATAATGTAACACTTTAGACGGATGCTTGAGGAACGCCGTTTTCTGGTTTCCTTATATCAGATAAGTGGTTATTAACTCTCACCTGTATTCTATGGTTAAGTGCAAAATTTTTGAGGAATTCAAACATATTTCCTGTGATTCCTATTTCTTGAAGTTTGTGCAAGATGCGATGTATCCAGACCATGTCATAGGCTTTTTCGATATCGAGGTTGACAGCAATCACATGTTGCTTATTAATAGATGCCTCTTGGATATAGGTTTCAGTACTGATAAGATGGGAATGTGTGGAATGACCAGGACGAAATTAAAAATTTGTTTGGTAACCTATTTTAGGATCCTGAAATATAGAGAATATATAACGGAAATGCATTCTTTTAAATACATAAAATTTTATAAATTGTAAAATAGCAGGCTGTCTTAATTTAAATAATTATAAAGGAAAATATGATTCTACGAGATAATTATGTATAGAAAAAAATAGTATTTACTAATATATAATTATAATTATTAATAAATAATAATTTCTTTCAAGCAATCCGTAAAGCGTTTTTGAAATTCGTGCAACAATGCCTCAATAGATATTTGAAAAGTACATTATTTGTGAACTAAGATATGGTGCTAGTGATAAGATAAAAATGTTTTATTTAGTAGAGCTTGTGTTTACAAATTAGACCTTCAGAAATTATTCGAAACGTCTTTGATAATGCAACCGTATTTCCCCTCTTCAATTATCAATATTAATAAATATTGTTATGTGGCGGCCATGCGATACCACACGCTACGACTGTGACAATTACTATGACACCTATATCTATTTACCCTGATCTCTACTATAACTGCCACTGTAACCGTTTTCCTAATAATATTTACTCGAATTCTCTCATCGAGTGGCCTCGTATTAAGATGCGGCCGCCACACAAATTCTTTATTTCTATCAAATCTCTACGGTTATTATTAGGGCCCGGATAATTATGTACTATAAATTAGGAAAATATGTACATATATATGTATTAAAATGTATAGAAATATGTACTAAAAAGTAAGAAATATGTAACACTTCAATTATTATATCAATTCGTTTTAATAAAATACTTTTGCTTAAATGTTGATCTGTGTAGACTTAATATACTCGTAAAGAACAAAATTAAAACATAATTCTACTCACAATTCTGTTATTTACAATGGTCTCCGCAAAAAATGAGAAATAAATATTTGTTTCAAATACTTAGAATATAGCTGAACGTCACCAACGCTTTAAATTACTTTCGTTTGTGTGACTTGTTTTTTTTTGTCGTCTTCTTCCTCGTCTTCATCTTCTTTGTCGTCTTCTTCGTCGTCGTTTCCTTCTTCGTCGTCTCCTCGTCCTCCTCCTCCTTTTTCGTCGTCGTCTCCTCCTTTTTCGTTGTCGTCTCCTCCTCTTTCGTCGTCGTCTCCTCCTTTTTCGTCGTCGTATCCTCCTTTTTCGTCGTCGTCTCCTCCTTTTTCGTCGTCGTCCCCTCCTTTTTCGTCGTCGTCTCCTCCACTTTCGTCGTCGTCTCCTCCACTTTCGTCGTCGTCTCCTCCACTTTCGTCGTCGTCTCCTCCACTTTCGTCGTCGTCTCCTCCACTTTCGTCGTCGTCTCCTCCTTCTTCGTCTCCTCCTTCTACGTCGTCGTTTTCTTCGTCTTCGTCTTCTTCCTCTTCGTTGTCCTCGTTTCTCTGTCTTTCTCTTCGTCGGTATTGTACTGGAGTTTAATCAACATCACCTACATCTAGTTAGGTGGCGTTGATTTAGTTCCCGGCCTACGTACCAAGATCACAGCGCCAAAACACGAAAAAACACATTTTTGGAAATTTCTTAGAATTTTATAGCCATTTCTGGAAACAAATTATCAGTTCCCCATTAGGACGCCGTCGACGAGACGACGAGGCGCGTCGAATGACATCTCGTTTGTCTCCACTAGTGCACCGGAAGTAGTCTACCCGTGAGAGACGGAACGGCTCATCCGCAAGCATGCACACGAGGAGTTTACTCAAATACTCTATAGGGATGAAATTTTTCCTATTATGATTTTACTTTAGATTTTCACCTCACAGAGATACTTTACAAACAAGGGTTTAGGCTCCAGTGCAACAAACGGGGAAAGAAAACTGTCAATGGCGCTTTCTGAGCTGCGTTGGTGCGTGTAATTTTTGTCGAAGGGCATTAAGGTCAAGAGAGACCTCTGAAAAATACGTTGTGGGCGCGAGTTATCGTTTGCTAGACGTACCATTTTCATACACAAAATTTATTTCTGAGTAGTATTTTGTTCTCTGTTTTACTCGCGCTGAAATGTACACACTGGAAGAATTGGAGTGCAACACCTTGCCGTTTTGTAGGATTCTGCGTGCTGCAATATCAACATTTTTACGCAATGCAATAGCGCCATTTGGAGAGGAGGCTGCCGAAAAATTGTTTGACAATGCTGAATCGTTTGTCTTGGTTATTCCTTATCAAAAACATGTAGGATAAATGAAGAATTATACAAAAACAATGCAGAAAAAACGAACATATTAAGAAATATTTAAAAATATGTACTTTTGTGAAAAATATGTAAATATATGTACTTTCGGGTAAAATATGTAAATATATGTACTAAAAAGTCATCGGTTTTGGGCCCTAATCGACATGAAACGTAAATATATTGTGGTTTTGACTTGATAGAGTTAACATACGGAAATATGTAATTACATAATTATCCGGGCCCTAGTTATTATGTTACGAGGTTGCATAAATTATTTTTAGGTCGTAGGTCGTGGCTGGCCCCGTACGGGAAATACCTGTAAACGACGTCCGATATTGCAGCATGCACAGGTTTTCTAATACTAAAATAATAACACCTTCTGTCATAAAAGAAAGAACTTTCAACTTCGTTCTCTTTCGTTTATTTACTCATTTAACATGAAGCTCTACCGTCCTCTGTTGCCTTCCCTCAATAACAATGCAACAATGTACCATGAAATAAATATACTCATGCTTGGCAACGTCGTTATCACATAAATACAATATCATTCAAATGAAACTAATGATCATCAGCTGATTTCTAATTATTTATCCATTCAGGAATTCCTTTTTACCAAAAAATAATGTTATTTAAAATTTTCCCTCGTACGTACGTAATTAAAAATTTGACAATAAGAAAATGAGGTTAAAATTTTGCATCGCTTTGTTCGGTAACAATTGCATGCATCGTTTTTAAAGATTTCAATATTTCTTCAATGGACTTGTCAAAGTTTATTTTAATTTACTTAAGTATTCTCGATAAAAAAACATTTAGTTCGATGATTACGCAACAAATGCGAACACTTTCCTTTGCTGAATTCTGCCGAGACAGCGCCGTTGCCAGCTCGGTCGTCAATTGCGTGCCCAGTTGCACGCGCCAATGTATTTGCACGCACCAATCCCGCGTCTGCCGACTTTCTTCATAAAATGTCCTCCACAAAGTCCAAAACTGCTCGATCACAACTTCGAAGCACAAAATCAAAATAAAAAACTTCTTCTCTCTTCGATCATTCGCTGCGTCAATAACTGTTTTCACTATTCGTTCGTATGTCCATTGCACTGCACCGCTTCATCACAAAATGTCTAAGTCCAATTTCTCAAATCTCGAAATCATCCAACATGGATTCGACGTTGCCGTCGCAAGCTCTGAATCAGAAGTGTTCTTAAAATCATGTCGATTCACCACGTCACCTCGTGACAGCAAAATGCCGGCGAATTTCATTCTTGCATTTTTCATTGTTGTGTTCCCAATTTTTCTAAAATGCACAATATGAGTTATTCTGACGTGACTATGCGTCTATTTATTAACGCTTTTGCTCAATGTTGAAGTTTCTTGGCCAAAACATATATTTTTGATATTTAATACGTCGAAAATGCTAAATTTCTCTGTCGAAATTATACACCAATTCGTCACTTGTTTTGATATTATTAATATGTAATATTTCTTCAACTCAGAAATTCAACGTGCTATAAGTCTTTTGGATCTGCTATAATTTTATTAAATTCAGACAACGACGATTTACAACGCCTCTCGTTGCCTAATTAAGGTTTCTTCATAAAATTTTTGATATTTAAGTTATTGCATCTGACACGTCACTGGGACTTTTCTCCAATCTTCATATTCTCAATTTAAATGAACCCGTCGTCCGATCGTGTTCAAACAAAGACTACAATGTTTATTTATTTACTTTCCAGTTAACTGTATGGTCAGATTTCATTTCAAAATTATTGAATCCAATGTGTTTCCAAAATCGTCGAAATATGGCTTTCCGCGGCGCGCTGCTCTTCTGTCTTGTTACTATCGATTCACGTACATGTTGTTTTATTAATTACAGTCTAATAAATATTTATCTTTCTTTCACAATTGTTTTTGGGAAATGTGCCAGACATGAAATCATTACAATAATCATTATTTTTGTGCGTGTTGCGAGGTATAGAACATACATATACGTATGCATATATGTACATATACTAGTACGTATACGTATATGTATTCACTAAACAAAAGATCACTTATCTATGCATACGTTAGCATTTCATCAGTAATGCATTCCATATTATAGTCTTTCATAATTTCAAAGAATAGGAAACAATTCCGTAGAACCTCAATTACCCGTTTTTTTTTATAAAACGAGGTTCGCTTTTTGGGTAAATATTTTGAAAAATAAACAAGAATTTTTAAAACTTAAGGATTTATTTTATATTGTTTGATAATAAACACGTTATTTCCTGAATATAGAACGTTAAATACTACATTTTACTATTTTAAAAGTTTTCAAACTTACATTCATGACATAACTCATATCCTTACACTATGAAACTGAATGTAAGTAAATGACTGTGTAATTAAATGTTATGAAATTGCATGTTACATTTAGGTAGCTCATCTAAAAGATTATGCACAGAAATAATTGCAGTTTATATTAACTAAGTAAATGTTGGATTGTTGAGTTCATGAAAGTTCCAAATGATTTTTAGACAGTCGGAATGGTTACATATATTTATTTTCTTGGCAACGTTTCGGAGACTATATGTGTCTCCATCATCAGGCCTTTAATTATAATACAATGTCATAACCCATACGATGAAATAATAAAATTACAAAATATAAAAGCTTTAAATTTCTACTAACTTGCACTAATTTTTAATTACATTACACTAAATAAATTGCAAGTAAAAGGCAAGTACGTAGTAAAAAAATTCCATACTCACATGAATTTGTATATTATAAAATTTATTCTTTTCTTATTCTTTATTATTCATTATTCATCATTGGACAAGTCCACTCTTATTCTTAGATAGTACGGACATGAATGTTCCTGTGTCTCAAGAATTCTGGGAGGGGTAAGTTTATTAGAAATAACAGCTGGATGACTATTTAATTTTCTATTAAATTTTGTTAAGATAGAATCATAACTTTGTGAAAACTGATTGCATTCAAGTTGAAAATTCATAGAAGGATACATTTTTACATATAATGATTCCAGAACTAGTCTCGAACACCAGTTAGCTCATCAAATGGTCCTTTGCTTCCATCGGCACAATTCAGGGTAGTGCTTGCTATCAAAACAATTCTGAAATTCAAGATTCAACCATGAGAACTGAAGAAATTGCTCAACATCAAGGAAATAATATACGTAGTTATTCAGTCTCCAAATAACATTTCAGCATTTCCTGGATTAAATTATAATAACGTCTATGGACTACATTCAGCTACAATAACAAATGAATCTTCATCCCCACTACCTCAAGATCAAACTAGTAACTTTTCTGGTACTTCGACTCCTCTATCTCAAAACAGTGAATATACAGAATTACAAGCAGTTAACCCCAACTCTCGCACCATCTCTCCAGCAATTACGTTATCAAATTGTCAAAGTGACATTCCTATGCAATCAGCAACGACTCAATCCAAAAGTGACTCCAGAAAAGGAGAAGGCTCTTGATTACTTCAACAACCAGGTAGAAGATCTACACTTTTCAATTGCAACATGACCACAAATGGAATTCCACTACAAAATAATTATGGACCACTATCAGATCTACAAGATGAACATGAAGAATGAAGAACTTCCAACAATTTCCATTCCTCCAATAATAGTTTCAAATGTTTATAATTTTAATAATCTTCTTCAAGATATAAAAAATATTATTCAAAATGATTTCATAAAAAAACTATAAAGAAAATGTTAAAATTAACTTTCAATCAATTGAAGATTTTTGTGATACAAATAATATACAATATTACTCGTACCGTGACCCTACTATTAAAACTCTCACAGTTTTATTTAAAAATATACCTACTACCTATTCAAACGAAATTATATTTAATGAATTAATCAAACTTAATTATCCAGTTCAAAAGGTATACAGATTATTTAATGAAAACCGTGAACCTATAGACATTTGTTCAATAGAACTAACTAAAAGTGCTGAAGCTTCTAAAATCTTCAAATTGGAAAACATTTTTCATAGTGTAATAAAAGTCCAAGCCAAAACATCAAATAATCAACCTATTTAATGTAAGAGATGCCAAAAATTCAATCGTACACAAGCCAATTGTAGGTTAATCCCAAGTTGTGTAATATATATTGAAAACCACCATTATTCGAACTGCCCTCTTCCATAAACAACCCCTTCGGTTTGTGTTAATTGTCTCGGAATGCACACTGCTAATTACAAAGGTTGCCCTGCATTTAAAGAATTACTTAAACCAAATAATTCTAATAATTCAAATTCACACTTGTTAATAAATACAAATTTGCATTCTCCTTCTCCAAAATTAAATGCACAAAACTTTCCACACTTTCCCCAATCTCAAACCTTTCAAAATAACAATTCTATTCAAAATCCCCCTTTTAAAACAAATCATACCGTATCTCCAACATATAATCACACATCACCTAAATTCTCATACTCTGATATATTAAAACAAAAATCTTCTACTTCAAATTACACATCTTTAATTACCAAACATAGTTCAACAAATTATTTCTACACTTATCCCACAAATACAGACTTTATTACAAAACCTTCTTTCTCCACTTTTTAATGGCCATTAATAACAATATAAATATAAATATAACACTACTAAACTGGAACGATAATGGACTAAAGCGACAACAAAATATTTTTAATAACTTTTTATCTTACCACAATACTGACATATCCTGTATTTCTGAAACTCATCTGACCCCTAAAGAAAAACTATATTTAAAAGGTTATAAAATTTATAGAAATGATAGGATTTCTAATCATGCTTCTGGTGGAGTAGCAATAATAATCAAGAATTCTATATTTCATCAACAAACATTTTTCCTATATCTGACATTTTAGAATGTATAGCATTAGAAATTAAAATAAAAAACATGATTTACTCCCTATATTCTATTTATAAACCACCAAACAAACCCTTTCCTACTCAAATTTACAACCTCATTTTTCAATCTTCTAATCCAATTACACTCATGGGAGATTTCAACAGTAAAAAATATTTCTTGGGGATGCAACTCATCCAATCCGCAGGGTATACGTCTATAACAATATATAATTCAAAATAATTTAGACATACATGCACCCTTCGAACCAACATACTATTCTAATCATAGCAATATCATACCAGATATTTTAGATATAATATTTACAAAATATGTTAAATTACAATTCTGTCAATCCCCACTTCCTAAATTAGATTCTGATCATCTCCCTATTAAAGTATGTTTTAATTCTTCACTATTAAAAATTAACTATCCCCTTCATAACTTTCGAATAAATTGGAATACATATCGTTCATATATAAATTAAAATTTTAACTCCCCAAAGAACTTAGATAATACACAAAAATTGACATAAAATAGAAAGATTCACTAAAACACTTCTAGATGCATATAAATATTCCAGTACACACATTAAACCGTACATTCATACTCGATCTCTCCCTATAAATATCTTAAATCTTATTAAATCTAAACGTATCCTAAGACGATTCTGGCAACAAACACGTCGCCCTGACATTAAAAGAAAAATCAACAAGTTATCACGCATTATCAAATTACGTATAGACCAATAGGCCTATGAATTAGATAAATTTCAAAATTACGTCGCACAAATACATCCCAGTAGCAGATCACAGTGGTCAACAATTAAAAAATTAACAAAATCTTTTTCCCCTATTCCAATATTAAACAACGGTTCTACATCTACCTACATCGATTTTCAAAAATCAAATTTAATCGCAGATCAACTAGAAAAGTCTTTTACACCAAACCCTATAATAAATCAAACTTTAATAAGCGAAATTGAGTCTTACATCTCTTCTCCAAATTATTCAGTACCTTCAAAAATTAAGTTTATTTCTCCTGTAGAATTTCAAAAAATAACACAAAAGTTAAATATTCACAAAACTTCAGGATATGATTCTATTTCAAACAAAATGATAAAAGAACTTAATTTACGAATTTTATCGAAATTAACAAATATATTCAATTCAATACTTCGCATTTATTTCCCGCGATCATGGAAATTAGCTTACGTTATCCCCGTATGTAAACCAGGCAAGGATCCCCACCTTCCCTTTAACTACACACCTATTACTCTCTTATCTTCATTGTCTAAAAGTTTTGAAAAACTACTACATTCTAGATTATTATCCTATGTTTCCTCGACACAAGCAATTCCAAATTACCAATTTGGTTTTCGAATTAATTATTCGACATCTCACCGATTATTACGCGTTTCTGAATTAATAGCTCAGAACTTTCATAAAAAGGAACATACAATTGGAATTTTTCTCGATATTGCCCAAGCGTTTAATAAAGTTTGGCATTCTGGATTACTTTCTACTTTCCCGTATACGTACGTATACACGGAGTGATATACGTAGTAGAGGGAAAGTTATGTAATGCCGCGCGAAAAAATGGCCAATTTTCGGCGGAAAAAAATTATTTGTCGGGCCGTGAAAACGAAACAGTGGATAAAACCAGTTGCTAAATTAAGAAAACAAATCCCCTAACACGTGGTGTAGCCAGAAACCCTGGTTTCTAAGTCCTTGATACCGAAAACCCAATTGAAAGGAAAACGTCCGTCTGTCTGTCAACACTGCTAGCGCCTAAACCATACGTGCGATATCTTCCAAAATGCATATTCCCTGGTCGATCTGATTATAGTCATAGCTTTGAGATTTTGAAAAAGATTCTTCAAAATTTGGGGGTACTTTATACGAAGCCCCCAGGGGATTTTCAACATTTTCTCAAAAACGGCTCCAAAGTTTTTCTTTAAATTTCTTGTATGAATAGAGTAAACTACACTTTTTAACGTGGCATAGGTGCGATTTTCACGTACAGCTCTGAATTTTCGAAAATTGTGAAAGTTTGTTTTTCGGAGTCATTCTCCAACTACAAAATTGAAGATAGGGATTTTTTCTTCAAGTAAAATTTGTTCTGCATATTGAGTTCTTTAATGTAAATGTTTTTTCAAAATGTTAGTAGTTTTCTTGCAATATTGCGTGCAATATGTGCAATTTTAAAAAATTACAAAAACAACATTTTCTCAAAAACGGCTCCAAATTTTTTCTTTAAACTTTTGGTAGGGATAGTGATAAATTTACTCTATCAGATGGCATAAAGGCCATATTGGTCTATCGGTTGGTTTTTTCAAAAATTACAAAAATGTAAATTTTTTTTTACTTGTCTCTCACGTCGTTAATATTTACATTAGCGGCGATTTTTTCACATTATTATATTTACGAGTATATATGCTTTAAATAAGTTTCTCGAAAACACAACCGTTTTCTGTGAAAAGTAGCTCAAATTTCGGCATTTTCAGAAACGGACAAACAAATGACAAAAAAAAGTACTTTTGGCCGTGATAGATGACAGCTGGCAAGAAAGAGTTAGTTGCAATTCCGAATAGCTAGCGAAGACCCAAGGAAATAGAAAACTAATATGGGAAAGTCTGTAGTCAAATTACATTAGATAGGAATTCCTGTATATTTATTCGAAATAATAAAAAAATATCTACATAATCGTAAATTTTGTGTGAAAATTAATACTTCTTATTTTACTTCTCGTTATATCTTCTCAGGAATTCTTGAATACTTTCACCTTTACTTTTCAATATATACATGTCAGATATTCCACACCTTCCTTTACCACCATAGCACTGTATGCACTGTACGCCGATGATACTGCCCTTTTTTCATTTCACAAAAATATACATATACTCGAAATTCTCTACAAAATTCTTTAAATATATATATATATATATATATATATATATATATATATATATATATATATATATATATTAAATGGACCCAACAATGGAGAATAATAATAAACCCATCTAAAACACAAACAAAAATTTTCGCATTTACTAATCCCCTTGTCTCAAAACAAATAATATAAATATATACCTTAGATAGAAAATCACATTCCAATTACTTATTTAGGACTACATTTCGACCGTCGTTTAACCTGGAAATCCCACATTCAAAATATTGCAAATAAAACGTACCAAAAATATCAAAATTATACCCGTTAACTAATAAATTTTCAAAATTACAAATTGAGTGTGGTATTTAAATATTTAAAACAATAATAAGACCTTCACTTACATATGCATGCCCATTTTGGTGTAATGCATCTGCGTCAAACACGAAGAAAATACAAACCATTCAAAACAAATTTTTATGGAGAATTCTAATAGCTGAATGGTTCATCTCCAACAAGCAGATACATAAAGAATTACAAATAGAATCAATTAAGACATTTATAATTACTCAATCTTCAAACTTCTTCAACTCTTTAGCAAATTTTCCTGCTCATCAACATTTTGATTTAGGGCAAAATTATAACTTAAAACGTATTCGTTCCCGCTTCCCCAAAGATATATTTCACCCTCCGTAAATAAATTTCTAAACCTTTTCTAAATAATTCTTTCCCTTAAAACTCAACATTTATAATAATAAAAATTATTAAATTCGAATTAAAAATCGAGTTTTTATTTCATGTTTTATTGAAACATAATCATAATTAGCAGTAATTATGATTTAAATTATGGCATCTCCAAAAAATGTTATGTTATAGTAATGTTTTCAATCATCCTGAAAAATTTGTATGCAATTGATCAGGAAATAAATAATATTAAAAAAAAGAATTCAGTTTATTTGATTTAGGAATCGGATCCTTGACATGACGAACTACATTAGATTTATTTATAATCGTATTGACAAGGACCACATTGGGGAAATTATTTGAAAATATCTTTATATAGTTGTTGATACTCGGAACAAAAGGCAGCGAAAATATAATTTTATCAAATTTTTGAAAAGCTGGCGGATTACCTATTACGCAATTCTTTTCAAAAGATCTCTGTACCAATTGATTCAACTTCTGGCATACGTTTTTTTAAATAAATTTAATGGGATATGAATTTCTTGTTAACAATAAAAATATGTTTTCAAGGTTTGCAGGATAGAATATAAAATCTGAAATACGAAAAACTCTTTCAACCAGATTCTTGACAAGGGCAATTTTCATTACGGTAGGATGATTGGAACATTACACTAATCTTCGTGCAAAAATGATAATGTTTTCACAGAAAACTTATGCCATCTTATCCATCACTAGCGTATTGCTTACAAAACTTCTAGACACATTTATTCACAATTCTTGGTAACTTTATTAGAAATAAAGGCTGGACGACTTTTGAATTTTCTATTAAATTTTGTTAAGATAGAATCATAACTTTGTGAAAACTGATTGCATTCAAGTTGAAAATTCATAGAAGGATAAATTTGTGTATATCATTATATAATGATTCCAGAACTAGTCTCGAACACCAGGTAGGTTCTGTAGTTAAAATTGTGGGATTGAGAAAATCAATAAAATGATCGTGTTTTATTCTGTGAGCAGTTACGGAATAAATATATGTAATAATTACGACAGTCAAAATCATTTGGAACTTTCATAAACTCAACAATTTACAAGAGACAGTCTACAGTTCAGCTTGATAAATGTTGGGTTCATTTTATTAACATCTTTTAAATAAAACTAGTTGAATTGCGAATAAATGTGTCTAGAAGTCTTGTAAGGAATACACTAGTTTAAGATGGCATACGTTTTCTGTGAAAACATCATTTTTGCACGAAGATTAGTAAATAGTATTGTAATGTTTATAGTTAATTTTATTAATTAATGTGTTTAACGTCAAAAACAATTAAAAGCTTTGTGAGTTAAGGTGCTTAAAATGACTTACAATGAAGGTTTTCGAAAACTGAAAAGGTATCTGTGAAAAAGAGCTTCAAATTTTTGTAGTAGAATTAAATCAACATAGCGATATCTTGATGAGTGTATCAGTGGCGGATTACCCACTAGGCAACATAGGCTGCAGCCTAGGGCGGCAAATTTTTAGGGGCCGCAAATTTTATTTTAGAAAGTCGTTTTTTTAATGTTTTATAGTAACTTTTTATATGCATTTATGTAAGTTCTTCTCACATAACATATTTTTTAGGATTCACCTTAAAGCCAGTTTACAAAAATCAGTGCAAGGCTTTGGCAACGCCGCGTACCCCTTCCACCAGCTGTCAAGTACACAGAAGTATTAATCGGAGAATATTATGGTGGTTTCCATTGTAACTCTTTTTTCATAACCTTTATCTATTAAATATAAAAATGAGTGACGGAAGAATTAGACACAGTGGTTCTGAATATCGGAAACGTGCTCGTGAAAAGCAAGATCCAGAAGAAGAAGTTTAAAAAATACACAAAAATTAGATTCATTTTTTAAGAAAAATGTTACACCAATCGACAGCAATAGGGTATAGTAGTAGAATTACAAGCATGAATTTGAAAAATAATATATACAAATAGACTATTTTTACTTTCCCGTATACGTACGTATATACGGAGTGATATACGTAGTATAGGGAAAGTTATGTAATGCTGCGCGAAAACATGGCCAATTTTCGACGGGAAAAAATTAATTGCCGGGCCGTGAAAACGAAAAAGTGAATAAAACCAATTGCTAAATTAAAAAAATCCTCTAACACGTGGTGTAGCAAGAAACCCTGTTTTCTAGGTCCTTGATACCGAAAAACTAATTGAAAGGAAAACGTTCGTCTGTCTGTCCGTCTGTGAAGACTGCTACCGCCTAAACCATACGTACGATTTCTTCCAAAATGGATATTCCCCGGTCGATCTGCTTCTAGTCAAAGCTTTGAGATTTTGAAAAAGATTCTTCAAAATTTGGGGGTACTTTACATAAAGCTCCCCGGACATTTTCAAAATTTTCTAAAAAATGGCTCCAAATTTTTTCTTTAAATATCTTGTAAGAATAGAGTAAAATACATTTATTAAGGTGGCATAGGTTCGATTTTCACGGTTAACTCTGAATTTTCGAAAATTACAAAAGTTTGAATTTTATTCGGCGTCTTTCTCCAACTACAAAAATGCAGATAGAAATTTTTACTTCAAATAAAATCAGTCCTCTTTAGTGAGTTACTTCTTTAAAGTCGTGTACATTTTTTTTTTGAAAATTTTAGAATCTTCGCGCAATAGTTCTTGCAATATTTGTAATGTTAAAAATATACAAAATGAAGATTGTCTCAAAAACGGCTCCAATTTTTTCTTTAAACTTTTGGTAGGGATAGAGCTGAATGTACTCTATGAGATATCATAAACACCATATTGCTGTATTCTTTTGTTTCTTCAAAAATTGCAAAAGTGTAATTTTTTTGACTTGTGTTTCACGTCGTTAATATTTACATCATCAGCGATTTTTTCACATTATTATATTATTGTGTACATGTGCTTCAAATAATTTCAAGTAAAGTTTCTCGAAAACTCAATCGTTTTCTGTGAAAAGTAACTAAAAATTCCGCATTTTTAGAAACGCTCAAACGCCATTTTCTCGTAAATGGCTTCAATTTTTTTCTTCAATGTTTTGGAATGGATAGTGCTAATTGCACTCTTTAATATGACGTAAAATTTATTTTGAGGCATTTTTTTGGACGGACAGACGTTTTGCATTCAGCTGGCTTTTCGGTATTAAGGATCCACAAAACAGGCATAATGACTCCATCACGTGTTAGGAGATTTTTTTTCTTAATTTAGTAACTGGATTTATCCACTTTTTCGTTACCAGAGCCCTGTAATAAGAGTTTTTTCTGCCGAAAATCCGCCTTTTTTTCGCGCAACATTACATAACTTTCCCTGTACTATAAATACCTATGGTATACGGGAAAGGAAAAACATTAATAACTCTCTAATGAAATTTGGAAACTATGTGAAAATGGTTTTGTACTTGCTTAATAAGTGCACAAGGCATAACTAAAAGACTGAAATTATCCTGTAAATATTCAAGAAAATATAAAAAAATTAATGATGATGGGGTCCAAAAATACCCCAGATATAGTACAAGGGTAAAATGCATATATTGCAAATTTTACGTGCAGGTTTGCGTGTATAATTTTAACTTTTTCAGTGCATGAAGTTCCGGGTTTCGGAAGATGACGTTTCGAAGCAATTAGGACGTGAGGAGTTTAACAGAAATGTTTCCTGTCTATCCTCTGTATTCATAGGAATACTCTTAGATTTGAGGAAAGGGAAGAAAGTACGCTTTCATAAAAATGAAAAGGTTACAAGACAAACTACTTGAATGTTAAACTAGCGCTCCGCCCACATGTGGGATTCGTCACCATCGAGCGTGTAACTTTCGATGTATACAGTACAACAGAAAAGCGCCACGTTTGACATCACATCACACATCATAAGAGATAGTACTTCCTTCTTATCCTCGGACGCGCCAAAGCTCCAAGTGTTAATGAAAGGAAAAACTTTTTTCAATTTTCAAAACTCTTTCAATGAAGAAGGAAAACATACGTGTACTCACAAGCATGTTTACTTTAAAAAGGAGAATAAATGATGAGCACTATTCACAAAAGGTAAGCTGAACTCTTTTCAAAACACTTCTAGACATTCCTGAAGTTCCAAAGAAAAATTAAAGAGCAAATTGCACTTCCTGACTTTTCACATCAATTTACACTCCTGATAATACTCTTATCTCCAGCCGTAGTTATAGAAGGGATCTTAAATATGAAATGGTACTGCCGAAATAAAGTCTCGCGCGACACCTTGTCACACCGTTCGCTAATCTGCCGCAGTGCGTGGCAACAGTGCAACAACTTCAACTCTTTACCAAAACACGCCATACGACTTCACATCACGCCGCACCTCTCCACGCCATGTCACGCCATGCCACGCTATAATCGTGCCACACCACGCTCCCTTTAGCCTCTCACCACCACCACAGCCCTGTTACGAACTCCGGGGTGGCCAGCTGTTGGTAGGTGACTGGCATCGGCGGCGGGGGCAAGGGGCGGCGGCGGCTGCTGCTACTGCTGGAGGGGGGCAGGCCGGGGCATCGCTCAGTCACACACAGTTTATATGGCCCTAGCGGCAAAATTAGGCAGGCCGGGCGCGCACAGCGGGAAAATCTGTTTTTTAGCGGGACGCACGAAATTCATATTTGCGCCCCATAATTCACTGCATCACCATGGAACTCTCATAACAGGCGGGAATCTTGCTCAAAGAGCGTCCAGCTGGGTAAAAAGTTCTATGTTTTAAGAAGCGCCGGGAAAAGTGTGCTAACACTCAGGGAATATCAACAATGCAGGGAATGCAACAATGGCATTCCGTTTCGCGCTCGCAAATTTCTGTGAATTACGTGTCATTGTTGTGACTTGATATAGCTGTGTGAAAAGGAGTTATAATTGTCAAATTTATGTTGATATTTGAATCAAAATATTTAATTTTTGCACCAAATGCTGTCCCTCCTGTAATGAGTATTGCATTTTTTGCATTTTTTGCTGCATCCTGGCCCTATGAAATGCATTTCTCTATTGTCCGGGGTAGCGCAGAAATTGCAATATTTCAATACTACGTAGCTATTTCCAATCACGCGGGAAAGTATGTGCTGTTGTAGCACCATTAGTTTTGTTTGATTTAAATTTGAAATATATTTTTCAGCTTACTTCATGGCAGACGACGGGTATGATGTTTGGATCGGAAACACCCGTGGCAACTACTACTCGCGGGAGCACGTGAACTTAACTGCTAAAGATAAGGAGTTCTGGCGTTTCAGGTGAGTTAAAAACTTCCAGAAAACTCAAAAATAGCATGTATTCTGAACACGTTTTCATCTGCAAATAAACTTTGTTAATGGAAAATAAATCTCTTTTAGTTGGCATGAAATGGGGATGTACGATACCCCAGCAATGGTCGATTATGTATTGAAAGAAACTGGACGAGACAAACTTATTCACGTTGCTCATTCTATGGGCAATAATATATATTATGTAATGTTGTCTAACAAGCCGGAGTATGTGAATAAATTCCGACTTAAAATCGATGTAGCTCCGTCAGTTTTCTGGGACAACATGAAAGCACCTGTCGGCAAAATAATAAGAGACAATCATCGTTTAATAAAGGTATGGTGTAAAACATTTTAGATAAACAATAAAACTAAATGTGTCACATTTCGAACTAGTGGTGCTACAGAATGGCACAGACTTTCCCGTATTAGTTTTCTATTTCCTTGGGTCTGCGCTAGCTATTCGGAATTGCCACATACTCTTGCCAGCTGCCATCTATCACCGCACAAACTACATTTATTGGCATTTTCTTAATTTTTCGGTTTCCTAATGGCAGAACGGAAATACTCATTTTAGAATATTAAAGAACACAAACACCGGGTCATAAATGGCAATTTTCTTTTAAAAATTATGTGCCATTTTAAAGAAAATTGCGTTTTAGCGCTAGTGAAAATGCGAAATTTGAAGCTCATTTTCACAGAAACGTTTTGAGTTTTCAAAATACTTTATTTGAGGTTATTTGAAGCACTTACACTCACAAATATAATTATCTTCACAAATTGCTGGTAATGTGCATAATAAAGATGTGAGAGATCTTTGAAAAAAATTATATTTATATAACACAGGCCAACGACCAAAAAACTTTTTGTATGTGTTCACCTAATTCTTATCATTTTAAGTGTGCTGATTCCAAAAATAACAATAAAAATGTATCACCAATCATTTGTTCACATTTTAGCATTTTACCTGTATAGCTAGGAAAATGCTGCTCTGAGTATCTAGATATGTATGAGATGCAGGAAGTTATAAATTTCCATATTTTCTATGTGAAACGGATAGGAGGGCACGAGATTAGCATTAGACTGGAAAGAATTGGCCGGTAACAAAATCTTTAAACCCGGGGAAAAGAACATTCTACGGGAACATGTGGTGGATCAACATAAGATTCTCCTCCCTCCATTGCACATAAATTTAGTTCTCATGAAACAATTGCCTTACCTAAAGATGAGCAGTGTTTCAAGTACCTTTGTGAAAAGTTTATGCAATTCGTCTGCAGCAAAATTATTAAAAGAGGGTATCTTCATTGAGACTGATATTAAAAAGTGATGTTTGATCCCCAATTTGAACTACATTTGACAAAAAATAAAAATGAAGCGTAGAGTGCTTTTAATCACGTTATTAATAAGTTCTTAGCCAACAAAAAAGACCAAGATTATCAAGCAATTGTTGTCAATATGCTGAAAGATTTGAAGAAATTGAGATGTTTAATGAGCCTCAAGGTTTACTTCTTAAACAATCATTTACAATTCTTTCCGGACAATTTAAGTGATGTAAGTGAAGAACAAGGTGCGTGTTTTCATTAAGATCTGAAAGTGATGAAAAAACGTTATCAGGGACGCTGGAACACCAGTATGATGGGAGATTACTGTTGGTCACTTCACCGAGAGAGTCTGCAAACGGCGTAGAGGAGAAAGAGCTATATCAGGGGCTTTAAAGAAAGGAAATATACGTCAATGGACACGTAAAGACTTTGTAGAATGTAATGTTAAGAATATAAAGCACCTATGTTTAAACGAAGTTCTGTTGGTATTTTGGCGGACGTTTATTTTTCACATTATTAGCGTATATAGCATATTTTCCCAAATCGTAATAGATCAAATTCTGACCAAACTGTGGGTGATGGAAAGAAATAGAATTCAGATACGGATTCAGCACCCAAAAAACTTTATAAACAAAACCTTTCTACACAAGTATATAAATACAAATAAGAACTAGTGGTGTTACAGAATGGCACAGACTTTCCCGTATTAGTTCTCTATTTCCTTGGGGCTCGGCTAGCTATTCATACTTGCAACATACTCTTGCCAGCTGCCATCTATCGCCGCCCACACTATATTTTTTACTTTTTCTTTTTCGCTTTCCTAGTGGTAGAACGAAATATTATTTTTAGAATATTAAAGAACACTAAAACCTCGACATCAATGGCAATTTTCTTAGAAAAATTTGGAGCCGTTTTTACGAAAATGGTGAAGCGCTATTAAAATTCCAAATTTGAAGCCCTTTTAAACAGAAAAAAGTTTGTGTTTTAAACTTGCTGGAAATGTGCATATTAACGGTCTTTTAGAAAAATACATTTGTGTCTTTTTGAAAAAACAAAAAAAAAAAAAACTTTACGTCATATTAAAGGGTGCAATTAGCACTATCTATTCCAAATGTTTGAAGAAACAATTTGCAGCCATTTATGAGAAAATGGCGTTTGAGCGTTTCTGAACATGTGACATTTTGAGCTAGTTTTCACAGAAAATTGGTGCGTTTTCGCCAAACTTTACTTGACAGTATTTAAAGCACACGTAGTCATTAATACAATAATGTCAACAAATTGTCGCTAGTGTAAATATTAACGACGTGAGAGACAAGTCAAAAAATTCATTTTTTCCACTTTTTTAAAACAGAAAAGGATAGAGCAATATGGCATTATGTCATCTAATATAGTACGTTTGGCACTATCCCTACCAAAAGTTTAAAGAAAAAATTTGGAGCCTTTTTGAGAAAATCTTGTTTTTGTAATTTTTTTAAATTGCACATATTGCATGTAATATTGCGAGAAAACAAGATAAGTTTTCAAAGAAATGTACATGACCTTAAAGAAAGAACTCCCTATGAAGAACAAACAGAACATTGTATTTGAAGGGAAAATCTCTATCTGCAATTTTGTAGTTGGAAGAAGACGCCGAATAAAAATCAAGCTTTCACAATTTTTTGCAATTTTGCAATTTTCTAAAATTTAGAGTTAACTGTGAAAATGGGACGTATGCCACCTTAATAAGAGTAATTTACTCTATTCTTACAGGGAATTTAAAGAAAAAATTTGGAACCGTTTTTGAGAAAATTTCGAAAATGTCTGGGGCGTTCTTATAAAGTACCCCCAAAAAATTAATTAATGTTTTTCAAAATCTCAGAGCTTTGACTCAGGCCACATGGACATGGGTTTCTTGAATTTGGAAAAAATCGTACGCATGGCTTGTAGGCGGATGGACGGACGTTTTGTTTCAATTGGTTTTCGGTATCAAGGACCCACGAAACGAGTATTCTGGCCACGCCACGTGTTAGGGGATTTTTCTTCTTAATTTAGCAACGGATATTATACACTTTATCGTTTACAGAGCCCGACAATTAATTTTGTTCTGCCGAAAATTCTCCGTTTTTCGCGCAGCATTACATAACTTTCCCTATACTACGTATATTACTCCTATATACGTACGTATACGGGAAAGTAATAATAGTACCTTTTTACTTTCCGGTATACGTAAGTATAGATGAGTTAATATGTAATGCTGCGGAAAATAGATTTCGAGATTTCAACGGAAATACACGTTTTGGGGTCCCATGATACCGAAAAAGTGGTTCTTTTCAAAACGTCCCTCCGTCCGTCCGTCTTCCTACAATCACAAAATTGAAGATCTAGATTTTTCCTCCAAATGAAATTTGTTGTATAAAGTGAGGTCATTGATTAAGGTCATGTACATTGTTTTGAAAATTTTAGTAGTTTTTTGGCAGTATTGCACGAAATATTTGCAATTGTAAAAAATTACAGAAACAAGATTTTCTCAAAAACGGCTCCATTTTTTTCTTTTAACTTTGTTAAAAGGTTGGTTAGTCCTAAATGTACTTTATGAAATGATATAAACTTGCTCTATTCTTACGTATTTTCAAAAATTACAAATATGAATTTTTTTGAATTGTTTCTCACGTCGTTAATATTAGATTAGCGGCCATAAGTTCATATTGTTATATTTATGAGTACATGTGCTTTAAATAATGTCCTACTATGTTTCTCGAGAATTCAACCGTTTTCTGTGAAAACTAGCTCAAAATTCCGCATTTTCAGAAACGCTCAAACGCCATTTTCTCATAAATGGCTCCCAATTTTTTCTTCAAACTTTTCGAACGGATTGTGCTAATTGCACTCTTTAAAATGGCCTAAAGTTCAATGTGGAATATTTTTTGTTTTTTCAGAAATTACACAAATCTAATGTTTTGAACGATGTCTCACGCTTTTAATGTGGACATTACCAGGAATTTGTAAACAGTATTTTATTTGTGCTTCAAAAGGCAAAGTTAAAGTGCTTCAAATGGCATCAAATGTGTTTGGAAAACTCCAAAATTTTCACGGGAAAAACTTCTCATTTCGCATGTTTTCACGCTTAAACGCCACTTTCTTAAAAACGGGTCGAAATTATTCAAGAAAATTGGCATTTAGAACAAAATTTTAGTGTTCCTTTATATTAGAAAATTAATATTTCCGTTCTAATGTTAGAAAACCGAAAAATCAAGAAAATGTAAAAAAATGTACTTTGTGCGGCGATAGATGGCAGCTGGCACGAGTATGGCTGAGTATGGGGCAATAGCGAAAAGCTAGCCCAGACCCAAGGAAATAGAAAAATACGAGAAAGTCTGTGCCATTCTGTAGGACCACAAGTTAAATGCGTATTTAACATTTTAACTGCCTATTTCTCCACATTTTCGTGCCTATAAATCCGCAGCTTATTTATTATACTAAATATGTTTGATAGATGATAATGGATCATCAAAATACATACGAGTTATTGAGACCAAGTCCTGCTCGCAAAGCGTTCTACTTCTTCGGTTGCCATAAAAATTCTTCTCAACGAAAATTGTGTAGCACCCTTTTCTACGCTTCTGTGGGGGTGTCAGGAATTCGAGATAAGGTAAGTTCAACTTTATCATTTATTTGAAATAATATCATAATTATGATGTGAAAAAACCTAAATGTGCGTCATTGAATAAACAGGAAAATAACTTCATTTATATTTGTATTATCAATACATTTATAATGCATTTAATCGTCAACTCTATGAGTTATGCAGTATCTCACTTTAATATTCGGCCTCTATTAATATCGTAATTGATCTGGAATAGTTTACCAAGAACAAGATCTTGAAACGCGAAAGGTAAATAGTACAAGCTGTTCGGGCCCACAGCAAAGAAGAATTATGCATAATTTATTTCCATACTAGGCGATGCAGAATTCGCTAATTTGCGAGCATTCCAGCTCCAGACAGACGAGGCTCTCAGAATGCGCGCGCCGCGCAACGCCCCCGCGCCGGCGACCCGTCGCCTCACGACGCTTCGCACATGAGTTTGAACACGCAACGATTCTGAACGGTCGTAACGAGCCCTTTGTTCTAGAAGGCTCCGGAATCAGTTCAAATACTAATCGGTTACAGGCTAATCACCATCCCCACTCCAACCCTCCCAATTCGCAGGAAAATTTGGCGGCGCAACTGCCGCAGAGAGCAAATCAGTTTTGTAGTGAACCTCATGTAAATCACACATACGTGATTCGCATCCAGAGGCGGGATTTAGGGGGGCACTGCCCTCCCACAATCTTGGGACAAATTTTAACTAGTGGTGCTACAGAATGGCACAGACTTTCCCGTATTAGTTTTCTATTTCCTTGGGCCTGGGCTAGCTATTCGGAATTCCCACATACTCTTGCCAGCTGCCATCGACCACCGCCCAAACTACATTTTTTGACATTTTCTTAATTTTTCGGTTTCCTAATGGTAGAACGGAAATATTAATTTTACAATACTATAAAAGAAAACTCAAACCTTGTCTTAATTCGCAATTTTCTTTGAAAAATTTGGAGCCGTTTTTAAGAAAATGCTGTTTAAGCGCTACTGCATATTCGAAATTTGAATCTCTTTTTCACAAAATAATTTCAAGTTTTCGAAAAATTTCATTAGAAGTCATTTTAAGAAATTAAACTCACAAATACAGTAGTATTTACAAATTGCTGTAATTGTGCATTTTAACGATGTGAGAGATCTTTCAAAAAATTTACATTTGTGTAATTTTTGAAAAAATAATTAAATATTACGTCATATTAAACAGAGCAATTAGTACTATGCCTTCCAAAAGTTGGAAAAAAAATTGGAGCCATTTATGAGAAAACGGCATTTGAGGGTTTCTGAAAAGGCGGGATTTTGAGCTAGTTTTCACAGAAAAAGGTTGAGCTCTCGTGAAACATTATATGATATTATTTAAAGCACATGGACTCGTAAATATAATAATGTGAAAAATCGCCGCTAATGTAAATATTAACGAATTGGGGTACAAGTAAAAAAAATTCCATTATTGAAATTTTTGATAAAACAAAAGAATAGAACAATATTGTGCTTACGTCATTTAGTACTATTCCTACCAAAAGTTTAAAGAAAAAAATTGAAGCCGTTTTTGAGAAAGTCTTCTTTATGTATTTTTTTAAATTGCACATTTTGCACACAGTATTGCGCGAAAACCAAAATTTTCAAAAAATCTCACTAATTTTCGAAAGAAATCACTTTGGAGAACAAACTTTATTTGGCGATAAAATCTCTATCTTCAATTTTGTAGTTGTAGGAAGACGCCGACAAAAATTCAAACTTTTGCAATTCTCGAAAATTCAGAGTTTTCAACCAACATGAGACCTGCGTCATACTTTTAAATGACCTTCAGACTATCCAACAACACAATTTAGTCAAAATTGTTGGCGCCATTGTTTTGAAAATTTTGAAAATGTCCCAAGGGCTTCATGAAAAATATTCCCCAGACTTAAAATATCAGTTTCAAATTCAAGGGACTGCGAGTTTATTCAGATCTATCGGAGAGTATCACTTTTGGAAAAAATCGGCTGAACGGTTTAGTCGCTAGCGTTGTTCACAGACGGACGGACGGACAGACGTTTTGCTTTCAATTGGTTTTTCGGTATCAAGGACCCACAAAATAGGGATTCTGGCTGCACCACGTGTTAGGAGATTTTTTTTCTTAATTTAGCAACTAGATTTATCCACTTTTTCGTTACCAGGGCCCTGTAATAAGAGTTTTCTGTCTAAAATACGCCGTTTTTTTCGAGCAGTATTACATAACTTTCTCTATACTATACGTACGTAAAGCGTACGGGAAAGAAAAATCACCGTAATCGATTAATTGGAGAACTCAGAATAATATACTCAAGTACACGGATGTTTTATTATTACTTGTTTGATATATGCTTTGTTAAGGCTGTTTACTTTATTTCTTATGTTATTCTTTGTGTTGACAGAACAAACTGCCCATTCATTTAGCCCGCATGATGGAATCGACCTCTGGGCCCACAATGGTTCATTTAGCTCAAAATGCCAAGTCTGGTAAGAGGAATTTGGTAACAAAACCTACATAAATTTCAAACAAGTACCACCATTGAAATATTAAAATTTATATGCATTACTGTAGGTCGGTTTTGTCAATTCGACTACGGAACTCAAGGTAACATAAAACACTACGGAACACCACACCCACCAGAATATGATCTGAAGAAAGCCACAGTACCCACGGTACTCTACACCTCAACTGGCGATGATCTTGTCCCGGCCGACGTAAGTAGAAGACTTCTTTTTATAAAACTTAACCAATTAGAAGTATGTTTTCGAGAAGAGTTGAGATCCGTTTTCTAGTGAGACGATCTGTCTCTTAAAATAAGTTTCGTAACCTATTACATTTAACAAACAAAATTCAATTATCAGATTATTTACGTTAAAACATGACCGTACGTGCTGTTCACTTATAACTCAATAAGTAGGACCTTTGCATTTACATTTCGAGAGAAACGATGGTAGTAAGTGCACTGAGGTTGTGTGCATGTGTAAGTGACGTGGACGTCCGCGAGTGTCGTGGGGGCGTAAGTGCATGACTGATTTTTGCTGAAAAAATTGAAGTCCATTACAAAAATATATTTTTACTGCGAATCCAATATTCTTTAAGTTTGTAAAATATAATTCCTTCATTCCCCTCGTCTTCCCGCAGAACTGTTGTTATAACTATCACCTTAAGAGTGACCATTCTAAAAAAGGACTAAACATTTTCAAATAAATTACACCATGTAACAAAAAAACCTTTTGCTGTTTTAAGTGAATTTTATGCTTATTTTGGATGAATTAGGTCACAACTAAACTACAATAAATATTCTTACTTTTATATAATCGTTTCTTTGCTTTTTTATTCCCAATTATATGAAATTAATTGGTTAAACTTTTATTAGCTAAGAATACTTCTTCTATGAGATGAATAAACGGTTCAACTGTGTGTTACCTGTTTCATATTCACATAATTGATTAATAATGGCATATTCTCGTTGTAAGCGTAATCCAGACTGTTGTTCTTATGTGTGAGGTGTCTACCTGGGATCGAAATCAGTAAAGCATGAAATAAAGGATGCTAACATCTTCTGCTTAGCATACAGTTCATATTTTGGTATTCCTGTGGGAGACCAAGAAAGAATTGGGCACTACATGTTGTATGTGGGTGTTGCAGAAACTCTTAAGGCCTGGTATAGAGAAGAAAAAGAAACATGAAATTTGGTGTACCTAGAATTTGGCGAGAACCAACAGATCACCTCTCCTACTGTTATTTCTTGTTACCTCCCCTCCGTATTAAACTTGGACTCATCCAGCAATTTGTAAAGGCAGTAGACACAACATCAGATGCAATGAAGTACCTCCAGAATGTGTTCCCCAAACCATAGCCCGCTGAATGCCTAACAGCCGCGGCACTTCGCCGATCCTTATGGACGCTAGCGAACGGACGAAGTTTCACATTGTGGCCGCTGGAGCGCTGGTCGCCGACCTTTTGCGAGACCTTCGGGCCGTTTTAATGCATAGGGAAATGCCCGCATTTCGGAAAGATTTTGGTCACTTACTATGATATGAGGCATTGCAAACTCGTTTTGGTGGTAATATTAAACAATACTGAAATTATATTTCACTGTGCAGTTTGCTTAAAAGAAATTGTGGAGTGAATGCTTCAAATTAACCCTCAAATACATAGCATGCGTGAAATCTACTTGGTTAGTGAGCCAGTAGTGATTCTTCTTGACATATAAAATACAATATTTATTCTTAATTATTTCTGAAATTTACTTGTATATTTAGGTATTTAAAGAAAACTATAATGCACATAATGTCTTTAAGGTTTTTAAAGACAATGGATGAAAACGAAAAAAATAGAAAACTATTGTTTTATCAGTTTTATACTATCTTTTTTATATTTTCAAACTGTATTTATTCTTTAATCTATATTACACGCTCAAAAAAGTAAAAATTGAAAATAGAAGTATTCGGGAAAAAATAATCGCTAAATAACTGGAAGAAATTAGTTCTAAAACGGACGACGGGCGCTGTTATAAATAAATACTGACGCTGTTGTAAATAATACTCAGGAAAGTTCACTCAAAAAAAGTACTCCAAATCACTATTGCCCTGGTAAAAACGTTCTCACCTAGAGATAATTCATAAAATTACTTTCATACTTGTCATATAATTCATAAAATTACTTACTACTCGCGAAATTCATATTGGCGCTTTAATGGAGGTACAAGAAAAAACTAGAGATTTTCAATAAGAGCAACTAAAGTACAATGTAGACATTATTTCTAATTCTTTGCGTAGTCCGCTTCCAAATTCCACAACAATGATAGAACAATAAATCAAACATCAGAGACAAAAATCAACAAATAGACATCTCGTGATATCCAATGACGTTTGTGAGAAAATGTGTCACTTTTTGATTGACAAGTGTTACAATACGAGAAATATTCAAAACTGTCTCAAACGATCATTCCCAGTACATGGAGCCAGTATGTTTTTATTGAACATAAACAAAAATTGTTTGTGCTATTTGTGAGTGTTTTTTCAAGATTTGTATCGAATTCTGAGAATAAACTGAATTGTTAGGTTGCCGAAGTAAGGGTTACATATTTTATTGACGTTCAGAAACATCCAGAATGTATGTGAAAATTTATTTACAATGTGAAGATAATTAACATGGGTGGTTATTAAATAAATAAACAAATCATTCTCATCTTTAAATAATCCTGAAGGTTATGTAGTAGAGCAATTTATTGTGAAAGCTGTATCACAACTTTCAAGGTTTGTTGTGAAAAGAAACCTTCAAAAATATATTAAGCCAGCTTTGCAAAGAAACAGTTTCCTTGCATGTGACGAGAGCGCAGATTTAATAACGATCATTGACAATTTGTGAACGTTTTTTTATCAGAGGTCGTGAAGAACATTGCTGTTGTTACTAAAGAAGTACTGGAGATGCCTAAATACTTGAATTCAAAGCATGTAAATCGAAAAGTTCTGTGTTTGTAATGCGTATCTCCGTGCAGCAGCAGATCGAGGAATGGTCGGCGAGCAGCGCGCCAGCGGTCAGTAGCGGAACTTTTAGCTATAACAAGGAGGTGGGCAAAGCGCCGGGGCTTTTAAAGCGTACTAGCGGGATATGCCCAAACTATCAGAAGTTAAGATAAAGGGAGGAATTTTTGTGGGCCCCCAAGTGAAAAAATTACTTCGTAATAACACATTCTTCAGCAAGAGCAAGCTTCTACCAGTTCAAAGAAAGACCTGGAAGAACTTTAGAGATGTTGTGAAAGGTTTCCTAGGTAATCACAGAGTGGACAATTACATAGATGTGGTAGAAGGTGGCAGGGATGTGGTTGAATAACTACAAATCAATGGGATGCAGAATGTCTCTAAAATATCATGTACTCCACTCCCTCTGACAATTGTTAACAATTATTCCCCAAAATTGTGTTTTGTGTCAAAGTCATTTTTACCCCAATGATTTGCGAGGACTGATAAAATCTAAACTCGAAAGTCCTCTAAAATATTTTTAATGGACTCTCGAGCATTTTAAGGCCGTTGGTATTGACGCGTTCTTAAAGCATTGTTTAGATGGTTGGTTGCTAAGAGGCTAAGTGCGTGTTTACCAACGCAAATAATAAAAATAATTTATAAAAGATTAATGTGAAAATTCGTCGAATGTAAAAGACGAACAAAGAAATAATATACAAAATTGCAAATTCTAATTTACGACGCATCCAGCTGTTTGAAGCACAGTAAATTTGCAGCGGGCTATTGTGTTTGTTACGAAATTATGGAAAAACTACTCGTATTTTCAAAAAAAATTAAACATGACATTATTTGAAGATGTAGTTTTGATAAATAAATTTCATTGAGAAAACCAGCTGCCATTTATCGCCGCCCAAAGTAAATTTTGTTGACATTTTCTCAATTTTTCAGGTTCATAATGGTACAACGGAAATATTAATTTTACAATATTAAAGAACAAAATTGTAATTTTCTTTTAAAAATTTGTAGAAGAAAATAGGTTGTCATGTCAAAAAAGTGTCTTGAATTTGCTTTCATTTCAAATTAGCGGAAGCCGGCAGACATTGTTCTGCCCTTTATCTCCCTCACTCTCCGTCTCCGTCTTTCGTTCTCTCTCTCCATCTTCCTCTCTCCGTCTCTCTTCTTATCTCTTTCACATTTAGTAGCAGATTCTGCACGTCTCTGAGCAGTTGAAATAATATCAAGAAGCGTCGGACCAGAAAAAAATGCAATAGAATGTTAAAAAAAGCCTCATCCTGTATATTACGGTGTGAAAAATGTTTCTTTGAGGCCTTAGAACTGATCCTTTCTAGGTCTAGGCCTTTGATGCCCTAGAACGCTTCGTTTAGGAGTTATTTAACGATATAGATTACCGAGTGTAGCGAGTTGCATTTGCATATTTAGTTTTTATTCTTCAGCGCCATTTTTCGATATTTTATTAGTTATTCTGTAATTCGGGGCGGAGATGAATCCAACAAAACAGAGATAATAAAATCGGTCCAGCCTTTCTTGAGTTATAAATGGTGTAACTAAAACAACTTTGTTTTATATATTTATAGATGACTTGTCACCATGGCGTCACCCCCATCACTATCCATACTTCCTAAGACATCACAATGTCCCGTCTCAAACATTTCCTTTCTTCCCAGAGTACAATGGATCATTCACAGGTTTGTTTCGTGTCACCATGCCACCAACTCACTCTTGCCCTAATTCACTTATGAGACATTCCATGTCAAATCGCACAAAAAAGACCAAATTTGACCTTCGTATTTTTAATTTTTTCCTATTTTTTTCTACTTGTTATATGGATCAAATAAGTTAACATGTGCATTTTTATTTTTTCTAACTTTAATATTTTTGGAAATATTGCATAATGAAATTTGCCAAAAATGACGCACATCACTAACTTAAAAATATTTTACATTTGAATACACTAATTATAGAAATTCCGTTCAAATTCCGCTGGAAACTTAAAAATATGTTGAATTTTTATGAATTTGCAAAATATTTAATTTCCTGAATTTTCAATTTTTTAAAAATTTTCAAATTTTTAAAACTAAAAATTTTTGTAAACTCGATGAGCTAAAATTTTTTAAAAAAATATTATAAAGGCACTAGAGTATTGATGATAACTCCAGAAAAAATCAAAGTGGTATCTCGGTTTAAAAGATATTAATATTTTCCGAACCAGTGTGTAGTAGATTGCTGCAATAGACGCGTTTCTTGCGTTAATGGCCGTCGATTTCTTTAGATAAAGCAGTAATTTAAACCTTTCTTGAGGCGATGAAACTTCACGACTGAATTTATAAATAATAATATTTATGTATATTAATGTATAAAAATAATTTATAAAAATTTATAAATAATTAAATGACGGATTCTTGACTCATGTCTTGACTGACATTTTGAAATTTTTGGTCCCTCAAAACTCACTTTAAATACAAGTACTCGCTTACCATAGAATTCCTGAACTTTCGTCATAATGCACAGTTTTAATGCCCTACCGAATTTACTTCAGGTCTGGACAAAATTCCATTTTCTTCAGCCAGCTATTTACACACTTTTATTTATGCGTTCGGTTGCTGGAAAATGTTTAATTTTATTGTATGTCCAACTTTTAAAAATTGTCAAAATTTAAATTTTCAACGTCATGTCATCAGTTGAGTGAAAGGAATCGATAATTTTCTAAACAGTATCTTAATCTGATTTTTCGATGGACGTAGAAGGATCTACAATGTGAAAAATTTATCTGTATTGGCACATCGTACTTTTTAAAATTTCCCATGGTGATACCGTTTTTGTTCCAATTTTCTTTTCTTCGCGGGGGTTTCCCCTATTGCAATTAAACGCTTGTTTGTCTTCTCTTTATTCATTTCGCAGACATTTAACGAACTATCTGAAGAGCCTAAATTGTCATTTTCTTGATTTCCACACTTTTCACTATATTCACTGGACGTTCAGCTACTTTCGTTAATGCCACCGGAGCCACTGATCTCGACGCCCTCTTCACTAACAAAAGGCCGTTTTGGAAGCCGATTCCCTTTCTTCCGAAAATAATCGCACATTCGCGAATCAAATGACTCCTGTAAATTTACCAGCAAATCGTGGTTTACGCGTCTTGGAAATGTTCTTTTCTAAAAATCGTTATCAGAAAAATTAAATGGATTGAAATATCTGTCGTATCTCATACGGTGATCGCCACTCATGTTGCACAGTGTACACACGATTCACAGAACAAACACTCTTCTCTTCATAAGGTGCGTATTGCGACTGATGTTGAGAAGATTTTACTCATGTCCCTTGACAAGTGGTTGATTGTATTTCACGAGGAAGGTCAGGAGGGCACCCCATCACTAGGACGCAAAGGGACTCAGCAGTAAAATTCGTTTAGCTGACACGAGGAAAAGCAGTAGAAGAATTCGTTTTGTTTTCACCATCCCTTCTGGAGACAGAGTGAACATCATCATCTTCTTCTTCTTCTCCCTCAAGCATTAGACCGGTTGGTCCGTTGCGCCTCCTTGATCTAACCATCTTCTCCTGGGTCTACCAACGCTTCTGTACTGAAGCACTTGCTTTGGAATACGGTCGTCTTCCATTCTTTCCAGGTGTTTTTTCCATTGTTCTCTGTATTCCTTAATTTTTTCATTTAAGTTGTAAATTCCTATATTTTTCCGGATGGTCACGTTTTTTAATCTGTCCATTCTTGTTACTCCCAGGACTGATCTTAAAATCTCATCTCGGCTACTTGAAGTCTACTGTGTGTTCTGGAGTTGATAGTCCAGTTTTCGCTTCCGTAAAGTCCGTAAGGCACTGCCATAACTTTATAAAACTTTAGCATTGTGTCTTTGCGTACCTTTCCTTTGAGCGCTCTTTTGATGTGCCACACATTATATTGAATCTTTCTATCTTCCTTACAATATCAACTTCGCCGAGATATGATACGTCACATCCTAGAAATCTAAAGGTACAATAGTTTTGTTTTCTAATATGAATTTACATCTTAAAGGTTGTGAGCCTTGGAATGCCATGGATTTGGTTTTATTTGTAGATATACTTAGATTATATTGCTTTGTTATTTTATATAGTTCATGTAGTGCCCTTTGCAGATTGTCTTCTTTATCTGCAACTAAGATCTGGCCGTCAGCAAACATAAAAGTTTTAATAAAATTTTTTCCTTTAAAATTGTCTTCTATATTAAGTTACATGATCTGTTGTTTCCATTCTCTCACAGCATTGTCTAGATATACTAGATTAAAAAGTATAGGTGAAATACAACACCCTTGTCTGATCCTTTTATTAATATTTCCTTGGCAATAATTCCAGATTTTAGTTTTATGTTTATCTGTGTTCCTAGGTATATATTTCGTATAACTTCGATCAATTGCAATGGTATTCCTCTTTTTTCCATAATTGTCCATAGTTTTCCTCTGTGTACACTATCAAATGCTTTACTGTAATCAATAAAGACTATGTAGGTCTTTAGGTTGTATTCTCTTCTTTTTTCTATTATTTGTTTTAATATAAAGATATTATCTGAGCAGGATCTTCCTTTCTGGAAACCTGTTTGTTCTTCAAATAATATACTGTCTACAATGTTTCTCAATCTATTTATTATTATCTTCCCATATATTTTATATGCCGTATTCAGAAGACTTATACCTCTATAATTTTTTTTAATTTTTTTATTTATTTGTCAAAAAAACAGTAAAAACTGTATATGACGTGTGGGCAAAGAAATTTATCTGCACACATTTTCTTGAGGGCCAGAATTTTATTATTAAAAAAAAAAAGAAAAGAAAAAAAAAAGAAAGAAGAAGAAAGATATTTGAAAGATATTAAAAAGATATTTGAAAAATGTTTTTTCCCGAGTTATAGAAAATCAATTTCAACTGTAAATGAACTACAAGCAAAAGGAGTGCTCAACAAAACGTGCGCACAGTGAAGCTACATTTACGTCCAGAAGCAAAACAAGGGGCCATCTCAGCATTTGCTCAATGGATCAGGGAAACTGGACAAAAACCTGATCGAGATGGGGGTCATGACCCGGAAGCTGAAGTACATTACTTGTTACAGGCGTATTAAATATTTTTTTAAGTGTATACAATGCAAACATAAACTAATTCATTATATATCTTTGTTTTGTTACATTAAACATTATTTTTCTTTTTCACGATCAGTATAGTCTCTAATTGTATAGAAACAGTTTTGCAGCAGAAAAGATTTTACTTTTAACTTAAATTTGTGTACAGACTTTAATTGTTTTATGTTATCTGGCAATGCGTTGTAAAGTAACGTACATGTATTGTATGTTGATTTCTTGTACTGAGCTGATGATACTGACACTTGATGCACGTGATTTCTACGGCGTGTGTTGTAATTATAAATTTCAATATTGCATGAAAATATGTTCCCTCCGTTAAGTAGGTCATTTTTGACAAATATTACAGATTCGTAAATAAATAGACAAGGCAATGGTAGGATTCCCAGCTCAATGAAAAGAGGCTTGCAGGAATCACGTGGAAGGCATTTTTTCATTATTCGAATAATTTTCTTTTGCAATCTGAAGGTCTGAATACTACAGGATGAGCTTCCCCAGAATATTATGCCATATCTCAGGCGGGAATGCACATTTGCAAAATAAACGCAACGAGCTGCATGAAGGCTGACAGAATTTGAAAGAATTCTGAATGCATAGCATAATGAACTTAATTTAGTGTTTAATTCTGTTATATGTACATTCCATTTGAGGTTTGATTGAGTTGAAAGACTTAAAAATTTTGTTGCCTCAACATCAGCTAATTGCATATTGTTCATTTTCAATGGAAAATGCGATTTCCGATTTGAGATGCAAAAATGCATTGAAACAGTTTTTCTTTCATTAACAATTAATTTGTTATTATTAAACCAATTTGAAACTTCTGAAATTGTACTATTTACTGCTTCTTTTTTGCAAAGAACATTCGTGTCATCAGCAAACAGAACCGTTCTTCCATTTTTAATAGAATAATTTTTAATTTTTGCAATCAGTTCTTGGTCCTCTTTTAAAAATGGGTATTACTACTGCTTTCTTCCATTCCATTGGTATTCTCTTTTGTTGCCAGCATTGATTTAGGAAATTTAGAAGCCTATACTTGGCTTCTTCTGGTAGATATTTGAATAGTTATATATTCAAATTGTCTGAGCCAGGAGCTTTTCGGTTTTTACAACTTTGTAAGGCTTCTTGAAGTTCATTAAATTCTATTTTATCAATTTCTGATATACATCTGTTCTTTTCCTCCTCTTCATCAGTTACATCTTCTCCTTCTTCTTTTGTCCACAGATGTTTACAGAACTTCATCCATTCTTCTCTATCTAGAAGATCTAAATTTGCTGCGTCTTTTTCTTCTCTGTTTAGGCGTTTCATAATTTTGTAAGCAGTATACTGGCGACAATGTACATCTCTTTCTATGTTAGATATATATCTTTCCCAGCTTTCTTTGTGTGCAGCTTTTACTATTTTTTTTTGTTTCTCTTCTTTGTATTTTATATTCCTCCAATGTCTCAGGAGTTTTTGTCATGAGCCACTAGCCACTGTAGATATGACTCCTCCTTTCTTTGAACTGCACATTTCAATTCTTCTTTCCACACATTAAGTCCCTTTTTTGGCTTATATTTATTCCTTTTCCCTAAGGTTTCAAAAGCTACACTTTCTATCAATTGGGTTAGCTTCTGCCATTCTAATTCAATATTCGTGCTGATGGGTTCCTTTAGCATATATAGTCTTATACGTGATTGAAATAAATTTCTGATGCTAGGGTCTTCTAATATAGGTTAGCTTTCCATATTGTTTCCTTTATGGTGATCTTTTTGCGTGTTGTTCTTGCCTGTTTAGTTTTAAGGATTACTTTCCCTCTTACTAGGAAATGATCTGAATTTATATCCATTCCTCTCATCACTTTCACGTCCTGAAATAGTTTTCCCATCTTTTCATTTGCAATTAAATAGTCAATTATTGATCTGTATCCTCTGTTCACCCAAGTAAATTTATGGATATCTTTATGTCTAAAGAACGTACTTTCTATTCGTAATGAATTAAAATTCACAAATCACGTAACACTTTTCCATTTTGATTAATTACTACTTCTCCATTTGTTCCAATTATTTCCTTAATGGGCTGTTGTCCTATCCTAGAATTCATATCTCCTCCTATGACTATATAATCATTTTTATTTGTGGAATCTAGTCCACTTTGTAGGCTTTCATAAAATTTATCAGATTCTTCCTTTCTACCCTCTTCAGGAGCATACACTGATATAATACTCATATATCCTCTCGCTATTTTGAATATGCATGTTACAATTCTTTCATTTACCCAACTGTAAGAAGTTATCCTATTTCTCCATTTCTCACTTATTAGAATAGCTGTTCCTGCTACTGCTCTATTTTCCGATAGGTACACCGCTATAAATTAATGTATAGTTTCCCAGATCACATGTTCCCCTCTGCTTCTTTTTAGTTTCAGATAACATAACCAAATCCAGTTTAGCACTCCTGACTTCTCTTAGCAATTCGTATTCTTTGTTAGCTATGCCTTGTACATTCCAAGTTCATATATTGACATGTTCTGATATACCGAGACGTGTCCTTTAACTTTGCCAATGTTGTTACCAAAGGATTTCCTTGTTTACAATCAATGAGTGAGCCAGTAATAAGAATCTCCCCTGGCCGTGCTACGAACACTGCACAGGGAAAGTTTGGTAGTGGGGCTGCCACCTCACTGCTCCCAAACTTGCAGGATTTGTATAAGGTTTTCTCCCTAGACAGATTGCTTTCGCTTCAGCTCTGAGGTCTGTCGCCCCATTAAGAAGCATAAGAACAGGATCTATAAGAAGAAGATTGAAAAAGATTAGTAGTTTACAGAAAGTAGAAGATCAGAAAGGAAAGACTCCCTAGCCCTCGCAACCTAATAGCATCAGGGTCGAAAAATACAAGGGGTCGAGAGTGACCGAAATAGGACAGTTAAAAGAAGTATGGCAAAAGTAAGTGGAAGCATTGCCATAGTAGTGAAAAGACCCTCCTCCTTTATCCGGGCTTGGGACCGGCAGTGCCTGCAAACAGACCCAGGCGGAGTTCAGAGTGAACACATGAATTACTAATATTTCTTGAAACTCTAATCAAGCAGACGGTCATTCTTTTTATTGTTCTTCGATACTTTTATCAAGTACTGATCGCACAAAATTGGTGCAGGGGCTCACATAATTTCAATAGATTTTTTGATCTGTTAGTGTTCAGTGCCCATTTTTTTTCTTGTTGTGTTTTGTAGAAAATTGCACAAGAAATATTCTTATATTTTTTTCAAATTTTTATCTGAGCGAGTTCATATAGACATTTTCATTTTTTAAATAGTTACATTTTTTAATGAAATATTTATTTTTTAAGAAAGTAATTTACAGAGGAATAAAATACACATATCAGAATATTAAATGAAACAAACAAAAAATTTTATGTTAAGTACATCAATCATATTTTGCGAAGTAAGCATAAATTCCAAAATCTAATATAGGCGTAACTACACAAATAATCAATTTTCAGGTAAATAAACACGTGCCTCTTTTTTTCTTTCCAGAATGAATGCCATACAGTCGTGTCATTTATTTTAACAAAATTAGATATAAAAAATAGTCGTGTCAATTCTTGTGCGATTTGACGTGGAATGGCTCATTTTGCTCTCACCCATGAGAACATAGATGACCCACAAGTCACAATGTTATCCACAAAAACATGTATGACACAATGTCATACTTATGGGGGCAAAGAGAACATCTGAATTACTAATAACTCTTCAAACCCTAATCAGGCAGATGGTCATTCTTTTTTTAGTTCTTCAGCACTTGCATCAGAGACTGACCGAACGCAATTTGGTAGTGCATGTGTAGGCAGAGCGCGCCCTCATACTTACAATTGACTTTTTTAGAACTGTATGAGTGGAGTGCCCACTTTTTTTCTTGTTGTATTTTATAGTAAATTGAACAAGGAACACACCTATATTTTTTTCAAATTTTTATCTCATTGAGTTTATATAGAAATTTTACTTTTTTTGAAAAAAATAAATTTTTTAAAATGAAAAAAATATTTTTTGAAAAATTTATTTACAGGGGAATAAAATACACATTTCAAAGTATTAAATGAAACAAATAAGAAAATTTTATAATTAGTACATTCGGAGCAACAATTGATCTTATTTTGTGAAGTACCTATAAATTCCAAAATTTAATATAGGCATAACTACACAAATAATCAATTTTCAGGCAAATAAAAAAATACGTGTCTTTTTTTGATGTAGAGATTTAAGAAAAAAAAATATCATACATTTTAAAAAAAAGTCGTGTCAACTCTTGTGTGATTTGACGTGGAATGGCTCTTATATCCCTCACTGACACAAACAAACATTATGAAATATACCATGTAACATATCATATCATGCATGTTTGTGTCAAACATATATGAAAACTTCACAAAACTTATTTCTTTAATTGCAGGGAGTGGTGCGACTATCTCAAGAAATACCGAATGCACTGGAACTCTACTGGGTGCCAAAAAAAATTTTTAATCATTTGGATTTTCTAGTTCATGAAGAAACTTATGATCTGCTTCTGCATCACATGCTAAAAGTTATGTCAAAATATTAGTTCTTAAAGCAAACACCCCAGCCTAATATACATGATTTTAAAATGCTTGACTACAATGTCAACAAAGTATTTCACAAAATTGACCTTTGAAAGAAAACCCAAAGCACAGAGTCTCGGTTGAATAGTTCAGAGATGATGTTTCATAGCTCTTTATCACTTATGAAAAGTACCATTGATCATAATTTTTTTTCTCCAAATTATAGAATTTGAGGTAGAAATCATTGAACCTTGAGTAGGACATATACAATCACTTGTGGAAAATGGAATTTGGAAATATTTATTGTTGAGTGTGAGTAAATTTCATTGATTTAGAATAACACTTGTAAATTAAAGAGGAATAATTACAAACAGCCAATCACGGAATTACTGCAGAGGAAAAGTTTATTATTAACTAAAATCTTCTGAATTAATTACAAGTTGTACAGAAAGGTAAATAACAAAACTAAATGAACCCCCTATGAAGAACACATGAACAAAACTGAAAAATTAAGAAATTGAAGAAGCTCAGATTAACTTCATCCAAAAATGTACCTCGAGTATTACTAACGATTTCTTCAAGCATACAAAATGCGCATATAAAATGTGCATACAAAATGTTTGAAAGGTAATAGTTATAAAGTTAGAGAAGATTTTCTGTAGTACAGCATTTGATTCCAGTGTAAATTTGTTCACTGTTAGGAATTTGACCATCATTTCTTCCATTTTTCAAACAAATGGCAAGCAAATGAAATAAAAGAAATGGCAAAGTAGCAAAGAAGAACTCTGCAATTAAAACATTTTTCAGGTTAATACCTGTTCTACAATTCTCATGGCTATAAATTGAGAGCATCTATATGTAAATAGGCCACACACACAATAAATCTACAGAAAAAAGTCAAGGAATGCAATATCAAAGGTGCCACATAAACAACAGATTTAAGGAGTTTTAAATAAAGATAAACTTACAAGGGAGGATGAGGATAATGAAGCGCATTTGGAGAAATGCAGCTCATCTCGTGACGAAAGGAAGAACAATGAAAGATATGGGAAAATGACATAGGGAAAGAAAACATGCCCGAAGTCACTTATTGGCAAACATATGACCAGTCCTTGCATGCTCAATAAGAAATAAGAATATCTATGAATAATGAAGCAATTTGCAATATTCAACAATGCAAACTAGTTTGATAAGATTAATTTATTTTACAAATAATTTATTTTATTTTAGAAATACTTTACAGGGTCAGACAAATAAAGAACAAGTGGATGTATTAAAAATAAAATGAAGGGATATGACCAAATAGTCAATTATCAAAAAAATATATATATATATATATATATATATATATATATATATATATATATATATATATATATATATATATATATATATATATATATGTGCTCCTTTTTGAAATTTCTCTCATACCTGTATGTTACTAATTTTCTGTTGTTAATTTGTAGAGAATGTTATGAAAAAATAAAATTCTGTGTTACCTTGAAATTTTTTTATTAACAATTATTTATACATGCATCAGAGAACGATAAAGAACATCAACTTATAAAACATTTTGCCCAATAACCTCCAATCAAAATATTTTCTGACTGGCTTTTTCAGATCACACATCCACACATTTTCACTTCCACAATAAAAAATAGATTTATATATTTCCTCACAACTGCAGACAATAGAGGCAATGTATATCAAATTCTTCCAAAACTAAAACATTCGACAAGAATGACACGATTTTGTAGCAAATAAAGTTAAGATTCCCCCTCTCCACCAGACAATTCATTTTCTGGTAATTTTTTGCACAAAAAGGAGTATACTGTTACTCTTTCCAACAATTTTCAGAAGATACAGTAAATAAAGTGTACAAGATAAAATAATTTTTGTAAAAGTTATTTCAGTTCAGTATTATATATAATCTACTAACACAAACAAATAACCAAGTAGTTTTTCTCAACCTATTGCATTGTATTATTATACAAAAAGTTCCTATTTTTCACCATGTAGCACAATGTGACATTGTTAACTCTTAATAAATACACCAGTGAAAAGAATGCAGTCACGACTTCCACTGTATTAAAATTTACAGATTACAAAAAACAATTTAGAAAACATCATGATAGTAAAATTTCCATGTATGGTTAAAAAAATGCTTTCATTTAATTTAGATTTTAACAGGTGCTTTACTGTTAATAATTTACCAGGAAAATAGAAAGAAAATTCATTATGAATGTGTTTATTTGAATATACACATTCATAATACAATGAATGTGTATATTTGTATCTACCACCAAAATGTGAGAATTCTGAAGGAATTGTAATATATTTCAGAGCTAACATATTATATGCTTCAACTTCTAAGGAAAAATTTTGGTAAAAGTTATTTTGTTGAATATTGTTTCATTTAATATGCTAGTTGAGCAATTTTCATTTATTATTTCACTATGGCAAGATGAACATGAAAATTTATACTGGGCAGTGTTGATACTGTAAATAAAACACATACATTCAATTATATAAATTTAAGTGCACTGAATATTTATTGAGAAGAGTATGAACGCACTTCAAATTTCTTAGCAGCACAAACCAGTGGCATAGCATCAGGGGACGCTGAGATGCTGAGCATCCTCAAATATAATATTAATAAAGAACCCAAAGTACTGTATTGATAATCTTACAAGTGGTCTGTTGAGCGAATCACGTTTTGTATTAATTTTAAACTGATTTCCTATGATTGAATTTGGCAGGTTGTTGAATCTGGCCTGTGATTGCTTAGAATCTAAAATGCTTCTACCGTCTGCAGCGAGATAGCAACGAGCAACGAGCAGATGGCGAGGTTCCCCTCTCCCCTCTTCACCCCTGGCCCAGAGAAAACCGACTGTTCTACACTAACATCCACTGTGGAAGAGGTCTAATGAGCAAGTTGCTCGTTTGTGCATGAGAGCGCAGCACACTTCAGGCAGTCAGTAAATTATCATTCTCTCACTCGGGATTCCCAGCTTGGTCATGGGCACAAACTGTAGAAATAGTGCCTGTCTACTATTTCTTAATTAATATCCAAGAAATTGAACTATTACTTAAATAGATTACATATTATTTTAGTCTGCAATGTATAAATTAACAAGTAGTCTCATTGCCATTTGCGTATAAGAATTAAAGCTGAGCCATTATATAATTTGCTTTCAAGACATTGGCAGTCCTGACTGCTGTGGGGATTTTGTGGAAAGCGCCTACACTGTCGTAAGCAATTGAGATTGTGGAAGTAGTTCCAGTGTGTCTGCCTTGTGGTGCGTTCACCTGTTAGATGAAGTCGTTGATAGTGACATTTTGTGTGTTATTGTTGAGCATCCCCAAACATGCGACGCCACTGGCACAAACTAATTTTACAGTAAATAATCAACTGTTATTAAAAAATGCCTTACATATCAGATACACAAGTAAAAAAGTTAACCATACTTCTTGGGAAGCTAGATAAAGATACAAAATTTCAAGCGTCAGAACTTAAATTCCTTGAAAATCTAACAATTTCAATAAATCAGCCAAGCAGTAAAAGTTTCTTATGGAATGGCTCAAAATGAAAATTTGTCAGGAACTGGAAATTCACATCATACTAACACTTAATTTCATTGATATAGAACTAATACATTTACAGGAAATAACTTTATTTTCTAATTCATCCTGTATTTAAAAATTAATGTAATACTCAACAGAATCTAAGTGATATATTCTGTTAACTAAGAAACAAATATTTCATACAACTTCAAACATAACTATAAATATTATGCATAAGGGAGTATCACAAATTTATTTTCCTTGGAAAAATGGTAAAGAAATAATGTTTACAGACATGGAACTTATGCCTTCTTGAAAGTCTATAAAAAATGTCACATAACACTGTTTTTTCCCTAGATATGACTTCAAATAATTACACATGTTACCAACAACCAGTGGAATCAGAAGTTACACAGATCACCCAGTTCCTTCGCATTAAAAATAATACACTCTTGAAAAATGTCCTCCATTTTACTTGCAATAAGAGAAAATTAATTAATAATTAAAATAAATTTTGGTATTTGGTTTAAATCATACATGAGAGAGAGAGAGAGAGGGAGAGTGAGAGAGAGAGAGAAGCACATTTAAAACAGAATAATAAAATTCTATTTTTCAGTGAAAATCTGTCAGATAACTGTGATAAATTGTGGCACATCAATTTCCTAACATGGAGGCAGAGAATTAAATTAATGTCTACTTATGTAAGATTTCTTGATCTACAAGAAAGCTGTCTTTTTTTTTACTATTTCTTCCATAACAGGAGTTCCTTAAACTCATTAGTTTCTCATTTGATGAAAAGTTTGATAAATGCATCATTATCACGGCTGATTTACACGTTGCCAGTAAATGTGCCAGTTGAGGTTGCTAGCAAGTGAAGACTGGCCATGTGTAATCGCCTTCTTGCAAGTGACTATTATAGCAATACCTACGCGTCAGTCACTGGTGATGCCAGCTGAACAAGAATATTTGGTTTATTGGCATGCTCACGCTCTCCTGCACCACCACGGCGATCCCCCGGCTCCCAATACGTGTGTACACTGATTTATACTTGCACTGTGATCAACGTAAGCTTATTTTTATTATTATTTATAAAAAATGATTGGGAAGCAGAAGTCTTCTTGAATAACGGAAGAACAAACTGGTAAGTTTGACTGGTTTTATACAGTATTGGAATATTTGTGGGATTTTTTTTACAAGAACCGCGAGGCCAGAAATGCCGCATTTCTGGCAATTTAGCAATTGCGGCCTAAAATGGGGGTAGATAACTTCTCCAAGGTAGATTAAGTGAATAGGATAAAATGTTTACGAAACATTTCCTTTGCACCATGTTGTTTGAGCGTCGAATATTATCAGTAACACGTTGCCAAGAGCATACATAAGCTAAGAGCGGCGAGAAAAATGTCTCATCTTGCATGCCATTACTAGCATTGTGTAAAAACTATTGCCAGTAGCACAGAGCGCCAGTGCCGTCTAGGTTTTGGCAAGCCCCTAACTGGCACACCAGTATTGGCAGCGTGTAAATCAGCCTTCAGAATAAGCAATGTACACATTCAGAACTCATGCCACGTCAGTACAAGAATTAACATGTAAACAACTAATTTTTTTACATATTCACTCCTGGTGAATACATAAATAGAAAGATTATCAGAAATACCAAAAATTAAAATGTGACTGTTTCATGAGCAGATATAATGATTAACTAGAAACTAATTTGATTACATTCACACTAAATCAAGCACCAGAAGCAAACCCATGTCAACAAATTTATGTTGCAAATGCAACACTACAAGAATCACATCAAGTCTCCACAACTTGAACTACATTATGAACACACAATCATATAGCACTCAGATATATCTGTTTAGAAATAAACATTTTGTACACATTAGACACAAAATTACCCCCTTACAAATGCTTAGTAAACAACCTCCAATGTTTACAATCACATTTCCAATGTTTAATCTGACTTACAAAAATGCCACAAGGCATACATATAAAAGTATGCAATAAACTGCATTGGGCTAGGAGAACAATACTTCTAATTACATTATCCACTTTTGAGAATACTGTTTACATTAAGGAATAAAACACACAAATTGTCAATATCTTTCACAAAAGTTCTGCAAGCCTTTTTTCCACTTTGCACACTACTTGTTTACATTAATAATATTGGGAAATAAGGTTAACAAAATATTTCCTGGAAATATATTTTGACACTTGATAACAACAGAAGCAACAAAACACAAGCATCAAATATCTTTGGTATCATTAAAGTTTACTGCACTAAACTCAATTTCATCACAACTGTCAATTATCAATATCTAATCAACGTTCTCCTCGTCATCATGGTCGTACTTCATTATAAAATCATTGATCTAATCGTGGATTAATGCCAAATTCATTATTACACAGTCAATCTTGTTTTTAGTTAGCAAATAAGAATGTAAACTACACTTTTGAACAAATTGCAAAAGCAATTAACTATTAAAATACTTGTACTGAATTCCTGCAAACAAACAGAAGGTAAAGAAATTCACATAATTTGAATACAACACAGTTTTCTGTTGTTAAAAACAAACAATATAATTAATATTATAATTATTAACAATAAGCATTGATTTAAAATGTAAAACTTATAAAAATGAAGTTTGTCGTAGGTTGGAGTTGCGTGTGCTCTTTCCTGTCTGATATCATGGCCCCTTAAATTTGAAATGGATATTTTGATTTTGGAGAATACTTTATATAAGGCCCCAACAACATTTTCAAAATTTTTTCAAAAATAGCTCCAATTCTCTTCAAATAAGTAAAGTTCACTTATAAACATAGTGCAGGTTGTTGAATTCTCTGAATTTTTGAAAATTGCTAAAGTTTTAACATTTTTTCAGCATTTTCCTTTATCGACAAAAAGAAAGATTTGTATTTTCTATTAAAATCTGTTCTTCAAAATACTTGAAATAAGATCATGTACACTTTTTTCAAAATGTGAGTAATTTTGCACATGTGTAATAAAAGCAGTTTTAGAAAACAATATTTTCTCAAAAACAGTCCCAAATTTTTCTTTAATTTTTTTTTCTCAGATAGTAAGAAGTACACTTTTAAAAATGGTGGTTTTGATTTTTGTTTGAACTCTGAATTTTCAAACATTGCAAAAGTTACAAATAAGAAAAGGAAGTATGCTTTATTGTACCACCACTATTTTTTATAGTCTTCTTTCAGATTGATTTTACTCCTGAAGACCTTTCACAGATAGTCTAATTATTGGTCAACAAGCCTATGATATGGTGAAGCCAGAGACAGTTAAGAGCATACATTATGAACTATTGGGAATAATTATTGCTCATGTTCTATTCAGAAATGTTGAAAGAGAATGAAAAAAAAATTAACTCCAGTATAAAAATTAGCTAATTGTACTATTAAGGTATAAAAATACTGAAAGGAAATGAAGGATTGGATAGAAGAGAAATAAAAGAAAAATAAAGATGAGAAACTTACATTATTATCAATTGTATGTTTACTAAAATTCATTACATACCCACCATGGAATGCACAAAACATCCGTTCAAAGGTGTATATGATCACTACAATGATGACTTTGAAGTTCTTCTGCTGAATCCTTACTAATTACAATTCCTGAATCTCTTTCAGAGCTATCATCAATGCAATATCCTCCATTTTGATGGGAGTTCAATGCCTCATCTTCTGTAGAATCACCTACATAACATGACACACTTCTTAACAATTTGCCACATCAGTGCCACAAAAAAATTAATACAGTGAGCTTTGAATGAAAGAAAAGTATCAAACAATTTGCAAACTAGCACAAATGAAGAAAACAGATAAACATTAATAGATCCCAGTTTGTTAAATGTTACATTCTTTCATTCTTTTCTCACACAAGGATGCATGACTTATACAATTAACAATTTCTTTGTTTACCAGCTTTAAACAACTATTTCCTTTGCAAGAATTAATTCATTAAGGAGTATTTTTAGGCAAAGCTCATCCTGCCCTACTCATTGTCCCACTCATGTAAAGTATGTTTTTAAAATAATACTTAAAATGCTTATTGAGCATTGTAGGCTCTCATGGCTGGAGTCAACAACAGTTTCCAGGCTGGTAGGCCATGGTCCAGTTGGCATTAGAGAGCCAAACACTTTGTCCACAATTTCTAAGAAATTTAAACAACAATGATATCATCATTCTTACAGCAAATAAAGGCAAGGCACAGTTCTGAACAATGTTGACTACGTGAACAAGATAAAGAGCATCCTGGACCCAATCATCTACCACTAGCTTCCACATCACCCTACGTCACGCATACCCCGTCGCACCAACCAGTTACTCAAAGATTCATATATTCCAGAAGGAATACAACTGATCATCCAGAAATCAGAAGCAGCAGCACCCAGAACATATGGTTTACCCAAACTTCACAAGCCCAGAGTTCCATTGTGGCCCATTATCAGCGTTATTGGTTCTCCTATGTACACCATACCCAAATACTAATGCAGCTTGCTCCAACCTCTCACAGGTAAGGCAGACTCCTACATCAAAGACTCAGCACATTTTATCGAAAAATTGAAGACCCTGACACTGTAGCCAGATGATCTGCTCAGTTTCAATGTCGTTTGACAATGGTAACAGTCACGGAGACATTCGCTTTGCTGCAGCGGTTATTCCCGGATGACGTCACAAACTTTTCCATTAAGTGCTAACCACAACACATTTTGTATGGAATGACGAATTTTACGAGCAGAAAGATGGAGTAGCCACAGGAAACCCTGCGAGTCTAATAGTAGCCAATCTGTTCATGTTTTCTCTCATTTAGATTGATCGGTACGAGTCTAAGTAAGAAGAGGATCTCTTAGTCCGACCTTAATATTTGAATAGGGTGGCCAGCGATGTAACTTTTTGGAATTCAAGTTTTTCCCCCGGTTTTCCAGGTCTGAGAATATAAATTTTCCAGGTTCTGCTTCGCATATTACAACACTTTTTTCTGTGTATTATTTAATCATACTATATTACTCACGCACTTTTCTCTCGCAACCCACTACTAGAGTGTAGAATTTTGTACAAAAACAAGCTTTAAAGAAATCTCGGATTTTTTCTAGGAAGTATATGTTACTAATTATTATTCAGAGTCCTGAAAAGTTTATGAAGGTTTTTTCAGCCGGAAAGTCGGCTGATGCCAACGCAGTGTTTGAAATATCGTATTCCGTACATCGGTTACCATGAATAACTTGTCTTCAACATGCTAGAAGGAATGTTTTTTTCAAAATGGATATTTGACACTACTAAACAGATCTCACGAATTTAGAGAAGAGCTGTATATTACTTGGCGTCCATATTCCATTTTCAAGGTTACTCAAAAAAGCTTATTTTGTTTCGATTATTTACACAGAAACTGGGAAAAGTCTGCTTTGTAACATTGAAACATTTTCATTTTTCGTATCTGAAATAAACAAAATCCTATACCAATTTCCACATTGTCATTCCAGTTACATTACTACAAAATTTTATGGGCACACTTCATATGAGGTGAAGTTATGTAATTTCCTGCAATAATATGCAACCATAAAATGTTTTGTTGGTATTCTCCACAACATTGGTAGAGCGAACAACATTGATTTGGATTTTCCCTACAATCACAACCTAAGGTTCGTTGTACAGGTCACACAACACTGGTGAACAACCTATGGTTTGTCCTGATTACGAACGACAGCCGAAGTATAAAGAATACGCAAGTTTTTCATATAATTTCATAAGTTCATAATAAATATGAACGACATGAGAGACAAGTCAAAAGAAATTTCATTTTTGTAATTTTTGAAAATACAAAAGAATACAGCAACATGATGTTTACGTCATCGCATAGAGTACTTTAGAGGCTATCGCTACTAAAAGTTTAAACGAAAAATTTTTAAGAAAATTTTGTTTTTGTAATTTTTTAAAATTGCACATATTGCACACAATACAGCGTGAAAACTACTAACATTAATATTTCATTCAATTTTGTGATTGTAGAAAGAGGCGGAAAGGAATTCAAACTTTTGCAATTTTCGAAAATTCAGAGTTAACCTTGAAAATCGGACGTATGTCCGATTTTATTGTCCTTTTATGTCTATGAACACTGTTAGTGCCAAAACCATACGTACGATTTCTTCCAAAATGGATATTCTCCGTTCGATCTGGTTCTAGTTGATGCTTTGAGATTTTGAAAAAGATTCTGTAAAATTTGGGAGTACCCCCGGACATGTTCAAAATTTTCTCAAAAACGGCTCCAAATTTTTTCTTTAAATTTCTGGTAAGAATAGAGTAAAATACACTTATTAAGGTGGCTTAGGTCCAATTTTCACGGATAACTCTGAATTTTCGAAAATTGCAAAAGTTTAAAAATTTTTCGGCGTCTTTCTGGAACTACAAAATTGCAGATATAGATTTTTCTTTTAAATAAAATTTGATCTTTATAGTGAGTTCTTTCTTTAAGGTCATGTACATTTTTTTTGAAAATTTTAGTAGTTTTTTCGCAATATTGCGTGTAATATGTGCAATTTAAAAAAATACAAAAACAATATTTTCTCGAAAACGGCTCCAAATTGTTTCTTTAAACTTTTGGTAGAGCTAGTGCTAAATGTACGCTATGAGATGACATAAACTCCATTTCACTCTATTCTTTTGTCTGTTGCAAAAATGTAATTTTTCTGACTTGTCTCTCACGTCGTTAATATTTACATTAGCGGCGATTTCTTCACATTATTATATTTAAGAGTACATGTGCTTCAAATGTCAAGTAAAGTTTCTCGAAAACAACAGTTTTCTGTGAAAAGTAGCTCAAAATTCCACATTTTCAGAAATGCTCAAACGCCATTTTCTTATATCTGGCTGCAAATTTTTTCTTCAAACTTTTGTAACGAATAGTGAGCTTGCACACAGAGCATGGCCGTGAGTTCAATTACCTCGCCAACGTAGCGATGTCGTTCAAGGGATGCTTCTTGTCCTGTCACATCCAAAGAAGGAAATCCCGCCCATTGGACAGCGCACGTAAATGGCGAGAGGGATTAGATAAACAGAGGGAGATGCTTACGGAAGAAAGTAAATTACTTTACTGAAAATAATTTAAAGTAAAGAAAAACTAGGGGATGCAACGCATCACTCGCATACATTGAGCCTACGCCACTAGCCCTTACTCATGTAAACATGGTGCAGTAGTGGACAGGGAAGAAAAAAATGTATCTGTTCCGTATTTGGAATTTAATGAAAACGGTGATTTAAAGATAAAAGATTCTCATGATTATTATACTCAGCTTCAAGTATCTATGTATATACTTGCAATACACATTTGTCATTTTTTTGTCTACTCATCAGTCGATCAAGTTCATATTCTTGTTCATCGGGATGAAGAATTTTTATCATCTATTCCCCAAATTGAAAATTTCTATTTTACTTATTTTATACCACCTCTTGAAGCTAAATTATGAATCTCAAAAATCTTTTTACCTGCCTAATTTAAGGACCATGTTTGAATGAAGTTTACATAATAATCAATATTAGTTTTTATTTAGATTACACATTTCTTTACAATGTTATCACCTAAACCTAATAAAATTTACTTAAATTACTTATAACGCAATGACGCAGAAGCGGTTCTTTGTTATTTGCTAGCACACAGGCCATGCACATCATTTTGTCCACATGTGTCATTAATGCTCTTTCCCACTCACGATTTGGGAAACAATAAAATTCCAAATTGAGTTTTTTTAATTTAGTATTTGTTCAGAGAGGAACACAACAGTTTCTTCCGCCTTTCCTCTTCTTTTCATTCGCTCATTTTCATTTACTCATTCACGTTTTTTCTTTCTATGCATAAATTTACTCCAATATTCGCACTCCAACATATACAACTTACGGTGGAATACAACTGCGATCACCGGACAACTTACAACTTTCCCCACCAGATGTCACTTCGGGCGTTGCTGGTCTGCCCCATCATGGACGTGATCAGGTGGTTTCAATAGAAAAAAAAATAGCAAAGTGGTAACGCCAATGTCATCAGAGGAGTAACACTAATCGAAACTCAGTTACTGGGTTCCCGACGAAACGTTTGGTTTCACAAGAGCTTGTCCAAACCCTATGAAGTGTCCTAAACTCTACCTCAATCCTAATTCCTTCCCAATTCTGGCCGCTGGGTAGTGACGCAGGGGCGCGTAAGAGAGGCGCTTGCACGGAGATGCTACCTGGCAGTCCTCTTGACAACGAGACGTGACATAATGATATGTATACTGTGATTTTTCTAAGAGCGACTCTCAAGGAAACTCAAATCCCATCTTCGCGATGGAATATGTCACGGCATTTCGCGTCTTTCTCAGTCGTTCCTCTAGATTTTGCACGATCGCGACCGTATGAAGCAGTGCTTGCGATCATGCAACTTCTACCGGCAAGACCGAGAAAAGACGCGAAATGCCGTGACATATTCCATCGCGAAGATGGGATTTGAGTTTCCTTGAGAGCTCTTCCTAGAAAAATCGCAGTGTAATGGAGGATTACTCCCAAGCGCAAAGCGCTCAACGCCCCGAAAGGGGCTTAGAGACGCGTTGCGTAAAATTGTAGACGCAACAAATGTATACAAAATTCCTGGATAATGATTAGTGAAGGTTTCACTACTAATGGGAAAGTTGTATAGTGCATCAACATGTGTATCAACTTGTGCTTTCCAAATGATTTTTAAATCGGTTGCATTGTTTCCAAAATTTGTATAGGAATTTTTTTGTAAATGTAACTTCGTATGATGTAAATGAGTTTTATAATTAGAGTATTTTAATATTACATCCGATTTTACATATTTATTACATATTCTTACTGTTTTCGTTACATATTTTACGTTTATATATACATATTTTGACGTTTCATACTACATATTTTGAAGTCGTGTCACGCATCAGTCAAAGACTTCGCAATCCTCAAGCGTACATGTGGCATTTTTCACACGTATTTCCATTTTACCAATCACCATTATCCAGTATCGAGATGAATCATGCAATCCACTAAATAAGATGGCGTAAGTGAATGTGTTAAAATTGGGGGATAAATCCGAAAATAACGAAAAATCCCGGCTTTCAAATAAAATTCTCAGTTTTTTTCCACTTTTCAATAATTCCAGGTTCTCTGGCCACCCTGATGAAACTAGAAGCGTACCACGTGCAAAGTGCCACATCAATGAACTGTGCCAGGACAAGCAACTTGACAATCCACAGGAATATTTCACAAGTACAGGTGTATCTAACGGATGTTTGGACATTGTTGTAAGCCAATTAAAAAACAGGTTTGAGGCTATGAATAGCCTCAAACCTGTTTTTTAATTTGCTTACAATTTCTGGCTGTTAATTTCTTCAAAGACCTCTCCCCAAAATTCTTAATGTCTGCTGCAGATAAAGGCATACACAATGCTGCATCTCCAATGTGAATATGTATATGATTTATCAAGTGAATTTCCAGACCAAGTGATATGTTTTAGAGATATCAAATATAATAAACGTACCTCTAGTAGATACCTCTACCAGATAAAGAAAATCAATGTTTCATAGACCTCCAAGCAGACATTGTCTCCTCTTTCATCATGCCATCCGAATGAGAGAAAAAAATGTACACACGCACACCCACCCATGCGACAGACACAGAGAGAGACAGAAAGAGAATCACTGACACACCACCAAGAATCAATCAAGAGCAAGCATCACTAAATTAAGCTAGTTTATCAATAAATTATGTACTTTAATAAACGAACTTGTCACAAAGACCTTTTTGCTTAATTACATTATACTTCCACCTTCTCATACACAAAATTCAACAACTTCTGTTTCATAAGTACTCAATAATTATTGTTAAAAAGTGGATTACAATAGTGGTCCACATCACCACTCATTTAATGAAAGACAGCTAGACCACAGAAGGGTTAATTATGTAAATAATAATACCAACTAAAATAAAAAAGAAGTAATCAACAATAATTTTCAAAAAACATGAAGTCATTAAAATTATATTGAAAATAGAGTGGCACCAAAACAAAAAACCTTAAAAAAAGAAACTAGTCAGTACTTACCCAACATGAGGCTGCACTGTTGTCTTGTCCCATCAACACCATCTTGCTTTTTCCTGTGCCCAGATGCTGTCAATGCAGCCATTCTTAGAGTTATATTGTCTGAACTAGCACTTTGAGCTCGCATAGGTCGACCAGTGACATTGGTGAAGCCTGTAGCATTGAATGTAAGAAATACAATTCAAACTTGTGCATGAACTTTCCCATTCAGCAAACTTGATTTGTTTTAATGATTTACTACAAAAATTGCAATTCAAGTAACATGACTGAATTTCTTTCATTTTCTTTCTGATGAATTTTTGAACAAATATAATGTACAAAATGCATAAAGAGAGAGGCCTGTACTAGTGGCTGAAATAAACAAAAAACCAATACCTCTCAAGAATCCAAATCCACGACTATTTTTATAACCTTTTTTTAAACACTGACATATATCACTAAAAAGTTTTACAAAAAAATAGGAGGAAATGGAGGGCTGGCCTTAGTGAATTGTTTTAACCAAACATGCTCAAGCTTGATCTTTTTGTTCGCAGGCCCGTGAGGATCAATGGCTTCAATCCCACCTTCAGTGTGGATGACTGTCCCTTGCCTTTGTTAAGGAGGGGCCTTGCACAGTGCTCACTCCAAAACTGAGGTACCCACAATGCATGACTGTCTATGTAGTAGTAAATGAAAAACTTCCTTGGGGGAAAGTGTCCTCTGGGCCTGATTATAGTAACAAAAACAGAAATAACAATTCATATATTGTAATATGGAAGTCCTAGAAATAACAAAATTTCTCTGGTCCTATTGCAAAAACATTAATGACTCTTACTTCTATTATGAAAACTTACAGATTTCACAAATCAATCACAACTGTTGAATCTGTTGTACAAAATAATAATTTATAAACTCATCACCGGTACTGCAAGGTAGCTAGTATTTCAGTTTGTGAAACAAACACAATTGTTATACACATTCTCCTAACCAACATCTATGCATGAAAATGTACTTGCCACTTTGTCTCATGTAGGATGTAGCTAAGAGAAGATCACTCTTACTAAATGTCAGTGCCTTTTCCCAGTTTTCCAGGAATTCTATTTAATTTCCCCCAACAAAATTTGTAGAGTAGTTGTATAAAATACTACATAAAAGTAGAAATTGAATCAATAATAAAATACTGTTATAAACTGAGCCCTATTCTCTGAAGCATTTCAGAGAGGCTTTGCGAGAAACACACTATGATTCAAAACATAGAACACCTCTCAATATTCATTTGTTAGCTCTTCGATTTGATAGTGACAAAGACAAAATTTACAAAACTTGATGCAAAATATAAAGTGCTGAATATAACAATGAATCAATATTATGAAGGATAATATCTAGATTGCCAAGATTTTCCAGACTTCTAATTATTCTAAAAATTATCGACTTATCTCCGACTTTTTTCAAAACAAAGAAATTCTCCATTCATTTTCCCTAAGAGTATGGGGAAGGGGGTAATGTGAGCTCAAGAGTTTAGGGATAATCTGATAAAATTCAGAACTTGGAAGATGCTAGTGCTGTGAACACAGAAAGTATATGCCAAAGCGCATGCTCCTAAGTTTGATTCTGGTGAGGGCAGTGCAGTGACTCTTTAGAACTTGGGAGGTTGATCTGACAGTCAGTTTTTACAATGGAAAATGGGGATACAACTAGCATGTGTGCCAAGTGTGAGCTGCCTTGCAAGATAAGGCATGAGATGTTTTTCAATTGAGATAGCTGTCAGAGACATTTTCACATAAGCTGCATAGCGCTGACAGCCCCTGAAGTTTACATGTTTGGAATTGACAAAAGAAAACATTAAAATTTGTATGCAATGATTGCCAGGGCAGTTTGGTGATGTTTACCTCAGGTTTTAGCAGATCTGTTTAAACTAACAAACAGAATCAACAAAATTTAAAATTCTACTGTTAATAATCTTCAATCAGTTACCCCTAATGTGGTTGATATTGACACCATTGAGTAAGTTGCAGAAAGATTAAAATGCTACAATAATTTGATTTTTACTTTCTTTCTACTGCTTACTACGTGAACACGTTTTCTTGATCCTCCAGCTCCCTAGTCCTTGCTCAACCCGGCATAGCTCAGCCCTGTAGCCCTTTCGCTACTACTTACTAGTACGCAGCACAGAAAAAGTTATGTAATGCTGCACGAAAAAACAGCAAATTCTTCATAGCAAATCTATTATTGCCAGGCTGTAGAAACGAAAAATTACATAAATCCAGTTGCTAAATTTAGAAAAAATTCCTCAACACATGGTCCAGAATCAATGTTTATTGGATGATATGAAAAACTGAATAAATCTTGTCCATTTATATAGTAAATTACTTCCTCTAACACGTTGTGTAGTCAGAAACCATGTTTTTTAAGTCGTTGGTATCAACAAATCGATTGATGACAAAATGACCATCTGTCTGTGAACAATTCTAGTGGCTAAACCGTTCAGTTGATTTTCTCCAAAACTGATATTCTCCAATCAATCTGTCTGATGTTGCACATCCCTTCATCGATTTATTAATTTTGAGGGGTACTTTACATGATGCCCCAGGAACACTTTCAACAAGAAGAAAAAGCACCAAATATTTTGATAAAATTTTTTGTGGGATAGCATACTAGATGATTACAGAAACGTGCAAGTCCCATGTTTATTGAAAACTCTGATTTTTCAAAAATTGCAAAAGTTCAAAATTGTTTTGCCGTTATCCTACAATTAAAATATCAAGGATAAGAGATTTTTGCCCTTCATAAAATCTGTTCCATACAGACAAATTTTGCAATAAGGTCTTGTAGAATTTTTCGAAAATTTGAGTACTTTTTGTGTAAATTTGCGTGAAATGTTTATGTGAACTTTAAGTGAAATTTTGCTTGCAATTTTTAATTTTATTTAAACAACTTTTTTGTCAAAAAGGCACCAAATTTTTTTATTAAATCTTGTCCTCGGATAGTATATAGGATGCATAAGAAAATGGTGCAGGTCTCATCATTTGTTTAAAATTTAGATTTTTTAATACTGCAAAAATGCACATTTTTTTCAGTTCCTACAACTACAATTGTTAAGATTTCCTCCCCCGTCTTAATGAAGTGTGTGTATCAAAAACAGATCTTCAAATAAAAATATGAGTATTTTTTTTGCACAATTTCGGGTCAGAGGCAATTTTTATTTTCTTTAAATTATTTTTCCTTAAAAACTGCATACAATTTTTTGATTAAATTTTGACCTCAGATAGAATAAAGGACACTGAAGAGAATGGTGCAGGTCTCGTGTCTGTTAAAATCTGAGTTTTTGAAAATTGAAAAAAAATTTAAATTTTTACTATGTCTTCCTACAACTACAATTGTGAAGATTCAATTTTTTTCTTAACGAAATGTGTTGATCAAAAAAAGTTCTTTAAATAAGGCCTAGTTCAATTTTCCGAAAATATAAGTATTTTTTTGTGTAATTTGGCCTCAAACATTGTTGCCTGCTTTGAATTTCCCATGTTTCGTGAACATAATTTGAGAAGTGTTTGGAAGCAGCTGGATGCTCTAAAAGTTTGAATCTGTATAATATTTAAAATTTCTTTATTTGTTTCTTGCATTTGAGCTTTTGTTACACATTTACAAATTATTTAAAATCTCTTTGATAATCCATATTTTTTGTCTGTGTTGTGAGAATCAATACAATGTACATAATACATTGTATTCTCAATGCATTGATTCATTTTCTTTCAAGCACTCCACAAATCTTAATTAAAATTAGCGCAATTATATTTTCTCTCTTAAAAACACAATTTAAATGTAACATGAAAGAAAAACAGAAAAAACTGAGTACCATAAATTTGTACAAACTTTTATTGAACTTTAATTTTATATTATCATCATACGCTGCCTTGGGTAATAGTAATAATTCAGCAATGAATATTTGACAAGTTCATTGTTGTACAGGGACATGATAAGATAAGTGTGTTTTATTTACTTCTGTGAATTCTGTCTTATTGTCGGGACAAGATTTAATGGTACAAACCGCAGTTTAAATTTGTTTAATACTTGCTTGAAAATATTTAGTTTTCATACCTAATGTTCTATGATTTGTAAGGAGTTTTACAAAAAGTGATGACTGAGGTGTGCTAATGCAGACAAAGATTGCAGTGAAAACACTATTACGGAACTGTTACTAAGGATGAGAAAGGTGCTGTTTTAGCACCACTAGTTTATAATGTTAAAGAATCTGAAACTCTGACTCATCTGCAGTAAAAAAAAGTGGATGAACTTGTCTTAAAAATCTTGAGAGATTTGTTGTTGGGGACCATGACATTAAGAATTTTGTGAGAGTGAATAAGTTTGACAGGGGCAAGAGTCAGCTTATCTTACTATTTTCAACAACAGATTTAAATGCATCAAAACAATTAACATTAACTCTGACTTAACTAAATCACAGTGAAATCAACCAAAAACTATGCAGGATCAAAAAAGTTTGAATTAAAATTATCAAGTATTTAAATGGTCAGCCAAAAATTGTTGATTTTGTTACTGCTGATAAAACTAATAAGGCAAATAAATTTAAAAGAACATCTAAGTCAGGACAGTTTTAAATTTTTTATCAAAATGTGAGATATTTATGGACCAATATAACATATTTAGAAAAGTTAAATTTTATATTAGATGAGTATGATGTTATTATTTTCACAGAAACTTGGTTGGTCCTGGATATTTTGAGTACTGAATTTAAGTTGAGTTATTACGTAATTTATAGAAATGATCGGAATGTGGATAATACTGTAGTTTGTGCTCTGCAGAGGTGATGTTCTTATCAGTGTAAAGAATGGGTATAAAAGCTTTAAGTTGATTTTCTCTAACAATGTGGAACAACTGTCATTTGCCTTAACGTGCAAGGTCAAGATGTGGATTGTTGGTTGCATCTATCTCCCTCCTTTAGCAACTGTAAATATATTTATCTCTCATTCTTCAAAACTTGAAAATCTTAATTTAGATTACATGGGGGCATTTTGGATGTTTGGTGGCTTTCATTTGTCCAGTGTGAAATGGAATGTTGGTACTTTCACAAACAGTTATAGGTGTTCGTGCGGCTTTGTGAGGAAAAAACTTGTGCTAATTTATTGGTGATTAACTTCTTGAATCTTTTTCAGAGTAAGGTGATAAATAATTCTAAAACTGTTATGTTGGACCTGATATTAATGGCAGTGGACATCCCGCCGTTTATTGCAAGTGAGCATCTGCTGATGCTCATCATCCACCTTTGTGTTTATTTTATGAATCTTCTGGGAACTTGAAGATTATTTGAATTGGGACTAAGTCTATGGTTGTTCCTCTGCAAATTTTTCTATGATTAATGAATTTCTGCGTAACTTGTACTATGCTTTAGTTTCATCTGCTTGTTGTTTATCTGATATTATTTCTGTTTTATAACTATTTACATGAATGTATTGACATGTATCTTCCAAAAAGGAAATTGAAACCATTCAGTTTTTCATGGTGGTATAGTTATGAGTCGAAGAACTCAATTATTAGCAAAAGAGAAGGGCATAACAATTACAAAATGTATAGGTCATCATTATACTATACTTTATTTTCTTATCTGAGGCATTATTGTAAAATTCTGGAGAGATGAGATTTTGCGAGTTTCAATAACGATCTTGCACACTTTATCACTTCAGATTATTGATGAACTCGAGATGTTTAGAGTTATTGAGTTATCTCAATATAAGATAAGGCTACAAGAATCGTTAAGATGGCTCTACCAAATGGTTTGCAGATAGTCCCAACCAAAAGAAATCAGAAAACTAACTCGCATGAGAAAGTCTCTGCCTTTCTGTAGCACCACTAGTTTACACTTCAAATAAGATTTTCAACATAAACATTTTTTATCCTCGGAGACATTTTTGCCTATGTTATTCTGCTACCCTCTTTGAATGTTTCATGAAGTAATTAGGTTTCGTTTCACTACCATCAATCGTATGAATTGTGCGTAAAGGCAGTATGATAATTCAAAACCTTTTACCACCATTGGCACTTTCAAATTCCCCAAAACATGTTCTTTTTGTCATTCTAGAAGGATGCAGCCCAATTAGTGGTAATTGATTATTTCTCTTTAGGTGTCTAAAATTTCCCCAAAGTATATTTTAGGTGCTAAAAATCACTCCAAACACTTCTTTTGAAAAACATTAGAATACACTCAAAGGAACTAAAAAAAGGGCCAGTTCCATACCAGTAGAGAAAGACATGACAAATGGGCTCTCATTTACCCAAATTTGCCTCAAATGATGGACTGGAAAAGATCTAACCATGTGTGACAGTCAGAAGATGGATGGGCAGACACACACATTAGCTGATTACTAGTATATCAAAGATAGTAATATGGAAGGTGATCAAATAACACAGTAAAATCTGTCTAAAAACCAGAACCTGTGTAAACTGGAAACCTGCCTTAATTGGAAAATTTCTCCGACCCGTGAAGTTAAATGGCAGTTTACCCAGCATAAAACAGAACCTCTCCAATGTGGTAACGGATAATTTTTTTGTCCTGCAGGAAAAAAAAATCTTTATAAAACAGAATTTCTAAGAATTGAATGCAATTGGCAGAGAGATGCAAGATGTTCTTAATAAAATGAATGCATCTGCAAGCTTGTTTCAAATTCTCTATCTCTGTGGCACGCGATTTAGTCATGGCAACCATACGTTGAAGGAGAGGGGCTTCAGCTGTCAGCATAGAATTCGACCTTTGTGTCACCTGTCTCTCAAGGCACAATCCATAGAGAAATTCCGTTTCTCCTGACTCTGAACGTGGGAAGGAGTGGTTTCTATTCACGCATGTCCCTGCCCCTTGATGAAAATTATAACCACTCAATGAGATATGCATTGCTGAAGGCCATATGAGAGTATCAGAAAGTTGTAGCACTGGGTTGTTATGCATTGTGCATTGAAAGAGTCAGCAAGCTGAATACAGCCAGTAAGGTGTGCATTTTTTAACTCAGAAGCTGTCAATGAAGAGTGTTTAATATTTATTTATTGGTAAAAATACATTATATGTCAATGTATTTTGATAATTACAATAAAATCATGTAAGGGTCCCCCCTGATAAGATGGTAAAAAGTTCCCCTCAACCAAATTACATATGAGTAGTTACACTATAATTATAACATGAAAATAATATTTTTGAAAGGTTTCTTAGCCTCCGTCCCACCACCCACACCCCTATAGAGCAAAAAAACGTTTTTTTATTTCATTTTTTTTCGACAACTGAACACTATTTTATCAGACTGAAAAAATATGATAAATAAGAACACAACTTGGACTATCAGAAAAACATTTTTAATTTTTTCTCAGGCCCAAATTCAAACACAAAAAAATATTTTCGAAAAAAAAATATCAAGAAATATTTTTACTGTGTCTTAGAAGCCTGGAACAGGCTCGAAAAAAATATCAAAGGTTCCTCCTGAAACACAAATTGTTGTGTATTTTTTTCAGATTTTTTCGATTGCTGGGCTGCAGTTAAAAAATAAAAACCATTTTCCCGCCTTTAAAACACCTGGACTTTCAATATACTTTGAAAATGACTGCAACGGTTCTGTGCATTTATTTTAGTGTTTACTACTTTTCGGGGGATGGGAGTTTGCAGTTGGGTGCTACATTAAATCAATTTTCAATTTTCGTGCAATTATTATTTACAAAAGTGCAGAGTTTTCGCACGTGTACAGATTGTACGAGTGTCTCCATATTTATACGTATTCAAGAACAAATACTTAGGTAAAGCAAAAGACAACTTTTTCTCTAGTCTGAAACATCTACAGACGTGAGACCACAGGCTTCCGCAACCAATGTGATACTATTTATCTGTCCGGGAGGCGCCACGTTCTAGGCTCAGTTGTCAATGTTTTAGCTGCTATTCTGTGGCCTTCCTCCTCAAGCAAGGTCGCACGTGCCTAGGACGCGGCAACTGCCGAACTGCCAAGTGGTTGACTACAAATGTATGTTTTTTTAAAACTATGACCCCGCTATTAAAAAAATATGAAAAAATTCACAAGCTTTCTGAGATGAAGTTTTAAGATTATTTTCATGCCAGTGTCTGTGTTCTGAGACAAGTAAAACAATTCTTGTAAATCTGGGTCTAACCTCTTGCCCTTCATTTTTCCACATGTCCCCCAATTATCCCTCAACTATGACCGAATTATTATTTAATAAACTGCCAAACACTATTATCTTTCCTTATTAAAAAATATTTCTTGGTATTTTTTTTCGAAAATATTTTTTTGTGTTTGAATTTGGGCCTGAGAAAAAATTAAAAAATGTTTTTCTGATAGTCCAAGTTGTGTTCTTATTTATCATATTTTTTCAGTCTGATAAAATAGTGTTCAGTTGTCGAAAAAAATTGAAATTAAAAAAACACGTTTTTGGCTCTATAGGGGTGTGGGTGGTGGGATGGAGACTAAGAAACCTTTCAAAAATATTATTTTTATGTTAGAATTATAGTGTAACCACTCACATGTAATTTGGTTGAGGGGAACTTTTTACCGTCTTATCCGGGGGGACCCTTTACTACTTTCCGGGCAGAAACATCAATATCACAAATGTTATAAAACGAACAAGCTTGCATAAAACAGAATCCTCACAAAACTGCAATTTTTTTGTGTCCCGATCGATTCCAGCTTGGACAGACTTTATTGCACAAGGAAATTTTCTATTTTGCAGAATGCACAATTGTCACAATTTTCCGTTATTGTGTTGCTACACTTCTTCCTGACCTATCTTGACATGGTAGCCATTCTGGATGCTTACTTCATTGTTGACTGTCAAAACGGTTGTGTGTTGAGGTGTGTTTGGTGATTTTTTTAATGGGAACAATGGAACTAAGAATTTGGATTAAATTTGGCTTAAGAACGGAATAAAATGCAGCACCATAATGGAAATGTTGACTGTTGCCTTTGCTGAGTCTTCTATGAATAAAACAAGCATTTACTAGTGGAACAAATGTTTTCAAGACGATCTTGAACACACTGACGATGATGAGCACCCTGGATGCTCCAGCACATGAACAACTGATGACAACATCAAAACAGTGAAGGAAATGATTACGTACAATCACCAAATTGCAATTAAAAATGTTGCTGATAACACTGACACTTCATTTGGTTAGTGCCAAGCAACTTTTATGGATGTTTTGGATATGAAACATTTAGTAGCAAAATTTGTTCTGAAATGAGTAGACATTATACACATTAATTCAAATCACAAAGATCCCTTAGTTACAAAAATTTAGTTCTTAATATTTTGGGTCCAAGAAGAAGGATACTGGCTGCAATGAAAGGTCACTTGATAGGAACAGAAATTCACTGGCTGTGTTCCTAAATATTCAAATGTCATTCTAATGGAAATACATGAACCAGATGAAGACAGCATATTTCTTTTAAAAAGGACAGATTGTTTTAAAAAATTACATTGATGGCATCCTTCCTTGGCTTTAGAGATTTCCTGGTCTAAGAACAAAATGCTGCCTCTTTCTGAAGTTCAGATGCCATGTCCTGTGGGCTTTACGAGGTTCAAAACTGCAACTAAGGGTTATAGGGAGACAGTCACTTTAGAAGTATTTAAAAACTATTAGTATTTTTGACATTTAACTCTGCCTTCAAATTAAAACTAATAAATGGTAACTTTTTCAAAGAAAGAAAAAAAAATAAATTAAAACATATAAATACAAAATAGGAAACGACAAAGCTTGTTTTATGACAGTTTAATTCTACTTTTTAGGCAATTATCTTCAAATGTTAGTGGGAGGGTTCTTGATATTTGTTTTGCATATAACATTTTCTTATTTCAAGATAACACAGAAAAAATACACGCAGTGATCACACACATATATTTTGGGCAGAGCGAAAATAATTACCAATATTTATATTTTCTGTACTCCGAGCTTTATGTGAATGAATGAGTTCTCGATCTGCGTTCACTGCAGGTTTGTTCCCTGGAGCATCTGCAAACAGGCAAGTTCTACTGCCTGAATTTGCTGTCGAGCATCCTGAGGAAAGTCCTCGAGGATAAGGTGATCGTGTCATCACTTCCGGTCCTCCACCATATATACGATGGAAAAAATTCCATAGCTCTTCTGATAATTGAGCATAGTCAGAACCTTTAAATGAAGAATTGTTTTAATTTTTATTGTTAAATAGTCACATGAATAATATACAAAATTTGGATTTATAATAATGTTCCTTTTACCCATTTTCACTCCTGTTTGCCCATTTTTGTTGACAATTATGGGAGAATTATCAATTGCACCAGGAGGCTCCACCTCTTTCCCTCTAACAAAACTCTGCCATTGGCGAAACCAACTCATTGATATAGCATATATGACAGAGGGGCTTTCATCTGCCTATCAATTGATCAAATTACATTCATTTTAATATAAAAATAGAGAAATTTGTGGAATATATAGCAAAAACGAAATCAGAAAAATAAATCTAAGATAAAATTTGTATTATATTTCTTACCTGGAATTCTTTGTTCAGCTGTAAAAATTCATCCAATTCCTGTTTAATTCTACGTTGGAGAGCTTCTTGCTCTTCTAAACACACAGTACATGCATAGAGAAAGTTGCACGCTGGTCCTCCTCCAAAACTGAAATATCAAATTTCATTTTAATAATCAAATCCATGTGATCATTTGGACTTTTCATATAAAAATACTTTTAACAAATAATGTCTTTCAAATTTTGTCAATGACACCTTTTTCAAACTACATGTTATAAATTTACTTCAGGGTCGATTACTAAAGAAATGCATGTATGCTAATAGGAATGAAGGTAGAGAAATTAAGTCAACTGTGACTAAGTGTGCAACATTTGCACAGCAATGAGTTATATAAAGTGGAAATTTTTCCTACTTTGATAAGTTCATTAGAAGGCTACCTATTGAAATGTCCAATTAATAGAAAATATAGAAAAAATATTAATAGAAATAAGACAATTTTTGATGTCAGAAGGGAAGGTGGGAGAAAATGAAGCAAGGGTGGTAGGAGGAGTTTTAAAACAGTAGGTATTACCTTTCATTCAAAAATGTTTCATCAATGACATTTTCAATAAACTTTTTGAACTGACACTGCCACCTTGTGATGAAAAATGGATAAAAACAATTTTTGTAGAGCATGTGTGTATTGAACCTACCAGGTGTTGCACACACATGCATGCCTTCAAAACAAAATGGTTATTAGAAGGGATTTTCGTTCCATTACATATTCTTCTGCTTGGTTAAAGAAGTCCTGAGTTATTTTTTTCAATCAGTCTAGATGATTATTTTAAAATTATATTGTGTATAAAATGACAGGTTCCTGGAATCTGCTGAATATTGCATAATTTACAATTAATAAAGCATTGAACTGCTTATCTCAAGTTGGTATTTTTACAATTTTGGACTAATTTTTTCTTTGAATCTTTCTTAATAGTGAATATATAATAATTCACACATAAAGTTAAGATATTCACAGAATTGGGTATCAAGAAACTTGATATCACAGTCCCATTTCCAGGTTCAGAGACAGAGGAGCCCACTTACATCATATACTGTTCAAACATTTTTTGTATAATTAGTGGGTCACTTCTTCTCTACCACTTCTCTCTTAGCATTTGTATCAGTTGAAAGCATATCACATTTGCCTTCTATTCCTATTCCTGGCGCAGGAAGAGAAATTTTAACTGCCTATTTTTATTTTTGGACTGTACTTACTTTATGGCATATTATGTGATATTAAAATGCATAAAAATTGGATCCCTAGTCATTAGCAGTCAATACTAGCACTAGAAATTAGTGTACTCATAAATTGTTGTTTATAATTTGTAAGAGAAGAATCTTACGTTTCATATAAATATTCCCAAACAGGTTGGGTAAGAATTGTACAAAGCTGATCCATTTGTCCTGCTTTAGAAGGATGTACCCCTCCATGAATGCACAGAAAATCAGAATTATCAATAGGTCCAGGTTCTGCAAAAGTGTTGAATTTGTTTACCCATTGCTTAGAAACATAAACTGAAGACTGGGTTCATTTGAAGAGAGATCAATTAGTTCACATGCTCTTTGTCGTTTCTTAGCAATTATTTCACAAGATTTTCTGAAACAAACACATAAAGAACATGTGTCAACCAAGTGTCAACCATGTGTCAACCAAGAAAATCAAACTTATTATGTGATATTCTTCATTTTAAAATAATTAAATTGGAGTGATAATTTATTGACAATGATCTACAACTTTAATTACTGGAAACTGGAAATTACTGGAATTACTGGAAATGTTCCTTTTACAATTCTTGTGTGTTAGTGTTGAGACACATTTATTCCATCTGAGGCTGATGAAATAAATAAAATTAATTTTGATGAAAAAACTAGCACTAAGGAACAACTACTATTACAAGTCTAGTCACATTCTACTATTATTTCATATTTTTTGTAATTTGTAGTAAATAAGAATTCCTATACTGCGATTTTCAAATTGCTCGTTTTGCCCCCGAAGGCCCGTCTTTCATGATGGAATATGTCATGGTATTTCGCGAAGTTCTCAGTTGTGTCGCCAGATATCGCATGATCGCGACCATATCAAGCAGTGCTTGCGATCATGGGACTTCTACAGGTATGAAGGAGAATGACGCGAAATGTCATGTGATATTCTATCGTGGCCATAGGGGCTTGAGGGCCAAGTTAGAAAATTCGCGTATAGCACAAGGAAGAAAATATTGGCTTCCACACAAAATAAATAATAAAAAAATAATAAGAAGAAAATAATAAAAATTAATAATAATAATAATAATAATAACAACAAGTCATCCTTAATACAGGAAGGGCGAGTACATTCCAAAGAGAAGTGACATCCATACTGGATCTGACAATAGGCTCCAACAACATTGCTAGGAGAACCACGGACTGGAAAGTACTGAACGACCCCCGTGGAATACAAACAAGCTGGTCGAAACGAAAGCGAAGAACTTTCTGGAAGAGTCGAAGCTAATACAGAGCATGGGATGGATGGAAAAAACAGAATTCCCCTGAAACAACAGTAAAAGAAGCGAGGGACATAGCGATGGCAATGTGCGCCGCGTCCATGCCGAGATGTAGATGCCCAAGGGGAAAGCAACAGGTGTACTGGTGGACCCCCGAGATTGCCGAACCGAGGAAGAAATGTATTAAAGCTAGAAGACTTGCCACAAGATCTAAAACTGATGAATCACTTCGAAGAGAAAACAAAACATGCCAAAAACAGCTGAAAAGATATTAAAATAGAAAATCAAAGTGCTGGAAAGAGCTACTAGAAGAGATAGAAGATGATCCCTGGGGCATGGCGTACAAAATTGTAACCAAAAAACTTAGAGTGAATATGAAGGTACCAGGACTAGAGGACCCCAAATAGGTGAAGGAAATTATAAGAGATGTCTTCCCAACCAGAGACCCGTGGACGAGAAGAAAACCGTACGACTACGAATTCAGTGAGAACGATGTATTCATGAGAGATGAGCTACAAGTAGAAGCGAGGAAACTAAAGTGCAAGAAAGCCACCGGACCACACGGAATACCAAACGAAATAATTAAGATTGTGGCCAAGGAATACCCGGAATGCTTACTGGAGGCATTTAATAGCTGCCTCAGACATGGAGTTTTCTTCAAGAACTGGAAGAAACAGAAATAAATTCTCCTACGGAAAGGAAATAAGCCCCTAGACAAGACATCGTCATATAGGTCGTTATGCCTCCTAGATACAATGGGCAAACTTTTGGAAGGGTTGATTCTACAACGGCTAGAGAAACATATATCAACAGGGAAAAATTTCTCCAATACACAGTTTGGATTCAGGAAAGTCCGCTCAACTACGGACGCAATAAGGGAAGTAGTACGTATAGAGGAAACTGCCAAAAAGGAACAAGCAAAAAAAAGGGGTATTGTGCACTAGTAGCCATTGATATTAGGAATGCCTTTAACTCCACCAACTGGGAATATGTTATTAAGGCACTGTTGGAGAAACAGGTCCCTGAATACCTATTAAGAATCATCGAGGACTATCTATCAGAAAGTAAGATTATATACTCAGACACTCTTAGGGTGGAGGAAGAGATGACATGCGGAGTTCCCCAAGGATCCAAGCTGGGTCCATTCTTGTGGAACACCATGTACAACGACCTACTAAATATAGATCTACCACAAGATACTTTGCTGATCGGATACACAGACAATACACAAAGCCACAGCAACAACGTGGACCTGCTGGAGATGCACTTAAACGAGGCCCTCTCTAGGATTAATAGATGGCTGGACAAAAGATGCCTACAGATGGCAGTGGAAAAGACGGAAGCGGTACTAGTTACCGACAAAAGAGCCTTTAACTTCCCATACGGGGTAAGCATTGCCTGGAGCCGCCAAATTACATACCTGGGAGTCGAAATTGACCACATGGGCCACACATATGCAAGACAGCAGACAAAGCTACAACAATTGGATCCAACCTCTCTAGGCTTATGTCCAACATAGGTGGACCTAAAGAAGCAAAAAAAAACGACTGATATCCAGTGCAGTAATTTCGAAGATGTTGCTGGCGAGAATGCCCCCCATAGATCTACTAGCGAGGGAAAGGAAGAGAACATACCAGACTCTAAAAGATAGAAAGGAAAAGGAAGGCAAGCTACCCCAAAGGAGATAAATACCATAAAAGAGGGAACCAGAAGCATGGTAATGAAAGAGTGGCAAGAAAGATGGGATGGGGAGACAAAAGGCAGATGGACGCATCAAATGATCCCAAATATAGCAGAATGGGTGGAAAGAGGCCACGGCGAAGTAAACTATTACCTGATCCAGGCGCTGACGGGGACATGGATGCTTTAACAAGTACCTATATGACTTTAAGATAAAAAATAGCCTGAGGTGCAACCATTGTCCACCTCCACCAACCATAGCCGAGGTAGACGACACCATGCACACCCTTTTCCAATGTAATGCATGGACCATGGATAGGGAAAATACAAACAGAGAACTGGGAGAAACCATCTCTCCTACAAATCTGGTAAAAATGATGCTTTCCTCCAAAGAGAAATGGGATATAGTAGAGACTATGATCACAAATATACTGAAAAAGAAAGAAAATATTCGAAATTAAGAAGGAAGAGCTTTAGCTAACCGCCTGTCACCTCCACGAAGTAATGTCTGACGACGGTTTCCATGGAGGTGACGCCATGGCTCAAGCGAAAGAAGGTTAGGTTTTAATCAGTATACCAAAGCTGGGAGTCCGACATAACCAGTTCGCCAGTATCTATAAAAGATTTCCCCCTCCTTAAAACAAACAAACAATAAATAATAATAATAAAAGGTACATGCAAATTACTTACTTGTAGAACAGAACATAGGCTTCACAGTTCTGCACAGTTTCTGGAGTTACTTGAGTCACATACTGATCATCAAACTCAAACCACTGGTCACTGATATAATTAAGTGAATAACAAGTATAATGACCCCCACCAGCAGTGCCATGATGGCAAATTACTGATACTAAGTCATAACTTGTGACTTGTGATGTACAATCTAAAAAATATAAGGTTTTTTTATACTTCATATTAATGGAATTAGAAATTACGATATTTCATTGCCATTAATTTGATAACAAACCTTTATGCAAATATGGCCTCATATCCAAACCTTCCAAAGGAAAGGATACATAATTACTTATCTTCGAACTGAACATCAATTCATGACGAAAACGTTTTAGGTGGACACACAGTACTTCTGGAAGTTCCAGAACTTTAGAATATTTAACGCCATTACGTAATTTATTACATTTTTCACAACTGAAACATGTGTTTATTAAATTCATTTAATTTATTATAATTCTTAGTGCATATCATTAAACCTCAAATTCAGAAGAAATTTGAAAATAACATACCTATACATATTGTCTCCTTTCAACTCGTCAGCACTGAAGAAAGCAGCCAAACAATCATGTAAACTAATCGTAGGCCCCCAAAACCAACTGCGAACCCATTCTAAAAGCCATGATACCCAACCCTACAATACAATTAAATTAATTAGTAATTTTAGTCACTATTCAATTACTCCAAATAAAAAAATAAATTGGAATATTTTTATGTTTCAAATTATAGTGCTGAAGTAATATTGTCGGCACTAATGCTAAAAGTGTTTTTACTCCTAAGAACATTTACTAGCATAAAGAATATTGCTCATAGCACACAGAAGACTCGAATGATGTATTTGACCTCTGCTCTGTAATTTATCACAAAATGACTCAATTTGAAAACAAGTTAGACGTCCCTGTAATTCATCCTAACATTACAATTTTTTCATCATTGGTGTTATTGTTTGTTTTGCTTTTCTTGTTTTATTTTTGTTTCAGTCCATTTTCATATGAACTGAAGCGCTTTCTTTCCAACTGTACAGCAAAGCTGTTTTTCGTTGTTTTTTCTCAAAATTGACTTATCCCCTTCATACATGACACGCATGACTTACATGCTTCATGGAATAGTTCTTCTAGAAATTTCTTTACTTCTTCAGAAGTAAAATTTCTACAATTTAAATTGCATCAGATGAACTGCACAGAGCTTCCTGTCAGTTCCTTTTATCAACTACTAGTATTCTATGTGAAATCTAGCTTCGAAAGGTAACTTCAAAGTATTAATATATATGAGTGGATAATTCTGTACGTTCTTTCATGAAAATGAATATATTTTTTTCTATTTATGTGCAATAATGTTAAACGTTTTTTTTAACAATAACAAATAACAATTTCAACAATAACAAATCATCACCTCTTCTGCATATCCTTCGATTTCATGAATTTGTATGAATTATGACACTACTGATACAAAGACATGTAATTATGCTAATGCAGAATAAGTAACTACCTTCCAAGTGTGTATCAAATTGATTTAAGACAAAAATGTAACATGTAAAATTTTGTAGATATGTTTATTGTGAAGAAATCAGCTGGTGCATAAGCAATTCACTAGTTACTAGCAACAAATCTTTTTTATAATGACTTATGATTTGCTTATTCACATTAAGTGTTCTTCACTTGCATCACACAAAACGTTTTTATAAATCATCTAATTTGAATTATAATAGCTGTATTCTTGAAAGCATCTTACTTGTTCTCCAGTGTAAACATCAGAGCATGCAGACAATCCTCCTTTTTGTGGGGTTAACGAACCCTGATGAAGCATATGTATATGATCTCGACTTGGAATTGGTAAGGAAAGATCTTGAAATGTCTCTACACGGGTGGAAATCTGTAAAAAAAATTTGCAATAAAGATAGAATGAATAGTTCATACCTACCTTAATAATTATTTATATTCAACTATAAGAGAACATATGAAAGCAAATTAAAAATAATTTTTTGACTATCATTACTTCACATGACAAATAAGAAATAATTTTTGCACCTGTCACTAATTACTTCTTAGGTCAACTACATTTGCAAGAGGAATGCAACAAATTTTGAAAAGATGTTTTTGTACAAGCAATTTCATGGTTATACTCTGTTGTTTTCATGAAAAACTAATTGCAACACAGCTGGACAAGTAAACGGTGCCTTGTATTGTGAAAAATATCTTAATCCATCAAGGACAGAATTTTTTAATTGATAATTTTTTAAAATTTAGTTTACAAATAACATGTGAAAGGATATAAATCAATAAAAAACCGTTTAAAATCAACTCTTTAACATTTTATTGAGACAAAAAACACTTTTGTTTTTGCTCATTATAGCCGATGTCACTGAAAATTCTATTGAGACTCCATAAGGGCTCTCAAGGGCCTTCCAGAACCTCTCAAGAGAATAGCACATTTAGCTAGGTACAGAGTTGGGCAATAGCCAAAATACATGTATTTAAAATGTGTATTTTCTATACTTTTGTAATTCGTATAATGTATCGAAAAATATATTTGATCATCTATTTTGTATTTGTATCAAAAATAGCATTTTGTATTTTCAAAATTCAACAATACTTTTTATTGATCTGCCATTGAAAATTTAAATTTCAAAATACAGTCAAATCTGGATAACACAAAGGTCTATAACACAAATTTTTTATATTTAGAAGAAGTAAGCTGAAGAATTTTTTTTGGAGGTATTGATTAACAAATTTTGGAGACCACCACACGGACATTACATTATGTATCACTGTCTGGAAGGGAATTGGACACACTGGTTAAAAGCTTGTGCTTGCACCGTTTACACAACCAATCTTATGATTAGACTGCGGATTTTTAGGTTTTAAAATATGTGTTTTACGTGCCTAATATAGGTTCTTTCAGCATTTCAATTAGGCTTTAAAAATGGTAGAGTAGGCACAAATAAAACATAAAAGAAACAAGTTTTTATCATTTATTATATGTATCTCAATGATAAAATCATAAATCAATATTATGTAGAATCAGTATTCTATATACTATTTATGAACAAGTTAAATTGTTTGTCTTCTAGTTAGAATTATTCATACCATATTTTGCCTCTCAATAAGTTACTAATACTTCTCCAAGTTTTCAACAGAAAATGAATGTCTCTTATGAAAATGAATATCTCAAGATCACTTTTCTTTCACGGAAATTCAATAGCTTTATCTTAACAGCGGAGGCAGACTTTTCCACGAAGTCAGGAAGTAGTGGCATGGAGACTTTTATCGCAAGATCCTTGCCCTGTGTATTCATTTCTTGCTATACTATAGATTAATGCAACTTAAAATTAACATCATCCTTGTCTGATCTGCCGACACAGTAGAAAAAAGTTAAAAGAAGCCACAGATGAAAGAAATTGGGCAAATTAGTCTCATTTTAGGTTTTGAAAAGTAAAATAGGCAGTAATGTTGAAATAGGCTCTTTTAGGCACTATAAAATTGATAGGTTTTAGTTCAAATAAATAAAAAATGTGTATATAATACTTTATTTACATTTAGTATAAGGTGCCCAGCAAAAAAAAATAGGTTTTTACTTAAATATTCACAGTCTACTTATAATATAGTAAGTGTGGAAATTGATAAACCAACAAACTATTCTGTTCTGAACGCAACATATTTCACTGTTGTTGATTGAGGTGGGAAAGGGAAAGTGTCATGTGAAATTTGTGAACATGCCAAACTGAAGATACAATATGGTCCAATTTGTGCTCCAAAAACATGAACATTTGAAGACACATATAAAACTACTAATAAGCAGTAAAAGATAAAGAAGTATAAATTCTAAATGCACAGAATAATGTACAACGGAGACTTTCACTGGTCATTCTTTTTACTACAAAATTGATCATTTCTTCATACATTTTAGAGAATTTATCCTGGTGTGATAAGTGAATTTGAGAATTACACAGATGATTCGTCTAGAACAGGGTTGTCCAACTGGCGGCCATTTATTACGGTCCGCGAAAGTCCATTAGTCAAAAATGAAAGTCCCTTCCATCCACGCCAGGCGAGAACATTGTGCGCCTAGTGCATGTGCCCTGTGAGGTTCAACACCTACATGCAACTAGTAATGCTAAAACCACGTACGTTCTTGTCCCTACTTTCACGCAAAATTGCGCAAAAAGTACTTAAATTTTCGAAAAATTGTACATAGTCTTATTTCAAAATCTATCTTTAAGGAACATTTCACTATGGGAAAAATCTCTATCTTCATAATTACAGTAGTAGGAAGACACCGACAAAAATTTGAATTTTTGCAATTTTAGAAAAATCAGAGGTTTCAAGAGCATGAGACACACACCATTCTCTTGACATTCTTCACACTATCCATCAACAAAATTAAATCAAAAACGATGGAGCCATTTTTTGAAAATTTGGAAAATCTCCCAGGGTCTTCATGTTCACCCCCTAAAACTAAAATATCGGTCAAGGGGCTGCAACATCAGCTAGATCTAATAGGGAATATCAGCTTTCATGAAAAACAGTTGAATGGTTTAGCCACTAGCATTGTTTACAGATGGACACACAGTTGTTTTGCTTTCATTTAATTTTTTGCTAACTAGGACACACAAAATATGGATTCTGGCTGCACCACATACTCGAGAATTTTTTTCTAAATTTAGCAACTGGATTTACCCACCTCTTCGTTACCAGGGCTGTGTAGTAAGATTTTTCTGCTCAAAATTTGCTGGATTTTTGCGCAGCATTACATGACTTCCTCTCTACTGTGTAAGCGGTAGCAAGAAAGTAAAAATAGATTAAGTTTACATGTAAGAATTTTTTTCTAGTAAATTCAGAACTTAAAAATCATATTATGTGTTTCCCTGCGTTTTGCATGGTGCGACCTGATATCACTCATAGTTCCATTCTCCCCCCTCCACCATTTCAGAGCAGCCAGGCAAATTGCTGAGATGAACAATATGTGAAAGTCAGATGTGGACCACCCGAGTAATAAGTTTTAACTGTAGCTCTTGAGGCCTTGCAAGTTGCACATCCGTGCTCTATAAGAACAAATTCACCTAAGAGGAAAATGAACAGCACTGGGAATAGTGATACTAATGCCAAGAAGTTAAAACAAACAAGTTCAACATCTGGTTTCTTCAATGCACAGGCAAAAGGAAAAGATCAAACAAAATTTGATGATCTTGTTACAAAATTCATTGTTAATGGAAAGAGATCATTATCATTTACAAGAAGAAATATTAGTGATACAATATCTTAAAAACTAGTCGTGTTGGAAGGAAACGTGTCCAACTGTAAATCAAAACCAGGTTTTGAGAAACAAGTTGTGACTCTGGATCACTATTGGTTGTATTTTATAATTTGAAAAGTATTTTAAAATACTATTTCGTATCTAAAATACTTTTACAGAAGTATACAAAATACTTTTAAAGAAGTATTTTGTATTTGGTATCTAAAATACTTTCGAGGAAGTATTTTGTATCTGAAATACTTTTTTCAAGTATTTTGCCCAACTCTGATCATAACTGCATTTAAGAATGTTTATAAACCTAATTTGAAGCAAAATAATTTTTTTATAATACAGGCATGAATAAATGTAAAATAAATCCAATAACTTGGTATCTTCTTTGATGTAACGAGTAACACATCAGCGATGTTTTCAGTCAAAATGCTAAAGCTGTTATTACTTGAAAAATATTGTTGAATTCTGTACAGATGCCGAAAGAAAATAATGAAATTCTCTAATGCACAATGATATACTACATAATCGAAAGATATTATTTTCAAAAAATTAGGAAAACTACATGTTTTAGATCGAAACTAACGTAATAAATAAATTCAAATGTTGATCATTTACTTACATCTATTTTCAATCTAGCGAAAGAGAACATAAAAATACAGAAATGGTATTACATTACGAAGAAATAAATGCTGATAAACTTTGTTGATAAAGAAAGTAACACCTTCCAGGTGCACCGGAAACCGTTCAAACAACTCTTGTTCCAGTAAAAATTAGCAACATAACATGGTAAACATTGCCAGGTGGATTTTCAAGGGCTAAATGTTTAAAATGTTGTGTGAGGGTGTATATTAAGAACTGTCCAAAGAACTGCTTTTTTAGTTGACTTTGGAAAAACAGACTAGTTTTACTGTATTTATTTCTGGAAAAATATAATAAGTTCTCTATGTGCCCACTGTGGCCATATGACAACATTTCATAAAAAAGAAACTAATGTGCAGAAAATGTTAAAACTTGTTTTTAAGTCTTCTGATATTTTCCTTTATCAATTTTATGCCTTAAATATTTTGTACCTTCAAAATAAATAATTTGGGATTGAAAGGGTTAAAACACATTTAGATCATTGTTGTACTCATAGCCATAAGGTAACACTAGACCTTGATGGATTAATAACCAACCAGATAATTGGCTTCTACAAAGGATGGAGGACTACATACATTTTGTTTTTGATGAATTAAAAATAACTTACTTAAAATTATTAAAAGCTCAGTAAGAAGAAGACAGTGAGTTGAATGGCAAATTTGCATTTATATCTTGAAGGATAATTTTTCTATTATAAGTGATAATGTTCATGTAATCCTCTTTTGTACAATAATTTAAACCAAGTATAATGATGAATGCAAATACATGTAAATGTAAGAACCACATGACCCCCCGATGTTTAGTAACACAGCAGTGTTGATTATATAATCAATAATATATAATATGGTTAATAATATATATTATGCTGATTCGTTTTAATGTATGCATACAGAGGGGGTGAAGTCAATGCATACAGGTTGTCAGAGTGACAGAAAAATAAACAAACCCGGGAAGGACGAAAATTCACAGTATAACGACATACCGGAAGAGGGAAACAATGCTCTTGTAATAAAACGAAGATATGTGTAAGAGGTATTAAAAAGAATAGAAAAACGGGTTCAGTTTTTTTCTTCTTTTCTTTTCTTTTCCCTCAGCTAACTACCGAGTCGTCAACATTGAATTTGGTACGTCGCGTTTTTCATTAGATGGGACGCGGGGTGGGTGATGTTGCATTTTTAGTTCAGACATAAAATCGAACACAGATGGGGAGAGGGCGAATATGAAATTATTGTTATTTTCAGAATTGTAAGAGTAAGAAGTTGAATAATGTTGGTTATTTAATTGTCAATTGCAATTTGCGATCGTTAGAGCACATAACAGCAAAAAATGAGTAGCAGCAATTTAAAGGACACTTCAGTCTTGAGCAATGTCCCCTTCACATCACTTCATTTTAAATACGTAGAGGGGAAATCCCACACGTGGAGGGGAAATCACTCCCACCAATACGCTATTCAAAACTTACATTTTAGATTGAAATGAATGCCAACAGCAAATTCAATGATTTCGAAAATTGAGAATTATTAGGTAGGGTTGTTAATCGTTATTACCACATTGTGATCATAACAGTATTATCGATAGCTTTACAAAACAATAGTCATAAGTAGGGAGCGGATTCGTATGTTTTTACATATATTTTTGGAGACTAGATAACTTAATTTTTCAACTGGAACTATTTGTTTCAAGACATTCTGAGACGAATAAGACATATTTTATTTTACATATTTTTACATATTTCGGTATAACTACATATTTTTACATATTTTATCTGTTACTCCATATTTTTTAAATATTTGTAATATTTTTGTGTGGAGAAAGAACATCTTGAAGACTAGCTTGGGATGTTACAAAATGCGAACCACTGAGCTGTTTCTTGAATCGAATTCGAATGCAACTTCGGTGTGTGCTTTCAATGGAGAGATAAACTACTGTTCCTAGAAGAGAGCAAATTGACCTGCCACTTTCGTAGAAGGTCTCTTGCATGTTGCGATGTGCGAGAAACATGCGACGGAAGTGGGTATCAGTGAAATTGAGAAGAGTCTTCCCGCCGTACCTTCTCTACGACGCGTCGTATACTTGCGTCTCAGTTTCACTGATAGCATGAAGAAAGGAAACGTTCGCTCCCGTGTCATATTCTCCCTGATACCAATTAATGTTAGATTAGGATGGCAAATCAGAGAGGAAGAGAGGGCAGTTGTCAGCTCAGCATACATTTTTTTTCATCCTGCTTCAGTTCGTGGTTACTTGCCTGCCCTGCAAGACGGTGTGTTAAAAGTGTGTTAAAAGATTTTCATAAATAGTGAGAAAGAACGAATTAGTGTGAAAGAAAAACAGTGTGCAAAATGCCGAAAGCAGCGACAAAGGGAAAAGACTTGGTGGCCAGATATCTCCGCGAATTTCCAAATGAAACATTTAAAACTGATTCGAACATTTTATTTTGTTCTTGTTGCGATAAGCAGATTTCGACTTCTCAACGCTTTTTAGTGACGCAACACATTGCCACAGCGAAGCATAAAGAAAACAAGGAGAGAAAATCAAAGCTTCAACAAACCTTCATCACAACTTCAACTGCTTCTACATCAAGTGGTAAGTCAGGTTTTAATACAGACTTGTGCCGAGCTTTAGTTAGAGCTGATATTCCTCTTCATAAAATAAACAATTCAGATTTCAAAATGTTTCTGGAAAAGTATACCGAGAAAAAAATACCAGATGAAAGCACGTTGAGAAAAAACTATTTACAAGAAATTTATGTGGAAACTCTTGATAAAATTCGAGATAATTTAAAGAACAGCAACATTTGGGTATCAATCGATGAAACCACTGATGTAGAAGGCAGATATATTGCCAATGTAATTGTTGGTAAACTTTCTTCCCTATCCCCTTCGGTGCCTTATCTCTTGAACTGTGAAGTATTGGAAAAATGTAACCATGCATCTATAGCAAGATTTTTCAACGATTCAATGAGTCTGCTGTGGCCAAGTGGTGTACTAAACGAAAACGTTTTGTTATTTTTATCTGATGCTGCTCCATACATGGTGAAGGCGGGAAAGGCACTGCAGGTTTTTTATCCAAAAATGATTCATTTAACCTGCCTGGCTCATGCACTTCATAGAGTTGCGGAAACTGTGAGAAATCAATTTCCTAATGTGGATGCATTGATATCGTCCGTAAAAAAAGTTTTTTTGAAAGCTCCAAGCCGCGTGAAAATTTTTAAGGAGTGTTATCCAGATCTGTGTTTGCCACCCCAACAAGTAATTACGAGATGGGGTACTTGGTTAGAAGCAGCGCAATACTACTACGAAAATTTCGGTAAAATAAAAGATATTATTTTAAAACTTGATTCTGATTCGACTGCGGCAGTAGAAAAAGCCAAATCTCTGATTGTTAATCCCAGCTTGAAGAACGACCTGGCCTACATATCATTAAATGCAGTTTTTTTGGCTCATGCAATTACAAAATTGGAGACTCGGAACATGTCGTTAGCCGAAAGCGTTTCTATTGTTAATGATACGTTCCAAAAGCTTCAAAAAGCACCAGGAGAAAAAGGAAAGGAAATGAAGAACAAATTCATGGTAATTTTGGAGAAAAATCCTGGTTGGAAGGAATTGCAAATCATTTCGGACATCCATTCTGGAAACGACAATACCGGAACGTTAGAGGTTGAGTTGAGCCCCAGAGAAATAACTCTTTTCAGCAATGCTCCTATTACCTCGGTTGATGTGGAACGGTCATTCAGCCTCTACAAATCTATTTTAAGGCCTGATCGGCGTCAATTTTCCTTTCAGAATTTAAAGTTTCACTTAATAATTTCAAGTAATTGTACTCTCTAATTATTTAATAATGTAAATAAATGAAATATTATAATTTTGTTTTTTACATATTTTCTGTTTTGATTACATATTTTTTACAAAATAAATACATATATATGTACATATTTTCATTTTTTTATTACATGAAAATCCGCTCCCTAGTCATAAGCATGATATTTGTCATCATGGTCACATATTTCTCACATTGGTATCACTGCATCGTTAAGCAAGAACCTTGAATCGAGCTCGGAAAATTAGCGCTCTACTAGCGATTGTCAGAGAGTGCGGTTGAGCAAAGAATAGTATATTTCGTAGTGATGTAGTTTTCACGTATATGTTGTCACCCACGACTTAAGAGACTACTGCAATACATAAACGGATAATATAATATGTACGAGTATGATATTGTTATGATTTAATATAAATTTGTTTGGCACCGCATATTAACCTTAGCAGTTGCGTGATAATCCGAAGACGAGTGGAGTGGAAGATTTTGCATGATATTCTGAAGGTAAATGGAAGACCATAATTAAATGTTTGAGTATCTGATAATACCAAAAAGTGTAATCGAAAATCTCGAATGGAACATAAGGGAACTTTGATGCAACGATCCTACAAGTATTTTATCTGCCTTTCATTTGTTAGTTAACTTAACACAAAAGGGAATCGTTAAAGTTATGTCTTAGGAAGGATGGCATCAATAGTGTACATTGGGGAATTCTTCACGGTGTACCACTTTGGTCCAGTTATCTTTAAGGAATCATTTCACAAACACTATGCTAGACAAAGTTCTGAACTTTCTCTAGTCCTTTGAAATTACCATTATATGGAGAATGTGTAACAAATTTATGCCATATTAACACTGAAATTAATGGCAGGGCCCTGGGTAAATAATCATAGTTCCAATAAAACGAAAGGGTATAAAATAATAATACTTTACAACACACCTTTATGATAAAATACAGTATTACATAAAGACATGTTCAGTGACAGGTACATGTATTTTTTCAAAAATGCAACTAATTTAATTCAAGTGTTTCAAGAATTTTTGTATGCCAATTAATGTCTGAATCATTGATTAAAATTGCCTCTATTACTTTGCAGGAAATCCTAAAATTTACTAAAGAAATGGCATCTGAGGATATTGAAGCTCATCCTCTCAAGTTAATGGAGTGTCCTGTTTGCTACAATGTATTCCAATCCAAGATATTTATGTGCACCAAGGGCCATAACATTTGTGAAACATGCAGACCAAATGTGACTAATTGTCCAGTCTGCAGAAATGAATTTACTGGAGCAAGGAACCATCTTGTTGAACAACTTCTCACTAAATCTCTGCAATATAATTGTAAATACAAAGAGAATGGTTGCCCAGATAAACTTCCTCTTAATAAAATTCAAATTCACCAAACCAGTTGTAATTTCAGATTATATCAGTGTTTAGTTCCTATGTGTCTCTGGGAAGGCCAATGTACAGAACTTAAACAACATTTAATATCTAAACATAGATCATCAGTTTCATCCTCAAAAGAAACATTGTTTAGTGATAGAGAATATTCAAATCCTGAGAAAGATTACAGTGATTACTTATTTATAGATATCTTCAATGAACTATTTGCCTATTTTTACAAACGTGAGCATACGGGAAAACTAATGTTTGATGTTGTTTACATAGGTTCAAAAGAAAATGCACAAAATTTTCAATACATGCTTGCTTTCCAAAATGAAGATAGGAGTAAAAAAATGCAACTAGTAAGCAATATGTCTACAGATGCTACAAAAGCATTTTCTGGAGAATGTTTAAGTATCGACTACAATACATGTAAACAGTTTGTTCGTTACAATGGTATTCTTCAGTATTTCTTAAAAATAGAAAAACGGAATTGGAAGCGAAATGAGATATTTGAAGAGGTGAAAGATAGAGTTTTTAAATAATATTTTGTTCTGCTAATATATGGAATGGAATATTGATGGCATAGTTCACAAATATAATTTTAGGTCTAATCATGGTTATTTTTAATAACCATATACTTTCGTATAATTAAATAATTTCATATAATTTCTATAGACCTCGTTTTTATGTAACTAGTGTGTGTCCACAGACTATGTATCATGTTTTTTTCCCCCCAGAAAGCAAACGTTTCATTCCATAAGTAACTGAACCTTTACCAACTTTGAAGCTTGGTTTTCTCTAAAACAGTAGTTCTGGACACAATATAAGTGATCTAAGCCATCAATATTGTCTTCAGAGATCACTTTAAAGTTGAACATTGGGCTATTTTCTGTGTGGCTAAACTGATCTTGTCATTATACTGCACATATGGATACAAATAAAATCACTATAAAATGTTATTCCACAACACTCAGCAAGTGTTGTTTTCTTCTCTTGTGGCATGTCAGGAAGTACTCAAATATGTCGCAGCACTATACAAAAACTCTTAGGTGCCCCTTTGTTGTAAAGTGGTGATGCCAGAACACAGCACTGACTTTACTCAACCTTTTACACTTAAGGAAAAAAAATTCATAATCAAATTCAGAAATTTGATGAGTGTGAACTAGATTTCAGTCTGATTGAAAATAGCCAATTTCACTGGATTTTTTTTCAGATCAATTTCCAAGCTTTAAAAGATTATTGTGTATGGCAGAATATAATTTACCCAAATTACAATGATCTGCAAAATTCAACTTTTTCAGTAGAAAACCAACAATATCATTAATAGAGTCTGTCAACTTGCAAATGATTTTTGTAATGCTGCAGACTTCGAGCCTAACTCAATATGCTTTAAAGCTCATTTGAAAAAAGTCTTGTCTGTATCTGACTCACAATATTTTATTTTACTTAATAAAAGTGGTAAAATAAGAATTGTCATAATACTTGTCTATTTTGTATCATAATATGTATTAATTTTTGTAAAGGATTCATCCTGTTGAATAAATGAAATGAAATAAAAACTGAACAGGAATCCAAACATAGCGTTGAATTCAAATTAAAGGAAATGAGGGGGAAAATACTTTGCTTTCAAATATCTTAAACAATGATACAGTATCAGAAATGTTAATCCTAAACTTCTGAAAGTTGACAGTAAATTGTAAGAATTGAAATAAGGAGGAAAAACATTTTCTATTTTGTTCAAAAATTTACATACAAATGTCTGCCTCCTACGCGCAGTGTCTGGCAATCTGCACTGAATGTTACTCTGATAGTTTAGTGGAAACAAGAAAATTATATCATCTTGTTTTCATCAATGTTAAATATCAGAGTTCAATAAGAATTCCAAAAATGTTATGTAACCAAACCAACATCTAGAAGAACTGCTGCATCTACCCAATATTTCTTGCTAACTGCATGGCAATGTAGTAAGTAATACTGGACGGGATAATCAATGAGAAGAAAATTATTTTCCTATTCTATTTTTTAATATTTTACAATTTGTCAAGGGCATTCAGAAATTAAAAATTTACAAATTTGTTTATGCCTCATGATGTTTCAGGCTGAAACGGTAAAAAATTTAATGTGATATAAATGTTGTTTGTAGAATTGAAATTAGCAGACAAACTAACACTTAATCACCAGTTCAATGCAATGCATCACCACTTTATGCAAAAATACAGCAAAATATAGATCTACCCAAGTTTTCCAAGGTGCAATAAATGCCAATCAAAAGTTGGTCTAATAGGAGTAGCAATAGTAGAATGGCGAGTACTTTTGTTGCTCCAAGTCTCTGTCCCTACATTTAGTTTCCACATCCTTCCATTTGTTTTCTACAAACGCTATTCTCCTACATTTGCAACCCCTTTCACACTGTTCTCCCTGAATTCTTTTTAATCTTCTCTTTAAATTCCTTGTACTGAAGTATAACAACATAAAGTCAAGTAACTTTGTGGCCAATATTGGCTTCCCTACATCATAAATTCCATGATTTAACTGCTGAGAGAAATTGAAATGAGTCACATCATAAGACTCCATGAAGCAAAGACATAAATCTGTAAGGTGTGCAAGAGTCGTACATGTGTAAACACATTAAATTCATCTTTGTGTGTTTTCCTTTCAATATTTGGTTTTGAACAATACATTTCACAAGTTGTTTTTATAAAAGAATTGCTTTTATGTAATATGCAACATACTAATAATAATGTAATAAATGCTTTAACTAGAAATGTCTTTTACCGCTGTGGAATTCCCAAAGTTCTATATTTCAGGCATCTGCTATCAAAACCAGCTCATTCCATTTGCAAATATTTTACAAGAAACAAAAATCTCACATTCACCCCAAGGCAAGATGAACAGGATGTCCTCACCATATTGAGTAAGCTGGAATTGAACAATATTCTTTCATGGGGTCTTGAAGAACGCCCTAAATTTGGAACGGTTAAAAAATTTGTTTATTAATACAATGAGCTGGTTTAGCCAGTAAACTCATTTCAGAGATTATGTAACTTAACACTCATGCTGTGAAATATCTAAATCTAAATATCTAATATATAAATGCAAATCTAAATTTTGCTATTTTTCTCAGCTCAGGGAAAAATAAGTTAATATATAGAAACCACATTCAATTAAAATTTGTATTATTTTTTAAGCCAATCAATTAATTCTTTTTAAATAATGTCAATTTCAGTTAAGTTGTGCATTCAATGACTGTATATGATGCATGCTAAATGGCATGCATTGTCATAATTCAGATTGTGCATTTAAATTTTACAGAAGAGCTGTCAGAATCTCCTTTTTATTTTCCCATATCCATATGTATATACAGAGTAATATATGTAGTATTGGCAAAGTTATGTAATGCAGCACGAAAAAATGATGAATTTTCAGCAGAAAAAAATTAGTTGCCGGGCAAAAAAGTGGATAAAACCAGTTTCTAAACTAAGAGGGAGGAAGGAAAAAAAGAAAAGAAAGAAAGAAAAACCACACACACACACACCAACACATGGTGTAAGCCAGAATCCCTGTTTTGTAGGTCCTTGATACAGAGAAACCAATTGAAAGCAAAATGTCCATACATCCAGTGTATGTGAATAACAGTAAACTATGAATACGAGTTTTTCCAAAATGAAGAAACCTCTGTCTATCTGGCCTGACTCAAAGCTCTGTGATTTTAAAAAACATCATTAACTTTTACTTTTACATCACTTACTTTACATGACGGACCCCGAACATTTTCGAAATTTTCTCAAAAACGGCTCAAAATTTTTTTCATTAATATTCTTGTAAGAATAGAGTAAAATTCACTTATTTAAAGTGGAACATGTCCGATTTTCACACTTAACTCTGAATTTCCAACAATTGCAAAAGTCTGAATTTTATTCAGCGTCTTCCTACAATACAAAATTGCGGATAGAGATTTTTCTTTCAAATAAAATTTGTTCTTCTTAGTGAGCTCTTTCTTTAAGGTCATGTACATTTTTTTGGGAAATTTTAGTAGTTTTCACGCAATTTTGCTTGCAATATTTAAAAAAATTTTAAAATTCCAATTTTCTCCAAAAACAGCTCCAAATTTTTTCTTTACTCTCTTGGTAAGGATAGTGAAAAATGTATTCAATTGACAAATGCCATATTGCTCTATTCTTTTGTTGGTTTTTTTCAAAAAGTGCAAAAATTTAATTTTTTTGGTTTGCCTCTCACGTCGTTAATATTTACAACAGCGGCTATTTGTTTACATTATTATATTAATGAGAATATGTGCTTTAAATAATGTGAAGTAATATTTTTCGAAAACTCAACAGTTTTCTGTGAGAACTAGCTCAAAATTCCATATTTTCAGAAACACTCAATGGCCATTTTCTCATAAACGGCTCCAAATTTTTTCTTCAAACTTTTGGAACAGATAGTGCTAATTGCACTCTTTAATATGATGTGTTTAGTTTGTTCGTTTTTTTTTTAGTTTTTTTCAAAGATCTCACACATCTTTAAAATGCATATTACCAGCAATTTGTAAACATTATTACATTTGTGAGTGTAAGTGCTTATATAGTGATGGAGTGGAAGTGATGGAGTTTTTCAAAAACTCAAAAATTTTCTGTGAAAAAGACCTTTAAATTTCGCATTTTTAGTAGTGCTGAAACGCCATTTTCTTTAAAATTTTTGCGTTCTTTAATATTCCAAAATTAATATTTCCATTTTCCATTAGGAAACTGAAAAACTTAAAAAGGGGTACATAAATATTCATTGTTTTATACCATTCTATCAGTCTTCTTGAACATTCTGTTACATTTTTGCTAGTTCAATGCTTCTGGATTTTACCCCACCTGTCCAGAGCCTGTAGAATTAAAAAAGCCAACAACAAACTTACACAGCATCTGAGAGACACACAAATTACATTAATAAATCTGGACTTTCTCTCAGAAACTCTATTCACCCGGCATGGTCTCCACCTCAGACAAGCTGGCAAACAAGCACTAGGATGTAAGTTAGCTACACACATCTTAGAGGCTCCTTCATCTTCTCCCTTAGCACCATCTCCTCCCCTCTCCACGCCTTCATCAACCCCTGCTCCCTCCTCACCAGCCCCTTCTCCTACTCCCCCAAACTCAGACTCATCCCCTATTCCTGTAACTCCCACTCCCACCTATGCTGTTGTAGCAGCTACTCCTGTAATCTCCCAAAACTCTCCCACAAAACCCTCTCGATCCACATCCTACAACCTACGGGCTGGTCCAAAACCTATCCAGCACCTGAACCTGTAGCAAACAACCACTCCTACACCAGTCACTGAAAAAAACAGCACCTTTAAGATTCTACATCAGAACATTCGATCTTTAAAAAACAAAATAGCTGAAATAGAAATTATGTTAAAATACCACTCCAAACACACAAGTGCACTCTGTATAACTGAACACTGGCTTACGGAGGATCAAATAAAAATGACACAAATTCCAGGGTTCTATTTAGCTGGTTACTTCTGTCGTAAGGTCAAACACACCAACAGTAATCATACGTATGGAGGCACATGCATATACCTGGCCAATAACATAAATTCTAAAGAAGTAACTGAATTCAAACAGATAACATGCGACTCTGACATGGAATGTTCAATTGTAGAAATTCCAAATCTAAACATCTTCCTCATAAGCATCTACCGAGCTCCTAATGGAGATCTGCATATATTCTTAAAAAACTTAGAAATAATCTTGGATAAATTATCAAAGCGGACACATTACTCTATCATAATCTGTGGTGATATAAACATAAACTTCCTATCTACAGCTTACAACATTCATGAAAAGGACAGAAACAAACTAATAAACTTAGTACGCTCCTATAATCTTGATGCAATAATTGACACACCAACCAGGCAATCCAAGAACACGCAAACAGCAATAGACCAAATCTTCTTAGACAAAACAAAACACACATATACAATCACCACTAATGATACGGGGCTCAGTGACCATAATGCACAAATACTCACTCTTCAAATAAATTCCACCTCAATAAAAGTAAACCCAATAAAGGAGACTAGGAAATTTAATGCAAAAAACTTGAACAAACTCATCACGATGTTAACTAATGAATCATGGTCAGGGATATATGAAATATCTGACATCAATCTCAAGTTCAACACCTTCTTTAATACAATCAAACATCATTTCAACATCTCACATCCACTACAGTATCACAAAACAAACAATACACAAAACAGTAAAGCATGGATAACCAAAGGTATAAAAATTTCTTGTGAAAGAAAAAGAGAGCTTCATACACTCACAAAACAACACTCTTGCAATCAACAAATAGTCAGCTACTATAAGCGATACTCAGCCATACTTAAAAAAGTTATAATAAAGGCCAAACAACTGTCAAATGATGAGTACATAAAAAATATAAAAATAAAACAAAAGCCATGTGGAACATTGTAAAAAAAACCTTAACAGCAAATGACAAAACAACACAAAATATTGAACTAGTTCATGAACACAAAAGAATAACAAACCCTAATGAAACAGCGAATATATTCAATAAACATTTCTCTGAAATAGCTGGCAAACTTCTGCAAACAAGCAAACCAAAAACTACATCTCAACAATCACCACCTTTCTTTAAAAACTCGATTTCTAGTATGTATATCACAGAAACAACAGAAAAGGAAATACTTCAAATTATAAATAAAATGCAAAATAAACAATCTGCTGGGATAGACAACATTCCAGATTCCTTAATAAAAAAGATTGCTCCATACATCATCAAACCACTAACATATTTATACAACCAATCACTAACTCAGGGCTCCTTCCCAAACATATTCACAAGAAAGGTAACAAACAAGATGTAATGAATTATAGACCAATTTCACTCTTGTCAGGATTTTCAAAAATATTAGAAAAACTCTTCTATGAAAGATTAAAAAGCTACCTGATACACTGTAACATTATCACTGACTCACAACATGGATTCAGGGAAAATCGATCAACTGAAACTGCTATATTCGCCTTTATTAATGAAATCCTTATGGCACTAGAAAAAAAAGAAATTCCTGTTGGTCTTTTCCTTGACTTGTCAAAAGCTTTTGACACAATAGACCATAAAATTCTATTGTCAAAATTAGAATCTTATGGAATCCGGGGAATTGCTTATAACTGGATAAAATCGTATTTAACAGACAGAAAACAAATAGTAGTGTTACCTTACCTAAAAGATAACAAAATAAACAATCATCACTCAGAACCAAGAGATGTGACCTATGGGGTCCCGCAAGGATCTACACTAGGCCCAATTTTATTTCTCATATTTGTAAATGACCTGCCATTAATAATGGAAAACAACAAAACAGTACTTTTCGCTGATGACACGAATATAATATTCAAAGAAAGAACAACAATATCCCTACAAGACAAAGCCAATTCTGCCATTGACAAACTAACTCAATGGATCCACCAAAACAAACTAGTACTAAACAAAGACAAAACAATCACAATGCATTTCCGCAACACTCACTCCCAACAATACTCACCAAATTTAATGTTAGAGGGCAACAGTATAACACAAGCACAGAATACAAAATTTCTTGGAATCACCATACAATCCAACCTCAAATGGAATTCACACCTCCAAGATATTAATTTAAAATTGAGCAAACTTAATTATGCTCTTAGAATAATAACTAGAAACAGCACCATCGAAACAGCCCGAACAGTGTACTTTGCGAATGTGCACTCTGTTCTCAAATATGGAATAATAATGTGGGGCCAAGCACCAGAGGCTAAGCAGACATTCAAATTACAAAAGAGAATCATCCGAACAATAACAAATACAAAAAGAACAGAGTCCTGTAGACCTCAATTCAAGAAACTTAACATACTTCCACTGCCTTGTATATACATTTACGAAGTTCTCATGTTTGTAAAGAAAAATCTAATAAACAACAACACACCTTACAAATTTAACTCAAACTTACACTCATACAACACAAGACAAGCATATAACCTTCATCAACCATTGTGCACAAGTACACTATGCCAAAAGGGTACATTCTCTACAGGAATACAATTCTTCAATAAATTACCTATATATCTGAGAAACATAACAGGAATACACAACTTCAAGAATAAACTTAAACACTTCCTTGGCCAAAAACTTTTTTATAATGTTCAGGAATACATCAGTAACTAATATGTACAAACTGATTTCAGGTGCTGCAGTAGGACTAGGTGTAGGAATAGAAAAAACCTGGCCAAAACCTGCCTCCTGCTCCTTACCATTTCAAGATTGGACAATTATATGCTAACATTATTACTTATATGTAGCTGTTATGATAATTAATATTATGTACTATTTTATGTGTTATTTTTACTATTATTACTATTACTATTATTATATTATAGTTATTATATTATAGTAGCAGTAGAATGACAGTAACAAGTAAATTTTAATTTTACATTAAACATAAAACTACAATTCTAAAATGTTAAATATTTTGCTACTAAAAATAATAGTATACTGTATAATATCTTAATCTACCTGTAAAAAGTATTGTAGTATAATTCTTAGGGCAATGACTCCATCTCGATCAGGTTTTTCTGTCCAGTTTCCCTGGTCCTTTGAGCAAATGCTGAGATGGCCCCTTGCTTTGCTTCTGGACAGTAAATGTAACTTCCCTCTCTCCACCCAATATACATTGACTCGTCATACACGATTGTAATTGTATATGTGACTCAATAAATTATTATTATTATTATTATTATTATTATTATTATTATTATTATTATAAAAAAAAAATAAAAAAATAAAAAAAAATAAAAAAAAAAAAAAAAAAAAAAAAAAAGAAGAGAATTTGCAACTGTGAAATTACTAATGACTTGATATTCTATGCAATTGAATGACATGGGTGTACCTCTTTGCTTGATAATAAAGTTAAAAGTGGTAAGGCGGAAGAGCAGGCCTTATGGCCTGAGCCTTGCCAGAAATAAAGACATTTTTATTATTATTATTACATGAGAATAGTTTGTATGGTCAAGGATGTATTATATTATATTGTATGGACAAGGTGACATATAAAACAAGTGACAGACGATAAGAGGGTCTTGAAGAAGAATGTATATTACAGGCTTAATATGGAAATAGAAAAATAAGGAAGAGGGTGGGGGGTGTTGCTTTTGAGAGTTCTCACACAGGTACTCTAGTTATCTACTACAGAAATAATTTATAAAGAAAACTGGAAAAAATTTTTATTGTGACAGGAAAACCTGGAAAAGTCAGGGAATTTGAAAATCTAGAAAGCTTATGAACCCTGTATGCTGAAATGTAATAAATAGTCCTTAAAGAGCAAACTAAAAGTAATTACACTCATTTTATTGTTTATGTGCATTCAACAAGCATTAAATATACAAATAAATGCTGCGTACTTCAACTAACTTGTTCATCATTTTAGATATAGCACAATATTTTAGCATTTTTTAAGCATGTATCATAATTTGGCACCCCACAGTAAAATGCAGAAAACTGCATTAAAAGCTAAGAACCTACTTGTCTGACATTAGATACACTAATTCAATTAACTTCAGCAACTTGAAGTAATTTTCATTCAACTGTGAATTACATCTCTCTGGGGACCATTTAGGTTTTTAGATGATGTTTTTGACAGATTCTAAAACAGTTGAGCATTGGTGAGAACCTTATCGCTCTGCAAAACGTATTCTTTCTTCAGCCATTTGGCATGGGGTGGAACTCAAAGAGCGAGTTCTGTGCATGTAGTTGGAAGTTAGGAAGTCATCAGGAATGATTTACGTTGTTCCAATATCGTTACTAAAATTTGTAAGAATTGATGCAAATCATATAGAAAAGCAGATGACAATATGTGCATGTGAATTAAGTCTTCAAATGGATGTAAAGGGGCAGACCATAAGTATTAAATTTCAAAAAGTCTGGATTGTCACTAACATCATACTTTTAATTGAACTTGAAATACACTAATTTCAATCACAGAAATATGCATGTAAATAAAATTTCTTAAAAGGGAATTTTTAACGTGTTGCATTCTAGCAACACAAAGACTGATATCATGCAAATATTCCCCAGCTGGCATGGCAAGAGTAATAGGCAGTAAAACAGTTCTAGCACAAGTTAAGCCAATGCTTGTGAAATAAATGTGAATCATTTCTACATGTTGATCTCTGACCATACCCTCCAATTTGGTTTGGCACCAATGAGTGTTAAAAAAGTTGCTCATGTGACTGGACAGACAAAATAATTGATGATAGTACGTAGAAAATGCATGACTCTGCTTCCAGATTTCATTTGACAAAGAGAGAGAAAAAAAGAAGTGAAGTAAATTAAAATTTATTCTGAAAAACTATTTTCATTTCAATTGATACTGCTTTATTTCAAAATGTTAACTTTCTTTATCTAATTAATTCATTTTCAACTTAAAAAGCCCATTTTATGCCGTAAAACTGGAGGTTTTAGAGCCTAAAAATAAGTGAAAATGTGAATAATACTCACCCGATCACAAGTAAGGCACTGAACAGAACTGAGGACTTTGCCATCAAAAACATCAGATATTATACTTCTGTATTTCATTGGTTGTTTTTTGCGATTAGGGCGAGTAGGTGAACTAGGTGATGATCCGTGGGTCTTAGAAGATGGTGTAGTTAATTTTGAACGCATTCTTTCTTGTGGAGGCGATGGTGACCTAGATAATCTGCAAAGAAGTCACTAATATCAATTAAAATTTTAAAAAAAATTAAGAACTATCCTTTATTCAGGAAAAGATGTTTCAAAATTCTACAGTTTATGCAATATCTGCATTCATGAGCCACAAAAATTAATTTCTTCTTCAAACACTAATAAAAATAACTTGCACTTTTCATTGTTCTTCAAGGAGAAACAAAAATTTGTATGAAAAAATTAAATAAAACATTTTAACTTCTCTCACCAATATCACAACTGCTGACTCAACTTACTCAAATCCAGTTACACTTGTTTCATTGCTTTAGATCCTCGAGAACATTATTCTTACATTTAAATTTTGTTCCCTAAAAGAGGGTTCCCAAGTCTGTCTTTCCCTTGTAATGTTTTCCTACACAACCACACATTCACACCTAATTTCTACAACATACCTTCAATTTCTCTTGAAATCTTCTTACGAAAAGCATGCCTTCTTAAAAAAATACTTTATCACCATTGTATATTCATTCTCCATTCATAAATATTGTCTATGATTCTTTTAATACATTGCTTACTTTAAAACCAATCTTAAAACAAAAATGATTTGAACTTACTTTCGTTTATTGGCTGCTCTTCCCCTTTCTCCTTCATCACTCAAAGAACTCCTTTCACTAACTCCAGAATCACATGTTTCATATTCTCCTTCAGATTGACTTGAATGTCCACCATTTACATTATCTTCTTCATCTGAGCCCTCATCAAATGATCCATGAGTCAACTGCTGGCTCTCGTCTGCAAATTAACAAATCACATAACAGTATTGATTTGTATACATGTAAAATGAGGTCCCAACACTGAAAGGCACAATGGGAAAGAAGTAAAATGAGGGGGAAAATACACTTTTTATGCTGATGTCAAACTACTGATTAACTTTCTTTTAACAGTCACCAATCAATGCCATACCAGTATTTGGAGAACACGGCTTGGACAAGACCCCAGGTTAAATTGCAAGATAACTGAAAGGCACTTTTAATAATTTAACCATTTTCTGCAAGTTTAGACAACAATATTTTCATTTTCTATAGAATGGCAAGCAAATGAATTTATATAGTATATAAAACAGGATGTTGGTATGTATATAAGAGCAAAACTCCAACACCGTTGGACCGATCTCCATGAAAGTTGGCACTTCTATGTGTTTTTTCACGTAATGTTCACGAGAAGGTTTATGTGTTGTTAATTCTGTTGTAACTCCACTACATGGCGCTACATATTCACGTCAAATGCAAACTGCAACACACTCGGCAGCATTTTGAATCTATATTATTAAGTAACTCCTAAACAAGGCGTTCTAGGGCCTTAAAAACTAAAATATTGAGGCCAAAGGCCTCAAAGAAACGTTTCTGACACCATAATCTACAGAATGAACTCTTCCTGAACATTATATTACATTTTGCTGGCGCTGCTCTTATCGATATTACCTCACCTGCCCAGAGACGTGCGGAATCTGCAAGTAAATGTGAATGAGAGGGACAGAGAGTGGCAGAGACAGACAAGGACAGGATGAGGGAGGGAGGGAGAGACAGTGAGAAATGGAGATGGGAGGGGAAAGAGAGAGATGAAGGGCAGAACAATGTCTGCAGGGTTTTCCTAGTATTTTAGAAATTTTCTGTACTTGCTGTCCTTTCCATGGAAGCACATCATTTTTTTTTTAGAAATAGTTCAACATTCCCAATGTTGCTTAGATTGTTCAACTCTATGTGGTCAGATACCAGCGTTGCCAAATGATTAAATGTATACCATAGTACCAACCTTCAAAAATCCTAAAATTTCACTAAAATTCCTGGTACCCAAGACAATTGATTTAAATTCTGGAATTGTTCTTATTATAAATGTATTATGTTTTTAATGAGCACAGAAAGTTTGTTAAATTTAACTCGATATCAATTCATAGTATATCGACAAACCAAATAGACTAAGACTAAGACTTTTACTCTAAATTCTGATGTACACAACTACAACACTCGTCAAAAGGATAACCTACATGTTCCCCACTCTGAAACTACACTTTATCAAAAAGTACCCTAATAGAGAGCATTACACTTTACAACAAGGTAGGCCATGATATTAAAGACATAAACACAATACGTACGTTTCAAAGTAAATTAAAAGCTTTCCTGCTTAACAACATGTTCTACAGTGTGAAGAAACATACAAATCACAACTCTACTTCCCTTAACAAAATATAAAGAAACAAAAATTCTTATCCCATTCGACTTTCTGTTTCATGTTGACTGTTTGAGCTGAAACAAAGAAAAAGAAACTGGCTTATCCTGTCCTGCCTCCTGTTGTATTAAATTGCAGGTGGATTGATGTAGAAGGAAAATGCTGGATCAAAATTCTATTTCCTTCACCCTTAATTTGACAGATACATTAGGTTCTGTTAACAATAATGTTATTAAATCATTTCACAATGAATACTATTATTATATTGTTATTATCATTATTAATATTATTACTACTATTATCATTAATAACAAGTATTGTAATTCAGCGTTAAGAATAATGACACCAGATCAGGGTTTTTGTCCAGTTTCCCTTGATCCTTTGAGCAAATGCTGAGATGGTCTCCTTGCTTTGATTCTGGACAGTAAAAGTACACTCTGCCGAAGTATTCTTGAGCTACCTTTTCCTAGCTGTGATAGGAGTGAAGGATTAATTATTGTTAACAGTGTATTCAAAATAAATTTTTAATATCACTTGCAGTTCTTTCACATAGAAGAGAACATTTCTTATTTCTTGAATTAAAATGCTGCATTTACCTTCATTCATAATAGTGTGTAGTGAGAGAAAAGGAAAAAAAAAAGGGGGGGGGGGGAATGGAGCTCAGGAAGACTTGTGCACTTGCATATATCATATCTGACTTGTCACACACGACTAAAATTGTATAAGTGACTCAATATATGTTATTATTGTTATTGTTATTATCCTTTTCTAAGTAACATGTGCTAGAAAAAGACCATCCCATGTCACCCTTGAGGTTTTACAGCAGTGTTTTCACCAATATCGTAGTTATTTGTAATACTAGTGTTAATTTTAAACTTAAATAAAGTAGTGGTGCTACAGAATGTACTTATAAATACAATGTGACCAAATCATCGCTGATATTAACATTAAGAATGTGAGAGGTAAAAAAAAATTATATATTTGTAATTTTTGAAAAAATAAAAAGAATAGAGCATTACAGCATTTGTGTCATCTCATAGAGTACATTAGGCACTATCCCTACCAAAATTTTAAAGAAAAAATTTGGAGCCATTTTTGAGAAAATCTTGTTTTTGTATTTTTCTAAAACTGCACATATTGCACGGAAACAACAAAAATTTTCACAACAATGTACATGACCTTAATGAACGAACACCAGATTTTATTTGAAGGCAAAATCTCTATCTTCAATTTTGTAGTTGTAGGAAGATGCCGAAAAAAATCCGAACATTCGCAATTTTCGAAAATTCAGAGTTAACTGTGAAAATCAGACCTATGCAACCTTTATAGGTGTATTACACAGCTGTACACACAGCTTTGACACAGGCCATATGGATGGGTTCAATTTGGAAAAAATCCTACGAATGGTTTAGGTGCTAGTATTGTTCACAAGCACCGGACAGACATTTTCCCATCAATTTTTACCAAGGACACACAAAAAAGGGATTCTGGTTACACCGTGTGTTAAGTGATTTTTTTCTTCTAAATTCAGCAACTGGATTTATTTTTTTGTTATCAGGGAATTGCAACTGGATTATTTTTTCGTTATCAGGGTCCAGCAACGAATTTCTTTCTGCCAAAAATATGCAGTTTTTTCACATAGCGATACAGAATTTGCACTATACTACACATATTACTCTGTACATACGTATGTATACGGGAAAGTAAATATTATTACACGAATTTAAATCATATACATTATCAATTACTGCAGACTTAAAATTCTGGTAGTTAAATGTACCAGGATGTCTTCATCCTGCTAAGTTTGGCAACACTGCCAGGTATTAAAATAAGACAACAAAGTCTTTATGGGCAAGCCTGGCTGCAAAAAAGCAAAGGTGCTTTTGTGAATTGATTGGTGACTATTTTGATTTGTTTTGTAAATATCTGATAAGGGTGAAAACACAAAATTATCACTTATGGTTGGGAAAGATTTTAATAATAAAAGCTCTAAATCAGTAACAATCCTGAGACAGTAACTGCTTACCTCAATTATTTCAATGGAAAAAATATATAGCAGCATAATAAATATATAGCCAGCATTTAGGTGTATTAAGGAGAGTATTGAATATAAAAAATTTAAATCCGTACTCCCTATATATATCTATCTAAATATATGTGTGTATATAAATAAACATACTGGAGTCCATTGCTGACTTTCCCCCTGATTGGTAAGGGACTGTTAAAAAAAGATTATTCCATTTTTTCAAAAATGTACAAAATTCCACATAAAATATTGAAAATAAAACAAATTCTCAAATAACAAATTTAATAGGAATTTTAATTAAAATATTTTTTATGGAATATCCTTTACATCTGGCTCAGAAAAAAATATATAATTATTGTAATAATAATATGACACAGGTAATTAGCTTGTAAGCAGTCCACCCAAAATCTTACCATGATTTTGAATATTTTTATAACGATCAGGAAAACTATCCACAAGAGGTTCTTTCAATTCTTCATGTAATTGATCCATAAAACATCGTAGAAATTCTTGGGTATCATGTTGTTGGTAGCCACGAAACATGGGATGTACCTACAAACACAAAGTAAAACACTCAAAAGTTGTCATTACAACAAATAGCTGCTTACCCTAAACATTTGATAGGCATAATTCATATTCTCTGACTTATCTCACGTCTTACAAATAAATAGTGAATGAAAATAATACGGAATATAAATTAACAATTCATAAACCTGCTCATCTGATCCATGCAGATGGGAAAATTTGAAGTCTGAAAACATTTTTGTAGTGTATAGAGTAGAAAAATTGGCCATAACAATCACTCATTTTGTTCATAAATTAAAACAATCTTGCAAGTTTTACAAAAATCTGTGGTATGTACAGATTCATTCAAATTCAAGCCATGCAATATCTTACAATCAAAATATTTTCGCTGACGTCTTAAGGTACCCTATTTTAAACAATATTTTTATTTAGCAGTACTATTAAATAAACAAATGGACTTTTGTAAGTCTCTACAGACTCACATAACCTGAATTACACAAGCGTAATTAGGTTTTTGTTATATCTTTTTAATGACAACAGTATTATAAATCCCCAAGAGCAACATCAGATCATATTGTGTTGGCCACAGCCATCCTAGAACCACTATTGACAGCAGTGATCACACAAACAAATATTTCTGATAGGTGCTGTGACCTGATTTGTGTTTTGTAAATGCAAAAAATGTGCATCCTCCCCATTTCTGTAGTATGTACACTGAAATGTAAAATGAATGACGCTTTGCTTCTTGTGCCTACCATGGTGCACTCACAGAACCAGCATTTAGGTGTATAAAGGAGACTGAATATAAATAATTTAAATCTGTACAGTATTTTCTGTACAGACCAACATATAATGTTGAACATCAAACTGCAATACTTGCATTTCTTATTCCATACAAAATCCCAGATGGTACTACATAGCCAGGTCGTTTCCGGTGCCACATTTCTTGTACCAATCTATGGTAACTTTTTGACAATCCAGGTTTTTTATCACCACCTTTTCCCTGAAGAAAGGCTCCACAATCCAGAAAAAATCGTGTTAATGGTGGAGTGTTTGACAGCGCCTGGAGAGCTGAATTCATGTAACAAGTATTTCCTATGTTCTGTAGACCTGTCAACCCTACAATCAAATACAAAATAATAATAATATACACTGTTTCTTAAATACATTTCCTCGTCTATATCCTGTGCTACCATAAAATAAGGATATTATACAAAGTTTATCTAAGTTATAAATTTCTACACTCCCAATTTCTCTTCCTAGAACTAACTCATCATTTTTCAATTTCAAATACTTACATTAAGTGAATTCCATTGAAATTTTTTCAGACAAAACAATTATGTAATTTAGAAATCTAACCTCGTGGTTTCCCATTGTCCTCCCGGCTATCTTCACTGTCACTACTATCTCCAGAATCTGCAGGAGGACCATATCTCATTGTTGGCAAGGATGAGCGAGTCATAACAGAATCTGAATGATCTAAAAATACTTCGTCTTCACACAAATAACACCACACTCTTAGTGTTGTCAAGTTTAAATGTAAACAGTGGGATCTGTAATTCTGAAAAATAAAACCCAATAAGTTTCAATTGATTTCTTTTGCATTTGAATTTTTCTCCAATTTTTAATGAGCTATTCCTTCCATTTTGATATTATAGATGGTTGCTGTCTAGTAAAAGGGCTATAATTTTAGGGATTATAAGAAAATACATCCCTATATTAAAATAGGTTGATCATTTAGTGATATTAATTAAAGTATGTAATGAAAATGCTTCTTTCAACATCTCAATTAACTGGGTCATAATTTTAATTCATACCTTATTATGTGTAGTGCTGTGATCATTCTGGGTTTCACTACAACCAATACGTAAACATCCTCTGTGTAAACAAAGCCATAAATTAGGGCCTTGAGAATTGCATTCTGAACATCTTGAAATCTGCAAATTAACATTTTAATTATGTTTTCAAACATATTGCCACACTAACTTAAGAATTACGAGGAAACAAAAATTACCTCTTTGGCTCTTTCTATATCTGCTTGACTACAATCGCTCAGATAACTGGCATGAGGACATCTTGCAGCTCGTGTCATGGCACTAGAACCAGAAATAAAAGTGAACTGAAATACAGATGAAATATGATGACAATATAAGCTGCAATGGTTCAGTGTCGTTACAATTTACTATTTAAAATTACTGTTCAAGAAGTAAGAAAGAATTTCACATAAGGTGAAAATTGGATTCTCTTAACTTACTAACCTACAAGCCATTTCAAATGAAAGTTCTAACTGAATGTAAATTCAGTTGATAGTCATGCATTCGCCAGAACGTCTCAACAGCTTCAATCGTACCGCGATTGCGGTTTTAACCTCACATAAATAGTTCGATTAGAACATTAATTCAACCAGTGCACCGCTATCACAGTATTAGCTTTGTCATTCAAGAAATAACTACAGGTATTTGCCAATCATGACTTAACACTTAGTATTAAATAACTACATTGATTTCAAATGATTTACCAAATGCATCGAATATATTATTTTTTGTTCCAATTTTATACTTCACACGAGCCTAATTCTTCTTTCCTCGAAATCGCACATTTAGTCATTTGACACAAAACACAATCTACCCCCAATCCACAACCACACTACTCATTACGTGACCACACTATAGAAACTCGCTGACAGACTCACTGCCTTCTATAGTTTTTAAAGTGAGGGTCATCCTCAAAGACAATCCTGCGATTTATTCAACACTGCCCCTGACAAGAATCAACTGTTGACGATTTCATCCAATCGGACCATAGTGACGTTACAGAGCGACATTTAAGCTCCCGATTGCATGGCATCTAATTCTTGTCTGGGGCAAAGTTGGGAAAATCGCAGTATAAAGCATGACTATCTATTACCGTGACATGCAGTGACAGACTATGACACTTCGATGTGACAAGAGAATACGGGGTCCAATTGGGGCCAAAGTTGTTACTAAGTTTTCAGTGCGTTCCAGATACTTTTTTCATCTTTTTTGCCAAGGCTACGATCTGAATACAGGTATATTAAAGTGAGCTACTTTGTTCACGATGTCTACAGAAAGGAGACACCGGTGGTGGGGGTATGTAGCGAAAACATTGGCAGCTACTTGAAAAATAACATAATAACTATGATCCGATTAAAGTAAGTTGGTGATTGACAATTGTGCTTCTGAAGCTGTAACTTCATACAATAGGAGTATACGACTTGGTTGCTTTTAGAAGTATTTATTTCAAGTGTTTACTTTCGTGTTCCGGGAGCACGTGCTCAGTGGTACGCAAAATGTCAACGTCGCTCCCCTCAATTAACAATTGTCAATCACCAACTTATTTTAATCGGACCATAGACTTCATTACTAACAAAGCTAGACTTCAGCGACATCACGTGGCGAATGAAAGAACCACGAGGGAACCTGACAATGCAGCCAATGGCAGCAAAGCCAACCGTTTCCGCGGGAAGCATTATTTATTTACAAATATTAACGGTACACGCCCTTGACAATGATGTTAATCATAATTAATAAATCAATTATTTCAAATTTATCTCATTATTTATCACAGCACAAACTGCGTAAAGATATGTCAGGAGAGTTGCAATTCACTGCCTTACAATCTTCTAAATGAAGATAACAATGAAGCCGATTTGGTTTCAAGTCGGCTAGCATTACAATACTTCTTTTCCATCTTATTGTCTTGGATTGAGGCACGCCCAAAGACCGATCCAGTAGTGGAGAGCGCCAACAGGTCAACATGCGCCATTATGCCACTGAACGAAGCCTTCGTAAATTCTTTCACTCACCGCGTGATGTCGCTGCAGTAAAAGGAGTCGAGGTTTGTTTTATTTTTTTAAGTAGCTGCCGACGTTTTCCGTACATACTCCCACCATGCCTCCAACATCGGAGTTGAATCTCCTTTCTGTAGACTTCGTGACTCTGTGAAGGCTAAGGGCCGGTCTACGGTATGGCAGACATGGCACGTGCCACGGGCGCCACTCACAAGGGGCGCTATTTAAAATATACCCGTTAAAACAAGAAATAGTAATTGTGATTCGAAGTATCCTGACAGGAGTGCAAATTCTACGCTTGCCATGGGCGCTTGAATACCTAGATACGCCTCTGCCGGTTGCATAAACGTTCGATATGGAATCCATAAGCGTATTGGTTCTAAAAAATAGTCTATAGCGGCAAGACGTGTTTCTGGAACAACCAATAACACTTATGGAACCTACAAAATTTTCTTATCTTATAAGTCCTGAGACAGGTCTATAAATGCTTATAGAATAAGCAACATGGCGGCACTGCGCACTGCTGCAAGCAGCTGTTTACTAGTGTTCGAGGTTATTGGTGGTTATTATATTGGCGTCCGTGTTGTGATATAGTGTTTTTTTTTTACAAGTTATATTTGGTGTGTAGTGTGCGATTTTGGTGTATTTTTGGGTGTTGAATATTAGTGAAAGTTATCCACACATTTCTGCGTGTAATTTTGTGAGACCTAAGTATTAAATTTGGTTGTGACAATACATTAATTTCTACTTATAATATTTGTGTATTATAGTCTAATATTTTCTTCACATTTTTTATTCCTTTTTCAATTTTCATCATCTTGTGGTATTGCCATCAAAGCACTTATCCCTATCGCATTTTAGCAAAATGTAAAACAGTTAATTAAACGTATTTTAAACTAAGTTCTCAAATCAGTAGTTACCCCTGTTTAGAGTACTTAAACTGTCAAAAACCAAAGACTAATAATGTTATGTTTTTCTGTTTCCTATCCAATTCTCACACATTTAAACTTTCCCAGAGATGTGGAAATAAATAAAGGTGGCAATATTTGACCCCCTCTGGGGTAACATTGCCACTTTTCTTGCTTTTAAAAAAGTAATAAAATCTTTGAAACTATGGAAGCTGTGACTTCAATATTTTGAAGAAATATTGCATTTTTGTGAATGATGTAAATGTCGAAATAATGATTGTGAGCATTAATGCAACAAATTACAACTTTCAAAGAAACAAAGATGTGTCAGTGTTACCCCCCGTTACCTTACATTATATGAGGGATTGAGTTATTTTGTTTCAACGTATTCAGTTTTTATTGAACTGTGCAATGTGACTTTTATTGAACTTGACTATGCGCGATAATTGGCATAATTAAACTCACGGGAAAAGTTTCCGCGTGTTTGTACCAACTACGAAAAAAATTGTTGAATCATTTGATACCAAAAGATTTCCCGAACCTGATGTAGAAAAATATTGTATTTTATTTAAATACACTATTATAACTATTATTATATTATTGTTTTGATATGGTGGTGATTGTTATTGAAATTTTGAGAAAAGGCATATAAATAGTCACATAATTTGTTGTAATATTATTTGTTATAATGCACGTATTGCAATAGGCAAAATGAACATTTTAAACCCAAATGGTTGATATCTTCTGAATTGTTAGAAATAATGTGGAGCGGTTTTCACCGACGCAGTTGATGTCGGGAGACTCATAGAAAACAGACTCGCGTGGAGATTTCAGAGATATGGGATTTCTTATTGCTTTCATTTGATTTTGATTTTCTCGCAAACTACATATGTAGTATGGAGAAAGTCATGTAATGCTGCGGCAAAAAGGTGATTTCGGCAGAGAAAATAGTATTGTAACGAAAAGGTAGCGAAAAGTGGTTAATTCGTGTACCTAAGTGCAGTAAATTTCTTCCTCTAACACTCTCTGTAGTCAGAATCCATGTTTTGTGGGTCCATGATACTGTAACGTACCGACCTTCGATCCGTCATTGCCGGCTTGTTGGGCGCCAGACACGTGCAAGTTGACGTACGTCACATTTACCTGTGTCGATCTCTGACAGCAGCCAGAGACCTTTGTGGGAAACTGCTCCCGGAGAGATGAGATGTTCTCGTCAGGGGTGGGCTCTCTGGGTTAGATTTCTCAGGGAAAATGGGTTCAGGTGTGTTCACACTACTATAGCTACTGTGCAATAAAATTGGAGGCGAATTCCTTTTGATGTGGTTCCTGAGCGGAGCCCACCTATTTATTTAGAAGTGAAAATAGTTACTGCTAGCACTACTACATTTAATTACACATTCTTCTTGTATCTTGAATTCTTGAATTTAACAAACAGTTATTAATTGTCATGTATTATGGCGTCTTCTATCTTGCGATGTTACTTATGAGTTCGATAAGTCTTTAAAATTCCATAGCGTTACACAGTTTTCTGATGTTAAGATCTTTAATCTACTTACAGTTGATGAAGAGAATGTAAGTTGATCGTATTCACCCGAGGAAGTCCGGCCATTCTCGAGCGATGAGCGCCGTGGCGTGAACTGACACGCGGGCGGGACCAACATAGCTGGCTGTCGTCGAGGAATGGAGGGCGCCAGCGGGAACTGATGATGCGCATTCACGGGGATGCAGCAGGCCGGCCTGGCCACGCAGAGTGTCTCCCGGCGTCGGTTGATTGATTGATTGATTGAATAGGGTTTAGAGGGCGCTTCAACTACTGTGGTCATTTGCGCCCATGTCAGAGTATTTGAAGAAAAATTATTCAGTATTGCATATGCAACTTACCCACTGTTTAAAAGCATGTACATTGGCTAAAAAGAGGGCTTGAGTTCTGCTTCAAGCATACATGTAGAAATGGCAGAAGGAAAATAGAAAAAGGGCGCGTAAAATTTATCTTAAAACGTAAAATTGGCTGTAAAGGGGCCAAAAAAACAACATAAAACATTGTTATTATCTTTCAAATAAAATTATATATATTCCGCTTTCTCTCAAAAAACAAAAAAGTTTTGAGAGCGCAGAATCGTCATCCCCGAGCACCACTTGTAGCCAGTTGCCGAGGTCATGTCTTCGTCGACTGCCAACAAATTTCCTGCAGTACAGGAGGACGTGTTCCACGAAAAGTCTTGCACGAGTCATAGATGGGAGGAGTTTCATTTCGCAGAAGAAAACCGTGAGAAAAGTGGCAGTGTCCGATACGAAGACGGATTAAAATAACTTCCTCGCGCCTAGAGGACCTTGATGAGGAGCGCCAGGGATACACAGAATTCTTTATCGCACTTAGTTTGAAAGTGCTATTGTGCCACTCTGTTTGCCACGCTCTAAGCACGGATCGTTTCAAGAAAGCCTGAACATCGGACAATGGCACAGAAGGAATGTCGATACGAGTTTTACGAGTCACTGATTTCGCCGCCTGATCGGCCAGTTCGTTTCCTCTGATACTCACGTGGCCTGGGACCCAACTAAGTACCAGGTCATAGCTGCGGGACAGAAGACGATGAATCAGGCTTTGAACGGATAACGTCAGGTAGTCTGACGAAGGACGGGCGACAGCTTGAAGAGAGTTCAGAAGAATCAGAACAGATAACTACTCGCCGCAACGTCGCTGATTCAATGTATTTTAGGGCCTCAAAAATTGCATACATTTCGGCAGTGAATATACTGCACTTGGAGTGAAGCCGAAATGATTTGGAGGCCCTGATACAGTAAAAACCACATGCCACCGCGTCGCAGCACGATGAACCATCCGTGTATAAGAATAAATGATCCGGATAGGATTCTCTCATATCCTGAAACTGCTTCTGGTAAACCAGAAGACTAGTAGTTGGTTTGGATAGATTGGAGAGTCTGGAGTCAATATTGGGAAAGAGGAGTTTCCAAGGGGGAATCCGGTCACCTGTGGTTTTCACAGGGGTGGGAAGTTCGACATTTAATTCCCGGAGAAGATTTCGTAATCTAATACCTGGGGGATGGGGTAACGATGTTCGAAGAATGTACGAGGACTCATACTTTGTGTGGGTGATTATACGACAAGGATGGTCAACCAGTCCTGACACTTTAGCACCATAGGAGGCTAATAAAATATCTCGCCTTCGGCTCAGAGATGGTTCTCCAGCTTCGGCCAAGAGGCATTCGATGCAACTCGTGCGGTAGGCGCCTGTACTAATCCTTATACCGCCGTTGTGAATGGTATTTAATGGCCGGAGGGTTGATGGTGACGCTGACCCATATACAATACATCCATAATCCAAAATAGAGCGGATGAGGGTTCTATACTGTAATAGTTTAGCCATCTATTACAAATGAAATAGGTAAATAACATGAAGTGACCATTGGTTTATGAACCGGGTATAGAACTTTATGTAGAAACTTCCAGAGCGGAATATAGAAAAAACAAGTGAAGGTGATCTAAGAGAAAACGAGTATTTCGGACGAACATGTGAACGCAGTGGGGAATTAATGGTTGCGTGTTACTAGTCAACGCGCAAAATTATAAGGAACAGAATAAAGTTTGTTTCAGCTAAATCGGGTCACAGAAACGCATAATATCGCGAGTTTTGTGATCACGACATTGACTTTTAACATGTTAAAGAACGAAAACAACAATGGTCGTGACGTCACTTCAGAAAAGTTTGGATATATTAATAAATTAAACGAAAACTAGTGTGTCTACCGAGATTTGGCATATACCAAAGTATTCCGTGGAATACGGGCCAAATTATAAACGTGGTGACACAATTTTAGGATGCCGAACATTAATAGATAAACAGTATGTTACATTAGTTAATTGAGAAATAAACGAGCGATGTTTGTAGGCATGAGACGCACGAAAAAGCATTCTTTTAACAAAATGAAGCGAGAAAAGTGATGTATAAGAAGTGGAATGGATACGAAATTTTAATTGGGAATTTTACAATATAATAAGACAATCCAGGAAGTGTTAGAAATTAATAATAAACTATTTTATAACTTATAAAGCAGAAGACAGTAGAGGCGCTATTGTTTTGTTCGGAAAAAAGCTATAAATGCTTTAGGACAACAATGGGGGTCAGACGGGTGAATAGCTTGGTAGCGAGAGGCAGAATCCGCGTCGCTTGTTGCAAGAATAATTTTAAAATTTGGATTTGTAATTTTTTGATGAAGTGTTCTCTTCCGGACTCGTACTAGTGAACTATTATAAACTGTGAGAGGAGTGAATAACTTAGTGGCGAGTTGTACTCCGCGTCACTCGTGATATTATTTTAACACGCGAACTTATAAAATTTCGAGAAGGTGTTGCTCCTTCGGACTTGTATTCGCAAGGTGGCGGAACTGTATGCCGTGTGATGTGAACTATTTTAGTAGTAATATATAAAGCTATGCCACGCGCGATCATAATTTTGAGTTTTGTGAATTTTGAAAGTTTTTCTACTAATGTTTGGAACTGGTGTTACTTCGACCATTGAAAAATCGAAGCGGGTGTCGCCGAACGAGGTGTGCCGAGGTGCAGCAGACTCGAGCGCGTCTTTGCATATCGTCGCCGTGGTGAGTGCCAATTTGGGGGGCACTGGTAATTCGGCGCTAGCAGACAGCAGTGGAGCAGAGTTCTTACGCATGACGGCGTGAGATCTTGTGGGTGTGGACCCGGTCGCTGCTTCGTTAACAACGAAAGGGAAGTGGAATATTTTTTTGTTTTGCAACACTCCAGTGAAGTCAATGACTTTGATTTCTTTGCTCTTGGGAAGAATAAATGATTTGCAAAGCCAAAACTGGAAACATTTTGGGGGGATTGCAATGTAATGGGTGTGGCCACAGTATTGAGCTCATTATTTCGTAATAACGTTTGGGTATAATATGTTTATTGATTTTTGTGATTTTTATGACATCGTGTTTTGTTGATGTTGTGTGGTATTGATTCTTTTATGAGGGTATTAATGTTTCTGTTGGTTAAAAAGAAAATAAACAAACGAGATTTTGAGTTCTCGTTTTGATGTTACGTAACCGGTGTTTTTATCACATAGCTAGCTGATCCTGGTCCCTGCATTGGCGTGGCGCTTGTGTTCTGTAGAGAACAAATCACGGCCCGCCCTGATAAATTTATGTAAACAGGAAAACTCCGGATAGTAAAAGGGGGGCACAGTGGTGTGCATTGTAGATATTACAGGTGATCAGCAAGGAAGTTTTTCGTGATCAACAATAGGAGTTGAGAGGGGAGATTTTCATTACATTAGTGCCCAGTTCGTAGGGCGTTTTAGTAAATAGGGAAGGGGGGGTTTCGTTGCATTGGCGCCCATTTCGTGGGCGTGATCGATATCAGTAGCAGTGAGAGGGGTTTTTCGTTACAATACAAACGCAAGAGACACTCACGGTCTGCTCCCCAAGAGCTGAGCTGCCTGTAAGGGGGCGGAGGAGGTTCAGAGGTGAGACACATCAGCTTGTCAGTTTACGGATATGATTTCGCCAAGTTAGGCTCTTATCGAAAGTAAGCCCAAGGAAAGTTGCAGAGTCCACAAAAGGAAGAAGATGGCTTCCAAGAAAAAGATCGGGGTGGTTATGGAGATGATGAATCCTGTAGAAGTGCATACAGTTAGTTTTTGATGCGGAGAATTTGAAACCTGTCGCATCACTCCATTCCTGCAATTTGTTGAGGACAAGTTGTAATTGTCTCTCTATCTCTCTCTAATACTCTTGGAAGAGCAGGAAATGGCAAAGTCGTCAACGAAGAGCGATGCTTTCACCGGCTCTCGGATTATCGATGCTATACTATAGATAGCGATGGCAGAGTAACACTCAGAATTGAGCCCTGAGGGACTCCGTTTTCTAAATGGTGGCTGGCGAATACCCTGTCACCAAGGTGAACGCGGAAGTATCTTGCAGAAAGAAAGGCTACTAAAAAAAGGGGGAGCCTGCCCCTAAGGCCCCAAGAATGGATGGTGCGAAGAATGCCGTACCTCCAGGTAGTATCATATGCTTTCTCTATATCGAAGAAAATTGCTACCAGGTGTTGACGTAGCACGAAAGCAGTGGAGATCTGAGTGGTAAGGGTGACAAGGTGGTCCATGGTTGACCTGTTCTTCCTGAAACCACATTGGATGGGTGTAAGTAGGTTTCTCTGTTCCAGGTGCCAGACCAAACGCATGTTCACCATTCGCTCTAGAAGTTTGCATATACAGCTTGTGAGCGAGATTGGGCGGTAGGTTGACGGCTTTGTCCTGTCCTTTCCTTCTTTAGGAATAGGAATAATAATCGCTTCGCGCCAGGTCCTAGGAAAGGCATGTTCCATCCAAATCTTGTTGAAGATACGGAAGAGAAAAATACGTGCCTCTTCCGGCATGTGTTTTAACATTTGATTGTGTATCTGGTCTGGTCCTGGAGCAGAATCGTTCCCACGGGCGAGCGCACAGGAAAATTCATCCATGGAGAAAGGGGCGTTATTATCTTCCTCCAGGTAAGTTGAGAAGTCTGCATTTCTCCATTCTACTCTTCGTTTTCAAGAAGCTAGGGGAGTAGTGTAAGGAACTGGAGGTATTTTCATAATGACAGGACAATTCCTCAACTACTTCTTCTGGAGAAGTAATAAGATTTCCATTGATAAGAAGTCCTGGGACAGATGGTGGGGAAAATCTTCCTCCGATCTGTCGGATCTTTCACCATACTACTTTAGGCGGGGTATGGCAAGAAAGATAAGAAATAAAGGCTCTCCAGGAAGCGGTCTTACTTTCCCGTATTACTAATCTGGCTCTGGCCCGCTTTCTTTTGTAATCGATCAGGTTTGATGCGGTGGGGAACCTATTGAGCCTCGCGAGTGCTCGCTTTCGGTCACGCACCGCGGTGGCACAGTCAGCATTCCACCAAGGCACAGGGACGCGTCGTGCCAACACGTAGACGTCGGGATTGCAATGGTGGCTGCGCGAAGAAGGGCGTCGGTGAATTGGGCCACCAAGGCATCGATATTATTTGAAAAGTGGTCTGGCATTATAATTTTCTCGCTGAATGTATCCCAGTCGGCTCGATGGAATAGCCAGCGAGGAGGGTGGATGACGTCTAAATTAGGGATATTAAAGTGGACCAGAGTAGGGAAATGGTCACTCCCATGTAGGTCATCGAGAACAGTCCACTCTACCATGGTAGATAGGGATGGACTGCAGAGTGCAAGATCAATTGACGAGAGGGAGCTTGACGCCATGGAGAAATGAGTGTGATTCCCGGAATTCAGAAGAATTAAGTTTTGCTGGTCAATAATATTTTCGAGGATAGAACCTCTCGGGCAGGTCCTCGTGCCACCCCAGAGGGGATTGTGGGCATTAAAATCCCCCGCAATAAGAAAAGGGGCGGGCAACTGAGAAAAAACATCTTCGAGTTCCTCTTGTGACACGACTTGGCCAGGGGGAATATATATACTACACACCGTAAAAGAGAAGGACGGTAGGTGTACCCGAACGCAAACTGTTTGGAGGTCGGTTCTAACGTTATGTTCCTCAGAGAACAAGGAGTCGCGGATGAGTAACGCGACGCCGCCGTGAGCACGAAGTCCGTCGTCTTCATCGAACCGATAGATGTTAAATCCGCGAAGAGACAGGGGTTGATGAGGGAGAAAATGAGTTTCCTGAAGACAGACTATAAATGGTCTGTGGCGAGAAATTATTAATCTTAATTCTTCTGAGTGAGCACGAAGACCATTTAAGTTCCATCAGAGAGCCATTATGAGAAATTATTTCTTTGGTTCCTTTTTTTTCTTTCTCACCTTCTGAATGGTCGTAGAGGAACTCTCGTGGGGCTCCTCATCAACAGCAGAGTCATCCTGACTGCTGCTGGATATGGTCGCCTGTGTCGCGAGGATTTCCCGGCTTTTGGCCACGGGTGACCGAGATCTACAGGGGCTGGAGGATCGTCCGATGTGAATCTTGGAAACAGAAAGAGGTGGACGGGATTTCGATGACATTTTTTCTGGGAGGCGGTATCTGCTTGAGATCGATTTCAGTGGAAGTCTCAGTGGAAGTGGTTTATGTCTGGTTGAGTTTTTGAACAGGTTTTTTGTACTTTGTGGGAATACTAATTTTCCCACCTTGGATACACGCCGTATCTTCGGGGTAGTCTATCGGCGACACCCGACAACTGAAATGTGAAACTACAGCTGGGGTACAGTGAGTTTGACAACTCGCTGTTACCCCCGGGGACTTAGGTTTTACAGCACTGGAAAAAGATCGTGACAGGTCCACTGGGTTCCTGGTTTGGTACCTACGCTTCGCCTCAGGGAAGGAACCTTTTCAGTTACTCTAATTTTTTGGATTTCCCTTTCCCGGAGAAACGTGGGACACTGGTTGTCGTTGGCCGGGTGACTGACTTCGCAATTTACACAGTGCGGTGGTTTGTCGCAAGGTTGTGGGTCGTGAACTGATGATCCACACTTCCCGCAAACAACGGACATACATCGCTGCTGGGTATGCCCAAACCTTTGGCACTTGAAACAGCGCAATGGGTTCGGCACATACTGCCGCACATGGAGGTTGTAGAAAGCTGTAATGATCCTTTCCGGGACGGATGGTCGGTCAAAAGTAACGATCAGGGTCGAAGTAGGGATCACTTTCTCCTGCTCCTTCCTTCTGATCCTATACACCTCAGTCACGCCAAAGGTCTTAAAAAAGTTTAAAAGATCTTCCTCCGTTTCTGTAGCAAAGTCCTCGTGATTTACTACGCCTTTGCACAGGTTCAAAGTGGGATGAACCGTGACTACTAACTGGAGGCCGGAAATCTGCTTCGTATTTTGAATTTTCCCAATTTGCTCGTCGGTACGCTCTTCAAAAAGAATGGTTCCATTCCTTTGTCGCACGACCGCTTGGAGCTTCCCGTAAGCTTCTTCTATGGCTCGCGCCAGACGGACAGCACTCACAGTTTTAAAAGTTTTACCTTCCTAGGCACATGCCATGAGGAGGAAACGAGGCTTCTTGGGCCGATCTTCTTCTTTAGAAAAGAAACTATTCAAGTCAATAGTTCTCTCTGCATATCTCTTCCTTTCGGAAGAGGGCGGGGGGAAAGGTGAAGTATCCATAGATGGATATCGGATTCGTCCCCGTGGTCCCCACCCACCACGGAGCCCAACAAGGGGACACTCCATCGGAGTGCCAGGGTTGACACGGAGATATAGTGGGGGGACACAGCGCTGCACTGCCGTGGATCCCCCCGCTCACCCTGGAGTTCAGTACAAGACCTAGTCCGAGCCCATTGATCGGGAGTAGGTTAGATCCCGACCGCCCGTCTAGAAGAGTCCGGGGCCAAAGCGAGTGTGTTGGAAACCTACAGGGAATGTTCCCCAAAATACGTAATCAACGTACCCCTTAGTGCAAGGCGAACAGTAGCACTAGGATTAGATAGGGAAACAAACAGGTCCCTCAACTGCCAGGACACACATTCCCTCCGACACGGGTCGCCATGCACGGGAAACACACTAGGTGGGCGTTCAGCATACAGAGAAGACCAGTGAGGAAGAAAAAGGAGTGAAAAGAACGTACATGTCATGAAATGAGAAGCAAGAAGAAAAAAATGGAGAAAGGAACACTTGAGAGCCTTCTCTGCATCCCCCCGTCAGGACGTGGACCAACCCACCTCGACGGACCCGGCGTCGGCATTGCAGACCGCGTAACTGATTTGTCGCGGCGACCGCGCAATAACCGATACGAAGATGTGGTCAGAACAATTGCGTTAGCGGCAGCTGAAATGTTTTCTCACACTCGGCGATCAGAACCTTTTTCTCGTCGGAGATTGAAAGAATACTGTCAGTTGCTCTCGGCTATCGGAACATGAACTGTTTCTCTCGGCGATCAGAAAATGAAGTCCCGCTCTCGGCGGTTAGAAAATGAACTGTTTCTCTCGCTGTTCTGAATTCAAGTATTTCTTTCGGCGGCCAGGAATGAAGTGAAGTTATCGGTGATCTAAATTCAAGTGAAGTTCTTGGCGAAGCACGCTCGCCTCGCAGGAACGCCTTCTTGCTCACAATCTCGCTCCCGAAGTATTTTTTCTATTTACTTCTGCCCAATTAAAAGCCGAGAAGAGATGAATGCGGGACTCGCGTTGGCGCCTAATCTTCGGATTCGCTCATTGGTGTCACGTGGCTAGCTTCTGGTATTTTCCACGATTTCAGAGGGGTGGATTGGCTGATTCGTGAGCCTTTGTTTATCTCGCGCGTCGCACGCTGCGAAGTGGGCCAGGTTTCTCCCACGTGCCTAAGGATTTTCACGGTGATTATTGAACCGAGTGCGCCCGGAAAGACAGGCGACACTCTCCAGGGGATGGCGGGTGGCGAGAGGCTGAAGTGGATATCGCTGGGGAATCACGTGATCGACAAGGATTGTTCTGGCCGTGTTTTAAAAGAAACTTCACGGCAATTATCCGAGGGTTTGCACGTGTGCGGGGTGTGTTTGTCTCGTGGGACGGGCTCGTTACTGCGCATTTGTGCTACTTTCAGGGCGCTAGATAATGGTTCGATTATAGCGTGAAAGAGATAACTTTTCTCACTTTGATGCTCGGGCGCGGAGGACAAGGGTTGGGGAAGGTTGGAGCCGGGCACCAGGTCGTGCGCGGTCACAAAGGGGCGGGTTTTATGACGCCCTCACCCTTCTGAAGAAAGCGCTGGCCTTGAGGGGTTGCAACGCCTCTCTCCGCGACGCACATACGCTATTATCTTTGAAAGGAAGTGCCCTCTGCAGCGTAGTGGGGGGAGGGAGACGCAGAGACACACTGCGTCTCAATACCCAAATCGGCTTATGGCAAAACGTCTGTTTGTCAGTTGGTCTATCCATCTTCCGGTCTGCCTATGAACAACCATAAGAAGGATTTTTACAAAATGGATATTTTCATATTGATTGCGCTCATGTTGTGATCCCTTGAAATTGAATAGGATATTGTATTTTTTGGAGATATTTTTCACGAGAAGCCTCCAAGACATTTTGGTTTTTTTTCTCAAAAATGTTTCATAGAAGTTTGGATTAATTTAGCTGAGTGTTCGATCAACTACATTTTTTCCATTGATTCTTCTACTGACTGAAATTACAAATCGATATATATATATATATATATATATATATATATATATATATATATATATATATATAGCGCCACAAAACACTGCAGTAATTTCGTTAGACCTTGCGGAATCGACTGCAGATGTGTATTGTAGTCATTGGGGACACAGAGCATACTAGGAAAACCCGCCAGACGTTGTTCTGCCCTTCATTTCCCTCTTTCCCCTCCCATCACCATTTCTCACTGTCTCTCCCGCCTCCCTCACCCTGTCGCTGTCTGTTGTCTCTGCCGCTGTCTGTCTCCCTCATTCACATTTTCTTGCAGATTCTGCACGTCTCTGAGCAGGCGAGGTAATATCGGGAACCGCCGACCAACAAAAATGTAATAGAATTGTTCAGGAAGAGTTAATTCTTGAGATTACGGTGTGAGAAACGTTTCTTTGAGGGCCGAAGGCCTCAAAATTTTAGTTTTAGGGCCCTATAACGCCTCATATATAGGAGTTATTTAACGTTATAAATTTAAAATGCTGCCGAGTGTGTCGCCTGTTGCATTTGACGTGAATATTTAGTTTTGTTCTACAGCGCCATAAAGTGAAGCTGTAACAGAATTAACAGCACATAAATCTTCTGGGTGAAAAAGCACGTAGGTCATTCCATGCAAAAAAGTACGAAATCTAACACTACATCTTATAATTTAAAAATATTTTGCCACCTTACTATCATGATATCTGCATGAACCAGGTACAATATTCTTGACTCATCAGCCATTGTTTAGCAACAATGGGCACTTGAAATATTAGGTTAGCAGTCTGTAGACATTCCGTTATAATTTTTTTTCCGATGATATGCAAACAAGCAAAAAATATGAAAGTGACACTATTTGTAGAAGAAATGTAAACGATAATTTTACGCTAAAATATTTTTACCGTGAGTCTTAAACAATTAGGAAGTAAACAAATTCTAAAAAATGCAATAAATGGAAATGTAGTATATTTAAATTCTTGAATTTTGGAAGAAAAATTGCTGAAACTACTTTCAAACTACTCTGTATTGTAGCGGTACGCTATTTTTAATACTTTTTAAATTTCACAAATAACTGTCGATGTGAACCGTCCACCTCCCGCCGCCGCCAGCCGGGTCGGCGCGCCCCCTCCGCTAATGAAAGGGATGACAGCACGCGCTCCTCTAAAGTTTATGGCCATCGTCCGCGAGTCGACCCTCATCCCGTCACGCACCCGGGCGCCGAAGAAGAGATTAGAGACGTGTGCTGATCCCGCCGTTCCGGGTATCATGCGCACTAAGTACCCAGGCCGTCCTTCGCAGTTTTCTCCAGGGGTCCCAACGGACATTCCGCGTACCCTTTACTGACCTACTTCCGAAGTCAGACGGAGAGCGTTTTCCAGACAGAGATAGGGCTACGGAAAATTCCTAGAATCACCGGACCTGATTGGCCGAGGACAAAATTACGGCGTAGTAGCACTTAGCCAATCAGGGGCAAAATTCCGTGGGGTGGGAGCGATTTTGGGGCACTTTTGAATTTTCGGGGTGGCGGAACGAGGAGACCTCCACGCTAGCGGCGTAGGGGAGAAGATCACTTCTTCTTGTTCGATTGAGCTGGGGGGGGGCGAGCGCCGCGGAGCGAGTAACAGCTCCGGCGCCGCGTTCGAGGGCTACGTGTACTCGACTTGTCTTGGGTGGCGAGCGCCGCGGAGTAAGCGATAGCTCCGGCGCCGCGTTCGAGGGAGAATTATTATTTTGGGACTTAGTTCGTGGACACTGAGCTCTGCCGTGGGCAGTGACCGGTGACTAGTTTTCTCCGAGATTCGTGATCGTGAAAACTCCAGAGAACTTTCCGTAAGAACTGCTAATTTGTGTGAACGGAATTCGCGATCATTCACGATCCGGGCCAGCTGACCGTCGCCGCCGCCGCCGTCACCGCCGCAGCCGCTGTCGCCGCCGCCGCTCCTTTGGTAGCTACTGTGGAAGGACGTTTCTCGGCCTGGCAGGGCCATCTCAGCCGCCGACCCAGACGGAGAGGAGCCGCGACCCCCGCCGCCGCCGCCGAGGGCCGCCTACACGCCGCCCCATTCAGGCATAAACTTCGGTCAACGACCGCCAAAGAACTATTGTGCATTGCTGTGCCGCGCTTAGGCACTTGTTTTCTCATTATTGTCAGCCAGAAGGCGAATGGCCTAGAGTTTGTTGGGGCCTGTAAAGCAATTTGATTGTAATTCTCGTTCTCTCTTTTTTTTTAGATTTAAGTTTTATCTCATTTTTTCTTTCGTTTCTAACTGAGCTCATCAGGTAGGGCCTTTCTTAACTCTTTGAATCACTGTAACTTCCCCGGCCTATTATTAGGCGGGAATAAACCTTTTTATTTGCTTTACCAACCACTGAATTGTTTCTGTAGTTAGCAAACGCCTTACGACTCCTTCCATCCGAGTTAGATTCTAAGCGGGTGACAAAGTTGGCCGACTGAGCTAGGCCCGGGCCGCCCTCGTTGACTTCGGCGCACACCCACGCCGCCGGAGCTCGACGCTGTGGTTGACGATCGACGCCACCGTGTGGCTCGATAACGAACCTTGGGTGTGACAATTGGCTTTCCCAAGTGGGGCTCGATAGTACCACAGATACCCCAGTAAAACGCCCTAGAATCAATTCATGTCTCAGTGCCATTTTGATAATAGTCGCAGAACCTAATTTTCTATTACTGTTGTTTTTTTTAAATGGATGGAAGGACGCTGCTACGAAAAGAACAATTTGTGGTCTGGTAATGATATTATTTATTATTGTATTTTGTGTATAAGTGTTATTGTTTTGTGCTTTGTGTGTTGTGAATACCGTGTGCGCGTTTCACGCAAAACAGCCAAAATGCTGGACGAATCAGGCGTCGATGTGGCGGGAGAGAGCAGTTCGGGGGAACAGCCTGCGCCCGAGATCACCCTAAGTGAACTTATGCGAGTTCTCACGAAGCAAATCTCGGAGAGTAGCGAAAGACATGCGAGTCAGATTGCAGAAAGTAGTAAGAATTTAAAACTAGAATTGATGAACGAAATTTCAGAGAGTAGCGAAAGACATGCGAGTCAGATTGCAGAAAGTAGTAAGAATTTAAAACTAGAATTGATGAACCAAATTTCAGAGAGTAGCGAAAGACATGCGAGTCAGATTGCAGAAAGTAGTAAGAATTTAAAACTAGAATTGATGAACCAAATCTCAGAAAGTAATAAAAGACATGAGGAAAGATTTGACCGGCTAGACAGTTGTTTGGTTGACCAGGCCACGAAACTAGAAAATTTGGAGGCGAAATTTGATCACAAAATAGGAACTTTGCAGAATCAGTTAGAGGGTAGATGTGGGAAAATTGAAACTAGCGTGGAGAACTTAGGCCAGGAGTTAGAAAGTTCTAGGGCCGAGGCAAGGGAAAATATTATCAAAATCGAATCAGAAATTAGTCAGAAACTTCAGGCATGTGACAGGAAAGTGGAAGCTTATTGCGAATCAATTACTGAGAATATTGCCGAGGTTAAAACAGAAATGAACGGCAAATTCACGAAAATTGAAACCAAACTCAGCACGGAAGTGAGTGAAATCCATGACAAATTCGAGAAATTAGGAGTTATTGAAGGGGAGAATATCAGGGACAGGGAAGAAAAGTTAAAGAAAGAAATAGACAAGAACTTAATAAAATTAGTAAGGGAGGAAATCGAGAAAGAGAAAGAGAACGGTCCTATTGCGAATTCATCGGGAGGATCAGGGCTTAGATTCTCGTGGGCCCCTCCACAAAATTTATGTTTTTGGGGAAAAGCAGATGAAAATCCAAAGGTTTTTCTCGACCGTGCCGAGAATTACATGGATTTGACGAAGGCAGTACCGTCCAAATTAAAACCTAAATTCATGCAGGAACTTCTACGCGGAAATGCTGCCCATTGGCTCACTGCGCTTGCACCATTCCCACAAACGTACGAAGAGTTTCGTACCAAGTTCCTTGCGCGTTACTGGAACGAACAAACGCGTTACGAATTCGAGAGAAAGATTCTAGAGACCAGGTGGGACAAAAGACGCGACCAATCTTACCTTGACTACGCCATGGAGAAAATCTCCGCTTTTAAATTGTGTGACCCCATGATAGAGGATAAAAAGGTCATTTGGCTTTTGACCGCGCATTACCCTACCTATGTGCAAAATTTAATTAATAGTGTAGGATGTGAGGACCTCGATCGATTCCAGGAGCTGCTCGCTCAATTTGATAGGACTCGGGTAATTTCTTATGAGGATAATTGGGAGCGAAACCAAGGGAACGGCCAGAACCGACCGTCATGGCGTCGCGATGACCGGAATCGGGGGAACGCTGCAAATGAGCGACGCCCACCACCGGATTCTAATGAGAATCGAGGCGGGAACGCTGGGGACAGAAACGGTCAGCATGATTCCACTAGACAGAGCCCGTTAAATTAGAACCGTTCGAGCCAGTAAGGTACCGGGGTCCCGAACGAGTTGTGTCAGAGGTACCAATTTCCAAGGTAGTGTCAGTGAACTACGCATTTCATGACTTAAATGACGATGCGAATGAACATGTGAAGGAACTCGCACGGAAGTGCCCAGTAATCGAGTTTCTCACAGGAAATTTTAATGTACGCGCTCTAGTAGATACCGGCAGTGAGGTTAGCGCAATTTCAAAGAAATTTTACTCGCAACTAATAAGTGAACGCATTCCAGTGCCAACTTTGCCTACGGGTAAATGCTTCGTTGTAGGAATCGGGAAGAAGAAAAGTAAGCCGATTTTCATGCAGGCCTTAATCTCACTAAATTTTCGGGAAGTTTCATTCGACGTGCCATGTTTAGTCATAGAAGACTTGAATTATGATGTTATTCTAGGGGTAGATTTCTTGCGGGAAAATAACGGGATAGTGGATTTTTCCAGGAATATTGTGAGTTTCGGTGAGGGTAGGGAAATTGAGATACAAGATGACGAGGACAGACCGGACATTAGCATTTCATGTGGGTTTGGGGATTCGGGGGATGACGTGAGTGGAGTCATTAACAAGTGCTTGCTAGGAAATGATTCACTAAATGACCACGAGCGCCATCAGCTGCAGCAATTGCTCTGCAAATACGGCAACGTTTTCGATCGTCCCGTGCATCCAATAAAAGACTTTTGCTTTCGGATCCAGGTCACCGATGACTCACCCTTTAAAGTGAAAAATTACCCTATTCCGCAGTCCATTAGGGGGGAAGTCGATGAAACGATCAAAAACATGATTAGTGAAGGCATTATTGAGAGGTCAGTCACGGCCTACTTAAACCCGATTGTTGTTGTCAAGAAGAAAGACGGGAAAGTTAGAATTTGTTTAGATGCACGACGAATCAACGAAGTTACAGTCCCAGAAAACGAGGCACCTCAAAACATAGACGAAATTCTTTGGAAATTCAACAAAACTAAAAATTTTTCGGCCTTAGATTTTTCGAGTTCTTATTGGCAGATTTCCATCCACCCCGACGATAGGAAGTTCACGGGATTCTTATACAACGGCTTAACCTACGTCTGGAAACGTATGCCTCCTGCGGGACGAAAACGGCCTTCCAGCCGGAAAATTCAATTTTTTCAACCTCCGTCCGTTTAAAGAGTAGAAGTCACTGACAACCTCTGCACACGATTCGGAGTACCTTGGGCTCGCGGTACAGTTCATGTTCTTCTTTGTTAAATTTTGTAGGGTTAATTAGAATTAAGATCTAGTAGTAGTTGCAATTTTCTTTGTTACTGTAGAATGATTTTAATGTTAGGCATCGCCATGTTATTTTTTTGAAATTTCATCACGACGAGAAAAAAAATTCTCATTTCCAAATCTCAATTTTTCAAAGCCCCAATTTTTTTTCTCTATTCGGAGGGGAGGGCCAATGTAGCGGTACGCTATTTTTAATACTTTTTAAATTTCACAAATAACTGTCGATGTGAACCGTCCACCTCCCGCCGCCGCCAGCCGGGTCGGCGCGCCCCCTCCGCTAATGAAAGGGATGACAGCACGCGCTCCTCTAAAGTTTATGGCCATCGTCCGCGAGTCGACCCTCATCCCGTCACGCACCCGGGCGCCGAAGAAGAGATTAGAGACGTGTGCTGATCCCGCCGTTCCGGGTATCATGCGCACTAAGTACCCAGGCCGTCCTTCGCAGTTTTCTCCAGGGGTCCCAACGGACATTCCGCGTACCCTTTACTGACCTACTTCCGAAGTCAGACGGAGAGCGTTTTCCAGACAGAGATAGGGCTACGGAAAATTCCTAGAATCACCGGACCTGATTGGCCGAGGACAAAATTACGGCGTAGTAGCACTTAGCCAATCAGGGGCAAAATTCCGTGGGGTGGGAGCGATTTTTGGGGCACTTTTGAATTTTCGGGGTGGCGGAACGAGGAGACCTCCACGCTAGCGGCGTAGGGGAGAAGATCACTTCTTCTTGTTCGATTGAGCTGGGGGGGGCGAGCGCCGCGGAGCGAGTAACAGCTCCGGCGCCGCGTTCGAGGGCTACGTGTACTCGACTTGTCTTGGGTGGCGAGCGCCGCGGAGTAAGCGATAGCTCCGGCGCCGCGTTCGAGGGAGAATTATTATTTTGGGACTTAGTTCGTGGACACTGAGCTCTGCCGTGGGCAGTGACCGGTGACTAGTTTTCTCCGAGATTCGTGATCGTGAAAACTCCAGAGAACTTTCCGTAAGAACTGCTAATTTGTGTGAACGGAATTCGCGATCATTCACGATCCGGGCCAGCTGACCGTCGCCGCCGCCGCCGTCACCGCCGCAGCCGCTGTCGCCGCCGCCGCTCCTTTGGTAGCTACTGTGGAAGGACGTTTCTCGGCCTGGCAGGGCCATCTCAGCCGCCGACCCAGACGGAGAGGAGCCGCGACCCCCGCCGCCGCCGCCGAGGGCCGCCTACACGCCGCCCCATTCAGGCATAAACTTCGGTCAACGACCGCCAAAGAACTATTGTGCATTGCTGTGCCGCGCTTAGGCACTTGTTTTCTCATTATTGTCAGCCAGAAGGCGAATGGCCTAGAGTTTGTTGGGGCCTGTAAAGCAATTTGATTGTAATTCTCGTTCTCTCTTTTTTTTTAGATTTAAGTTTTATCTCATTTTTTCTTTCGTTTCTAACTGAGCTCATCAGGTAGGGCCTTTCTTAACTCTTTGAATCACTGTAACTTCCCCGGCCTATTATTAGGCGGGAATAAACCTTTTTATTTGCTTTACCAACCACTGAATTGTTTCTGTAGTTAGCAAACGCCTTACGACTCCTTCCATCCGAGTTAGATTCTAAGCGGGTGACAAAGTTGGCCGACTGAGCTAGGCCCGGGCCGCCCTCGTTGACTTCGGCGCACACCCACGCCGCCGGAGCTCGACGCTGTGGTTGACGATCGACGCCACCGTGTGGCTCGATAACGAACCTTGGGTGTGACAGTATCATGGAATCTTGAATGGTTTTAAAGTTATGAATACGCGGCGCTCCGTAAACGAACTCATCTCAGCTGCTAGAGCCGCCGCGCCCAGCCCTCTTCGTCAGCACTCGGCGTTACTTTTTTCCTCCGCGGCGCGATGGTGGATTACGCAAAACTAGTTCTCGAAGTGTTAATTTTGCCGTGCGATCTACATGAGGAGATACGCCAAATTCGACCTTTATTTTTTGTTTACTCAAATTTTTTGTTAAAATCATATATTTCTCATTAGCTGTTTTCACATTTGAAATTTTTTCTTTGAATTGTGTCAACATTTCTTCTCCATCATTGCTTTCTTTACTTACATGAAATAATCCAGAAACTGCTTTATTTACGGCACTCACCTTTCTCCTTGCGTACGATTTCTCTCGGGTTTGTTTTCGCAATGACAATGATGATTGACCCACAGGATTCAAAATGTTTACATTACTGATAGTGGCTTCCTCTGCAACTCCTGGGGCTACGTACTCCTCTTCACGTGACGTTTTCACTTCACTGTCTGTTTCAGTTGAGTCACTAAGATCTGCATTGCGCATTTTGGATATTTTGTGACGACACAGATCGCATATTGCTTCTCCTACCACTAAATTCGATATTTTCTTCCGCATCGCTTCTGTTCTCTTTCTCTTACCCACCCGACTTTTGTGCTTCTCAAGTCCGAATGGATTGCAGCACCAAAGCCTGTTAAACGTATTCACAATCTTTGGCATTTTCTTTCACGATGTATCATTGAACAGTAACACGCAAAAACTATGCCTATAATACTGGTGTCAAGATCCGTTCGAAGGCATCGACGGATATCCCTAGGGAATGAACTTGGAGGTGCCTGCCTATGACCGGCACGGGACTTTGGGCAAGGGCACGGGACTTTCAACCTTAAAAGCAAAATGCGCGTATACTTTTTATTTAATAGCTTACGCATTTTTTAAGATTCCATCGTGACAGTTTGCAGAATGGTTATTTATTGGTTCTTCTTGTTGTGTGTAAAATATGAAAGAAAAGAAAATATTACTTTTGAAGAAAAATGTATTTGTTTAATTTATTAGCATTTTTTATTATAAACAAATACCTCAATCCTTAATATATTATCAACTGCTTAAAATATGATCATTTATTTTCAAAATTGTGCGCCGGTTTTTAAAGTTTTATTCATTTTATGAACGTCATAATTATTTTCATTATTGAGTATATTGTGTCATCGTCCATGTTTAACGCGTAATTGTTGCTAAACTGCTAAAGATATTAATTCCATAAATAGTCTTTTAACTGTCCATCATTAGTAGATTAATGTAATAAAATATGAAAAAATCAGAGACTCACTGTCAGAAAACCTGAAATGTTGCATGGAATGACCCACGTAGAAGTGCCAACTTTCATGGAGATCGGTCCAACGGTGTTGGAGAGTAGATCTTATATATATATATATATATATATATATATATATATATATATATATATATCTTATATATATATATATATAAACTGTTTTTCTATCATGTTATATAGGTCTTATTTTATTTTTGAAAATTATATTGATAAAAGTTATCGTCTTTGAAGTGTATTCCGAAGTTTGTTTTGTTGTAACCTTCGATATCTGGGATCATTTCAGTGTTATTTAGAAACATTTTACTAAAAAAGGCCTAGTAAAGTTGGACTGAGTATAGAAAACTGGGATTATTCATTGTAAACATAGCATAAGATAAACAAGTGACGGCAGCGTCGCGTGTAAATATTTTTTGACCATGGAAACGCCCGAAGGAATCACGCATCAACATTAGATGGCCCAAATTCAGAGAAGAATTTTAAAACTCATTTCTTTTTAAAGAAATGAGTATCGGACCACGGGTAGTGTTGTTTTAGCAATTTTTAGAAAATGCATATTCGACAAAAACTTCAAGTAAACAAAAACGAGTGTTACAATTTGTGACATTATTCGAGACAAAATTAATATTTTTTAAGATTACGACAAAACGGAAGAATTAAATTAGACTGGAAATTACGAGGCTACAGAGGAGAATTTCGGGAAAATTATGAATACAATACCGAAAATTTAGGACACTGGGGAAGAAGGTAAATAAAGTTTTTCGAATTCATAACTTGGAGTTGAAGCAAAAACAAATGACGAAATTCGTGGTCATGGAAAGGGATATTAAATTGTGAAATAAAAATGTTTCGGCATAATAAGATGCAGATCGTCGGTTTGAAGAACAAAATAAGGGAAGTGAGAATTTTTAAATAATTTAGAACATTATAGCATGACGGAAAAAGGCGAAACGGGCGAAATATAATTATTTCGTAAGTAACCAGACAGGGCAAGAATGGCGGCGAGTTTGTTTTGTTCGAGCTCGAGACTATAAAAAGTCTTGACAACATTGGTCTAGAGATTCTGGCGAGTGTTTTCATAGCACGTAGACGGTGTGTTAGTGGCTGCGATATTTTGGATTTTTTCAGTTTTACACGGAGATGTGAAATTACTTCGTGTAGAAAGATTTTGGCGAATATTCTGACTAGCACGCAGACGGTATGTTCGTGTCTACAATAATTTGATTTGTTAGGGTTTTTATACGGAGATGTTCGTGACTTTGGATGTTGTGAATAATTTCATTTAGTGCGATTTTGGGTTGTACGGCGGAACAATTATCACAAAACTGTTTCGGAACTTTTAAAATAACTTATTTATGTGGAGTTTGCGGTACCTGAACAGGCGGCAACAAAAGCATTGGTTACTCAAATGCTTGCGTATTTTTATTGCCGCGAAGAACTGCATTGGAACATTGCAAAGTTTTTTAGAAAACGAGTGCGCGGTACGTCGCCGGTCGTTTCGTGTGTTGGTGAGAGGCGTTGACACGAACCGGACAATTACGTCGATGTTATTGATGGTGCGTGACGGCGTTGGTGACCGACCCGGACTGTTAGGAGCCAAGCAGCACGCATGGAACAACGAATCTTGTGTCCAATGGTTGGAGCGCGCGAATTCGACAAACAGAGAAGTGAAATAATTTTTTGGGTTCTTTAAGAAGACAGAATAAATCATTCAAGGCCAAGATTGTTGTAGTAGTAAAGAGTATAATGAATGGCAAATATAATTAACCAAAGTAGCGTACGTATCCAAAGTAAATGAGAGTAATAATTTCAGTATAAATTATTAATGTTGTATTCAGTGTATGCATTTTCTTTTTGTGTTTATTTATGTGGTATGTGTTTATGTTTATTTTGATGTGCGTAATGTGTACGAACGCAACGGAACATCGGAATTGAATTCTGATTAATAAATGAATGGAGGCCTAATTGCCAACCGTTTGCTATTTTCTCTTACACTGCTGTTTTGTAAGTAGTTAATATTCTGGCAGCACTACAACGGAGGCTATGTTTGGGGTTTTCCGTATGGAGCCGGTCACAACACACTAAAATAAATTTATGTGACGAACTGCAAAAGGGGCTAACATAAGGCAATAGTTAAAGGTGTAATAGTAGTAAGCGTCAGTTGTGTAGAGCTAGCCGAGAGCATTTCTGTTACGTTGGCACCACAACGTACAGGTGTTTTATAGTAATTGATATAGATAGCAGGAAGAGAGAGACCCTATTCCGTTACATTGACAGCCCAACGTGGTGTTGTATAAGTTGGTAAGTAATTAAATACGAGATAGGAGTAGATAGTGAGTAGACCCCCATTCCGTTACACCCCCATACCGTGTAATGACTTAAGAGTGAGAAAGTGAGTATTAGTAAATACACTCATCGTCATAAAATATAGCTGCACCCAGAAGGAAAAGGCGGATTGCGATCATTGTTGGCAAGCAAGTAGAGGCTAGCAATTATACAAAATTATTACACTTTCGCATTTGTAGCACCAACATTTATTGCGCTACACGGCCACAGACGGTACTTGTTAGTATGGTGTAGGGCCGCCATTTTAGCGAACACACGCGTTCAGACATTGCGGTATGGAGTTGCACATGTCTCGAATGATGTTCTGTGCCATTATTTCCCACGCAGCTTGCATCTGCGCGCGCAGTTCTTGCAGATTGGTGGGTAGGGGTGGGATGGATCCTGATCGCACGCTCTATAGCACCCCAAACATTTTCGATCGGGGACAGGTCTTGCAATCCAGCTGGCCATGGAAGAGTATCCACGGCTGCAAGGCATGCTCGGGAGATGGCAACGGTATGCGAACGAGCGTTATCCTGTCGAAATAAGGCATGGGCGTGGGCGTTCACGAACGGCAGAATCACCGATTGCAGGATCTCCTGAATGTACCGTGTGGCTATCACTGTACCTCCAATTAACACTAACGGTGAACGGGCACCATGGAATATCGCGCCCCACATCATCTCACCAGGCTGGCGGGACATGTGATGGGATACCACAAACCACTCGTCGTGGTGCCTTCCCACTGCGCCGATGGTCGTCGCCATCAAGGATGAAGCGGGATTCGTTGCTGAAGATTACCCGCTGCCAGTCTACATGGTCTATCATTCCCGGCACCAGGCGAGTCTGTAGCAGTGGCGTAGCGTGACTCGCACGGTTGGGGATGCTCAACAATAACACAAAATGTCACTACCAACTACATCTAACAGGCGAATTCAACACAAGGCAGATACACTGGAACTACTTACACGATCTCGATTGCTTTACTGCTCGTGCTCGTAGGCGCTTCACACAAAATCCTCACAGTAGTCAGGACTGCCGATGTCTTAAAGCAAATTATACAATGGCTCAGTTTCAATTCTTAAACGCGAATGGCAATGAGACCACAAGTTAATTTATACATTGCAGACTAAAATAATATGTAATCTATTTAAGGGATAATTCAATTTCTTGGATATTAATTAAGAAATAGTAGACAGGCACTATTTCTACAGTTTGACCAAGCGGGGACCTATGACCAAGCGGGGACTCCCGAGTGAGAGAGAGGGAATTTACTGACCGCCTGAAGTGTGCTGCGCTCTCGTGCACAAACGAGTTTCTTTCCGCAGTGGAAGCTAACGTAAAGCAGTCGGGTTTCCCTGGGCCAGGGATGCAGAGGGGAGAGGGGAACGTCGCCATCTGCGCATGCGTCCTTGCTCGTCGCAATCGACAGACGCTAGAAGCATTTTAGCGTCCAAGCAACCACAGGCCAGCTTCAACAACCCGCCGAATTCAAACATAGGAAATTAATTTAAAATTAATACAAAACGTGTTTCGCTCAACGGACCACTTGTAATATTATCAATACAGTGTTTAGGATTCTTTATTAATATTATATAAGGGGATGCTTAGCATCTCAGCGTCCCCTAACGCTACGCCACTGGTCTGTAGTGACGATGCTGGGGTGTGAGTGGCAGGTGTCGTAACGGTCGGTGTGCGGCGAAACTTGCGTTGTGAAACCTCTTGCCAATGATACTGGCACTTACAGGATGTGACAGTGCAGGCTGTACAACCCGCCGATTAGCACCAATCGTTGCCGTTGGATCTGTTCGCGCGTGTCGGACAATCCGTCGGTCCTCCCTCCTCATGGTGCATAGTGGACGTCCAGATCCTGCATTTCGTGTGTGTATGCCTTTCTCAATCCATTGCCGCGGGCGATGGTAGTGTCTGTACGACCGTTGTGGTGCGTAATTCGACGACAGGACCAACCAGCCTCCCGCACAACTACGATGCAGCCCCTCTCGAACGCGTCTAACTGGACAATCGGCTGTCGAAAGCCTCGAGGCATAGTGTACGTGCAGATGACGCTCTAGCGACGCTACCCGATGTCGCAATGGCCGGCGCGGCCGTTTGAAGCCCTCTTATCTAGACCGGTGGGCGCTACGTCACGTACCTACCACCTACCCCTCAGTGCGCGGCAGACCGTGAAAACTAAATATTTGTCTTAGCGAATGGTGAGCAAATTGCCCCCAGAATTTGCAGCGGATCAGTAGGGTCTTTCGGGGTGCAACTTTTTTATGACGATGAGTAATAACAGAAAATGTCTACGTAACTATAATCTGATGAATTACTACGACTATATATTGATTATACTTACTATGATGACTACTGACCATCAATAAGAAAAATAACAACAAATGTTTGTTTTAACAAAACATTGATATATAATGAATTATTTTACATTTGTATTGTATTAATTTTAAAATTTTGTATTGTATAATTTTATGACTTAATACGCCTGTAACAATTAGTGTACTTCAGCTTCCGGATCAATGACCCTCGATCTCGATCAGATTTTTGGCCAGTTTCCTTGATCCATTGAGCAAATGCTGAGATGGCCCCTTGCTTTGCTTCTGGATGTAAATGTAGCTTCACCTTTTTTTGTTGTTGTTTAAGGTCTTAACTACTAGTTCATTAGCTACCACTATTGGATGTAACGTTATGGTATGAGGATGAAACTATATGGTAATGAGAGGGGGTGAAAGAACGAACACATACAACCATGCTCAAGGCTGGACTCGAACCCGCGACCCCACGGTTCAAAATCCAGGGACCGAAAAGGTATTGAATACCGGTAAAAATACCGGTAAAATACCGGTATTTTTTCATACCGGTACAAAATACCTTTATTCTTTTATACCGGTAAAATACCTTTATAGGACGTCTATACCGGTATGGATGTCCATAAAGGTTATACCGGTATTATACCGGTATTTTCAATGGAAATAGTGCCGCGTGCCCCACACCCGTGCCAGAAACGCGCACGCGCCACAAACGCGTGCCACACGCGCTCGCGGCAAACCCATGCGCGCGCTAACCATACGCGCGCGCCCACACACGCGCGCGCCCACACACGCGCGCGCTAAACACGCGCGCGCCTATATACGCGCGCGCCCACACACGCGCGCACCAAACACGCGCGCGCGTCAAACACACGCGCGCGCTAAACACGCGCGCGCACCAAATACGCACGCGCCCACACACGCGCACGCCAACGAACGCGCACGCCGAACAAACGCGCGCGCCGAACAAACGCGCGCGCCGAACAAACGCGCGCGCCGAACAAACGCGCGCGCCGAACAAACGCGCGCGCCGAACAAACGCGCGCGCCGAACAAACGCGCGCGCCGAAAAAACGCGCGAACCGAACAAACGAAGCGCGCCGAACAAACGCGCGAGCCGAACAAACGCTTGCACCTCTCACACGCGCGCTACACACTTATGCTCTATACACTCACGCTATATGCACTCACGCGCTATATACACACGCTCTTTCTTTCTCTTTCTCTCTTTCGTTCTCTTTCGATTTCTCTCTCTCTCTCTCACACACACACACACATACGCGCGCACACACACACACACACACAGTACACATTCGGCAAAGCGTTTGTTGGGGCCTACGGTCAAACATCCTTCTCTCGTATTTCAATTCTACTCACTACGAAAAGAAATTAATAGCGTGGAGTATATAGGTCGAGTGCGTTATCCTCTGCCGAACCGGAGACGTCCGTGGGTCGAAACGCTGACCTCCGGAAACTGCCTACGCAACGGCGCAGCTCTCGCAGGTCTTACAAAGGGAAACTGATTCCGAGAATCGGAATGCGCCAAGGAACGTTGCGTGAAGTCTTATCCAGGGACTGAATACCGAAATAATAGCGGTAAAGGTATTTATACCGGTATAGAAATACCTTTACCTCTATTATACCTTTATTCAAAATACCTTAAAAATACCGGTATAAGACGTCAAATACCGGTATTTTTAGAGGTATTTTACCTTTATTCGACGTCTATACCGGTAAAATACCTCTATTTAGAGGTATTTTACCGGTATTTTCTTATGAAAATACCGGTATTTCAGTATAATCATACAGGTTTCGGAGGGGAAACATTCTGATTTTTTACGCTGAGATGGCTCAGAGGAACAATTATGGACTCCGCAGAGTTTCTGATCGGGTGTCCTAGGGTTCGAGTCTCAACGTTGGCGTATTTTCGTCACCAGACATTCAACCTAGGTGGAGTTCTGTTGTTGGTTGAGAAAGAATTATTATAATAGTCTGGGCACGCGAAGGCGTGTTTGGTGGAGCGAACGCACGATTGGCGAGCGAACGGGCGTTTGGAGAGCGAACGCGCGTTTGGCGAGCGAACGCGCGTTTGGAGAGCGAACGCGCGTTTGGAGAGCGAACGCGCGTTTGGCGAGCGAACGCGCGATTGGCGAGCGAACGCGCGTTTGGCGAGCGAACGCGCGATTGGCGAGCGAACGCGTTTTTGGCGAGCGAACGCGCGTTTGGCGAGCGAACGCGCGTTTGGCGAGCGAACGCGCGTTTGGCGAGCGAACGCGCGTTTGGCGAGCGAACGCGCGTTTGGCGAGCGAACGCGCGTTTGGCGAGCGAACGCGCGTTTGGCGAGCGAACGCGCGTTTGGCGAGCGAACGCGCGTTTGGCGAGCGAACGCGCGTTTGGCGAGCGAACGCGCGTTTGGCGAGCGAACGCGCGTTTGGCGAGCGAACGCGCGTTTGGCGAGCGAACGCGCGTTTGGCGAGCGAACGCGCGTTTGGCGAGCGAACGCGCGTTTGGCGAGCGAACGCGCGTTTGGAGAGCGAACGCGCGTTTGGAGAGCGAACGCGCGTTTGGAGAGCGAACGCGCGTTTGGAGAGCGAACGCGCGTTTGGAGAGCGAACGCGCGTTTGGAGAGCGAACGCGCGTTTGGAGAGCGAACGCGCGTTTGGAGAGCGAACAGTGCATACAAATCATTATTTAATGTAAAAAAAACAGGAAGTTAAGTGACCTATAAGGGAGAAGTTGTACATCAGCAAATTTTCTTGAACTCCATAATCTCTACCACGCTCTGGTTTACTATATTTGTTGGTTGAATAATGAATAGATAATGAATGATCAAATAATTCATAATAAAATTCACAATTAATAATCATTCATTCATAAATACCTATTAAGAAAAGTAATAAATTAATTCAATTCTTTCACAATACCCTTTCAAGTTTCTTGCTTCAAATTTTTATTTTTATATTACTCATTACGAGCGGGTTTCACACAAATAAGAATATCTTCCATACAGTTTTTACTTGTTCATTTCCGTTTTAAGAGAAAATTCAATAAAACAATTAAAAAACTGGTAGTTTATCGCATCTTTTACTGCCAAATGTTATAACCTTACTCAGTTCTATGCACTGTTTGGTGTTTTCCTGCGGCAGAGAACGCCTAAATGTTGTATAACAAGTGAAGGAGTAGAAATGTGTCCGAGAAAACTCGCTCGCCGACCGACTCGAGCGAGGAACTCTTTTGCGTCCGCAGAGGCGAACGAGGAAACTCTTTCAAGTGTGTGGGGACCCATAAGAGTCCCTTGTTTCGATTTTCCACATTTCTCGCCGCACATTTCTGGAAACACATTCCTCGGTGTAGTCTGTTGCGGGCCTAAGAGCTGCCAGAACTGCGCCGTTGCGTAGGCAGTTTCCGGAGGTCAGCGTTTCGACCCATGGGCGTCTCCGGTTCGGCAGAGGATAACGCACTCGACCTATATACTCCAGGCTATTAATTTCTTTTCGCAGTGAGTAGAATTGAAATATGAGAGAAGGATGTTTGACCGTAGGCCCCAACAAACGCTTTGCCGAATGTGTACTGACACGCAACACTCACCGTGCTGGATACTCGGATTAACATGAAATTTTACCAGCTGGTTCAACACCTTTCAAATCCCCTACGTACTAATTTGTATGTGCTATGGAGCATTGCAAGTAGTGTTTTTTGCGACAATAAGTATTGAGATCTTTCGTGACCTCACCGCCTGTGGAAGAGTCGCTTCCAGGATGTTCGATAGAGGCTGCCTGCCCCCAAAAAGGGGGCTCTTCAGCCCGGGCTGGTCTTCTGATCTGCGTTAGCCCCCACTCCCTCGCACAAGGGCGAGGATTGAGGAGCTGTTGAAAAATAGATGGGTTAATAAAACGGGGTGTGATGGGTTATTTTATTAAGGGTATTTTGGACGGTGGGAGGAAAGGTAGGGAGAAGGATGGGAAGGGAGGGGTTGGGGAGGATGTGGGGAAAAATATAATAGTTTTTTTTTTTTTTTTTTTTTTTTTGGAAGAGAGGAAATCGCTGAACGCCTCTGGATCTGCGACCGTTACTCACACGCCGGCCGTCGCTATCTGTCCGCAGGGTCTCAGCTGCCTCAGAGGGCAGGAGGGGTGACAAAAACGAGTGGTTTACATTGCAGGTTCAGAAGGACGAATAGGACTAGAACACATTCAGGAGTAAATAGTGTAACTATTCAATGCATACTAACATTATTTATACATATGTATGATAGGATTTAAGGATTAAAAAATTAGACAAGGCTTATTAAATACAAGTAATAAATACGTAAATAAATAAATGTACAACACATCAGTAAGTAAATAAAAATTAATTAAAAAAGATACAATAAAGAGTAAGTAAATAAAAATAATAATATTTATATAAAAATAATAAGTTCCACTCATGGCTAACGCACAAAATTTTCACAATAATGGTATTTAACAAAAAAATGTTCGTGCGCTTACTAACACACTACAAAGAACGTGTGTCATCAAACAGCGATGGCCTTTGCCATCATTCTTGAAAGAACACGCTTGGAAATCTGACACCGGTTGATAAAGACGCCGCGTAACGTTCCTGGCGCTGCCGAAGCAACGGCTCGCCCGCTGCGGAAGCGCGGAGGTCACGAAAGGTCCTGATACAAAATGCCTATAAAACACTATTTCTAATACTCCATAGCGCTTAAAAATTTGTTTGTAGGGGTTTTGAAAAGTGCTGAACAAGCTGGTAAAATTTCATGACAATCCTAGTATCCAGCACGGTGAGTGTTACGTGTGAGAGAGAGTGAGAGTGAGAGAGAGAGAGAGAAAGAAAGAAAGAGAAAGAAAGAAATCGAAAGAGAACGAAAGAGAGAAAGAGAAAGAAAGAGCGTGTGTATATAGCGCGAGAGTGTATAGAGCGTGAGTCTATTGCGCATGAGTGTATAGAGCGTGAGTCTATTGCGCATGAGTGTATAGAGCGTGAGTCTATTGCGCATGAGTGTATAGAGCGTGAGTCTATTGCGCATGAGTGTGTAGCGCGTGTGTGATTCGTGCAAGCGTGTGTTAGGCGCGCTCGTTTGTTGGGCGCACGCGTTTGTTGGGCGCGCGCGTTTGTTGGGCGCGCGCGTTTGTTGGGCGCGCGCGTTTGTTGGGCGCGCGCGTTTGTTGGGCGCGCGCGTTTGTTGGGCGCGCGCGTTTGTTGGGCGCGCGCGTTTGTTGGGCGCGCGCGTTTGTTCGGCGCGCGCGTTTGTTCGGCTCACGCGTTTGTTCGGCTCACGCGTTTGTTCGGCGCGCGTTTTCG